>OW240913.1:65177210-65239988 GCA_933207985.1 Pelobates cultripes | reverse complement strand
GATCTGGAAGATAACCACACCTCTAGTGCTTCTATTGGGTTATCAACTGATGACGTACAGAGAGTCTGGCCCTTTAAAAGTTAAGATACAAGCAAGAAAGATACGAGAGGAGGCACATGCAAGATATGCAACGGAGAGGAGAGAGGAATTGGAAGTTTGGGGATTCCAACTCGGACAACATCTGAGAATAACACTCTACTCCTAAAACTCTAACACTTAGAATTTACTGACTTTCTAACCAACACCTCCATGCAGAGAGACTACCAATCGGATGAAATATCTACTCAACTGGTAATTATACTGGTTTCATTTAATTAAATTAAATTAATTAAAATGTATTAATAGCATTATATATGACTGGATAAAGCACGGTCAGATTTCCATATTAAGAAATCTTAGTTAACTAAGAATATATAGTTATAAACATTCCATTCTGCAGGTGGAATTAAGAATAATTATATATTGATGTGATATTATCACGTGTTAGCATACCGCTGTTTTTATCCAGGTGTATTGATTTGCTCTAAATTAAGATAGATATCTTTTAGACAAATTAAAAATCTGCTTATATAATGTGGTAAATTCTCTTATGGATGGTTTAAGAAAATGAATTTAAACTGGCTTAAATGTTATTTTATTTAAAATTTACATAAGAATAGATCTTAACTACCTAGGAGATCTAGCCAGCATTGAAAGGGTTATTCTAACTGTCTGCTAAACTTTACGACCTTACGCTGCACTCTGAGGAATTCTGTTCTCTGTGTGAAAAGTTTCACTTTCAGCCTGTGTTAAGGATACCTCATAAATCGTAGAAGTCTTGACAGATAATGAGCTATTTAGCCATTGAAACGTAATACCCATTTCTTTGTATTGCATATAATTTTGTACTGAATATTCATTGATTATTGTTATGCATGTTACATATAATATTATTATTATTAATTTGTCATTATAAATAAAAATCTATTTTTATACATTGTGATATTATTATATGAAATACATTCCACTTAACACGATAAACGTTCTTTGGGATCTGAGAATTGAAATAGTGGGCAATTCTCAACTGTTACTATTATTATCCCATAAATATCCCCACATATTGGAGGCACGGTGCTGAGATCGTTTAAGTTGAAATTGTATTTCATATATAATAATAATATTGGTGTAATTCATGCAATTTAATCTTGATATAGAAAAGAGTTTTGTATTGAGATTAAATCACTGTATAGAAATATGGCTGAATCTAGCGCTTCATCTCAATCAGAGAATGGGAAGAAGTTAGCGGAAATGCAAGGTTTTCCCTTAAGCATCATATATCAGTATCTAAAAATTAAAGTTGATTATCCAGAGTGGATACTCCAAATAAAAAAACAGGTTGATGATTCAATTCACGATAGATCGGCTGATTCACCTATGGTTAAATATCTTAGCCATATAGATGAAGAGTCTACAATGCGATCTGTTACCAACTCATGCCCGTTTTTCATATTGGGTTATTCTATTATGTTAAAAAAGCATAATGAGATAGAACGTAAATTGGACGAGTGTCAGAAAGACCTGGTGCTCGAACAAGGAAGGTTCAAAACCTTGTCTGATGAAAATAATCTCCTTCAGGTTCTAAACTCTGACCTTTTGAATAAACTGGAAAGAATGAACAAAATGGTGGATGATTATGATCAACAGATAAAACAGATACAGATGCAGCTAGATGAATATCAAAAGGGAAGTGAAGGATTACTGGGAAAAGACCCAAGTGATTCTTATCAATTTCCTGATATTCACACACCAGACCAGGTTTTCATAAAACAGTCTCTAAGAAAAGATGTGAGTAATTCCGAGAAAACACCTGTAGATTCTTGGCAATCTTGGGCAGAACAGTTTGAAAAGACTGTCCTGGCCAAGCTTGACAGAAGGAATCAGATTCAAGGTGATAGGAATGAAAACAGACATGGTTCTGTACACTGGCAGGATTCTGATGCTGATCAGAATTGTGACAGTGAACAAGAAGCTCAGAGTGATGGGAGTGAAAGTGATTGCACTGTCCACTCTGAAGGCCATGTAACTGATATGCCATCTGCACTGTTGTACGGGTCTAATTCCTCTTCAGCAGACAGATCGCATAGACGTTTACCCAAACACAGAAACAGAGATCGTAAATCAACGACGCCTGTTTATGAAACACCAAAGGTCATCAAATTCCTTAGAGAGACTGTCCCACAATTTTCTAGAGGTTCAGGAAACATATCTGAACATCTGGAAAATTATGATAGAGCAATGAATTCATTGGGCATGTATGATGACATTCATAAGAAATGGTTCATTACATGGACCTTTGATTCAATGTGCCGTGTTTATCTAGAAAGTCTTCAAGCTATACAGTTAATGTCCTGGTCCAAGATGAAATATGAAATAATCATGGAATATGGTAAGTATAAAACCATTGCCTCTGCAAAGAGGGCGCTTTATAACTTAAAGTGCCGTCCAGATCAAAGCCCCAGAGAATTTTTAATAATTCTTAAAAATGCATACTCCGTGGCCCAAAGAAAACCCAGGTATGAAAGCACAGACTTCAAAGATCTGTATTTTCATGCCATGCCGGTAAACATACAAATGAATCTCGCAAGAGATTACGATTGTAAGTTACCATTAGAATGGCTAGTCAGTCAGTGCATGAAGTTGTACACTATACACCATGCACATGACGAAAATCAGCCAAAGGTTAAGAAACCTGGTGATAAAATGGTGTCAGAGACTAAAATTCAGTTAGGTTTAGAAACCCAACAGAAAAAGAGGACCTATTCCGAGGTTTTGAAAACACCAAAACCTCAGAAACAGGAAAATGCTAGAAGCAATTCTGCAAATTCCTCTGATAATAACTCTGAAAGATCCAAAGCCAATGGGAATAAACGCTCCTGGGTTAATAAGAACCAAGGCAATTCCCAATGGAGAAGGAATCCTCAGGGAAATAGGAGATATGGAAACAGAAACAACCAATCTGCTTCCAATAACTCCCAACAGTCTCAGCCATCCCAGCCAAATTCTAATGGGCAAAGACAAAACGGCAATGGCGGAAATAATTTGCGTCGTCAGGTTGGTCAATTGACTGACCAGATGGGCAAATTAATGGAGGGAATGACAAAGATTAACGAAGTCTTTGCCAAAAATCCTTTTTTAGGGATAGCTCCAATTGCAGAACTACCTGTGCAACCGCAGCAACAACAACAGGTGCCGCAGCAATAATAGCCACTGTGACTAAACAGGCTAGGTTATCAGTAGATGTAATGCCTAACCCTGTTTCCTTTCCAGGTACTAACAGTCAAACAAATAATAGTTGTGTTAGAAAACCTATTGCCTATACCGTCACTTCACTTCCGGGTGAAGGAGGCGCGACGTGTTCCTCTGTTTTTTCATTTCAGCCAAAGGCTAAAGTAGCCCCAGCAGCCACTAGTTTCCAGGATCCAGACCTGAAAGGGTTAACTGATGAGATGCCGACCACTAGTTCCCGCTTGACAGTTCAAGATATTCCTAAAAAGGATGGGCCTGTGGGTAAGACTGAGCATTCCTCAGTACAGGTAGAAACTACTGCTGTGACCGGTAATGTATGGAAAACAAGTAATATGTTGACACATTCTAAATTCTTATGTGAATTAGAAGAACATGAAGGAAGGTACTACATGTCTGTAGAAATACAGGATTCGCTACCCCAGCCTTTTAAAGGGTTAATAGATACTGGTTCACAAGCCACTATCTTATCCAATACCTACTTCCAGCAGGTAATGGACTTAGCAACGGATAAGCCGAAGCTAAGAGGTTTCCCCAATGCTCTGTTGAGTGTAGGAGGAAATGCCCTTCATGTTATTGGCAATACCTGGTTAAAGTTTAAAATAGGTAACAAAACCTTTAGACACCCGGTGATAGTGGTAGATCTCCCCTATGACCGACTGATTCTGGGTATAGACATACTCAGAAGACTTAACACAATTATTGACTGTGTAAATGGAATTGTATGGTCACAAGCTAAGGTTCCCATAACCTATGAGAAATCACATGTTCAATCTGATCGTAACTGCCATGTGATAGAAGAAAGACCTGACTCAATTGAGGTACATTTTAGAAATAGTCAGTCACCTGACGTGACTATCCTGCAGGTGAATGATGCAATCGCACCTGTAGATGAGCATTCCGTAAGAATTGCTCCAGAGAGGATCCAGAATGTCTCTCTGGAAGGTGATGTTTTAACCATTTCTCTCCACAGGGACTATGTTGAATCTGTAGATCTGGCAGGTCATGCTCAATTCCTTGCCAGAATTGAAAGGGTTAATAATAACTTATTCTTTCCTATTCAAATACATGACTTAGGAAAAAGTAGGAATGCAAAGCTGGACTTACAGAGTGAGAACAGCTATATTAGCAGAAGTCTGTTAAAGCAGATCGCTAATCCTAAAATGATCAGGTACGCTTCCCCACATGACAGGTGGATCCAGAATCTGGATGGCGAATCAGAGAGTCACAATGTGATAGCAAAATGTTTACTATCTATTTCCATCGGAAATAAGACAGTTAAACATTTATTCCTAGTGATAGACGAACCTCGCTATCAGGTTTACGTGGCAATGATGTCATACATCGCTTTGCCATACACCTTGATCTGATTAATTCCAACTTGTGGACAAGGTTAAAAGGTAATCCTTATGGATACCTTCACGAGGAAAACGCCTTGAAATCAGGACAAATACTCCCATATGCGGTAAGTATCCAAGTTCCTGATGACATAACCATTCCACAGGGGACAAGTAACTTTCTTTTACCCCTACAGGTCAAGAAGGGTCAGAGATTGGAAAACTCTGATGCCCTAATCTGTTTATCCAACAGGATACAACAATTAGGGATGGTGGTAACACATACACCAATGGTAAGTATTGGTAAGAATCCCACCTATATCATGGTCAACAATGTTACACCCAATAGTGTTACTTTACCAAAAGGAACATTATTAGGTCTAGCATTGGATGCTGAGTACTATACATTTGGTTTCCAAAACCAAATTATAGGCCTCATCCCTGAAGAATACTTAACTGAGGACGAAATTGTCGATCAAATATTCCATTCCTCCCCAGAAGGATTATTCACTATCCTATCTGTATATCCCTTCAACGTTGAAGAAGGCTCGTGTAAAATCGAAGAAGCATCTATCACCTTCGATCATCCGCTCAATGAGCAGGAATCACAAGAGTATCTCGACCAAAGAGAAAAGGTAAGTCAACACCGAACTGACCTAACTTCTAGGCTTGAAGAAGCTTATGAGATAGGCCAGCCTGAAATCTTTCCAGGATTTCAGGAAAGGCTAGAAGAGCAAATATCTTTAGCTGACGGTTGCTCCAACGATGCTGAGCGGCAACAGCTAAAGGAAATCCTTTTGGAATTCCAAGATATTTTTGCCAAAGATTCCTACGACTGTGGGTTAACTAACCTCCACGTAGCCAGAATACAAACTGATCCTAATTTACCACCTGTATTTATCAAACAATATAGACTCCCATTAGCGTCATATGATGGTCTACAAGACATCATTCAGAATTTAAAGGAAAGGGGCATTATACGTCCAGTGCACAGTTCGTATAATAATCCAATCTTGGGGATTCTGAAACCTAATGGACAATGGCGTTTATGCGCTGACTTACGACAGCTAAATAAACGCGTCTATATGTCTGGTTGGCCAACACCATACATAGACCAATGTTTGGTACAAATGCAGGGATCCAAAATATTCACTGCCATTGACTGTGCGCAGGGATATTGGACTGTACCAGTCCATAATGAAGACCAATACAAATTGGCCTTCACATTTGGAAAGCAGCAGTATACCTGGACCCGTATGCCTTTCGGTTACATAAACTCTGGTCATGAATTCGCTGTGTTCATGCATAAAGCTATGCCTGACGCACTCGAGAGAGGAACGTTATCATATGTCGACGATGTCTTGCTGAAAAGCACTTCCTTTGATAAGCATATCTTAGAGATTAGACATGTTCTCACTCAGTTAAGAGAGGCAGGGATTAAACTGTCTTTACAAAAGGCACAATGGTGTCGCACCCATGTCAATTTCCTCGGACATGAGGTAACTTCTGAAGGATTAAATCCCCAGAGGAAGAAGGTTGAAGCCGTACTAAAGGCTAAAACACCTTCAAACATCAGGGAATTAAGATCGTTCCTTGGTATGACTAACTACTCCCGTAAGTTTATAGATAACTATGCAGAAATAACTAAACCACTCTTACACCTGCTTAAAAAGGAAACTACTTGGAACTGGGGGGAGCCTCAGGACCAAGCGGTAAGTGAACTGAGGAGGAAGCTCACTCAGGCACCCTGTTTAGCATACCCAGAGGGGGGTAAACCTTTCTATCTGGAGACAGGATATACCGATTTAAGCATCAGTGCTGTTCTGTATCAGAAGCAGGACAGTTTAAACAAAGTTATTGCATATGCTAGCAAGACTTTGTCACCTGTTGAAGTTAAATTCAACACGTGTGAGAAGGCGTTATTGTCGACTGTCTGGGCACTACAAAATTTTCGTAGCTATATCCAAGGTGAGAAAATAATTGTAGAAACAGCTCACCAACCTCTACAGTATCTGCAGAGTGAAAGAATTAGAGACGGTAATCTCTCTAACAGTCGGATTACTGCATGGACTCTATCCTTACAGGGATGGCCGTTAGAAGTCCGTTATAAACATAATAAGAGAAGCCCAGTTGCCCAAGGTTTAGCAGAATTACATGACTGTACTGCTCCATCTCTGGATGATAATGACACCGGAGATGACTTCCTAGAAGAGCAATTGCTATCTCCTTATAAAGTTTATGACGAGGAATACTGTCGACCACTACCGTGGGTATACATTGATGGTTGTTCATATCACCACGTCGTTGGTGCTGAACGGAAGTTAGTTGCAGGTATCGGAATCGCCTGGACAGGTGATTATCCCAATGTATCTATAGGATACAATATTGGTCCCAAAAGCAGTCAGATAGCCGAACTCTGTGCAGTATATAAGACCATTCAAATGGCAATAGAATATGGTATCAAAGAATTTGTTATTATAACTGATTCCAACTATGTTCGCAACAGTTTCGTCGAATATCTGCCTAGCTGGAAACGTAACCAAATGCTGAAAAGCAATAACAAACCTGTTAAACATGGGAAATTGTTTTGTAAAATCGATGAACTGGTTAAGGAAAATGGTTTATCCATATATTGGAAGAAAACCAGAGGCCATTCTAAAATAGAAGGTATTGACAAGGATGGTAATGACTTAGCCGATTCACTGGCAAAACAAGCTGCCATCAATGGTGAAACCCTAAACATTGATGATCTTATGGGTTCAATTCATGTTGACGCCATAACTAGACGTCAGGCTAGAGATAATGCCGACTTAAATGTCGTGCAATGGAGTCAAGAAGCTCCTAGTGATGACCTGATTACTAGTCAAAAGAACGATCCCATCATAGGCATATTCTATAAACATATAGAAGACCCTACTGCCAATCCCATCACAGATGAGGATTGCAAAGATAATGAAGATTTACGAATCTTGATGAGATATAAAGTCCAATTTAGTATCATGGATGGGTTACTGGTCAGAACTTCTAAACATGGTATACAACAATGGGTAGTCCCAACTGTATACAGAGGGTTAATGCTCCAACACGCACATGATGCACCTACATCTGGGCATCGTGGTGATAAGATCACATATGAGATATTGCGTGATTATGCATATTGGCCACACATGTTAAGGGATGTTAAGACATACTGTCAGGGATGCTTGATTTGTCCGCAATATCAACCCCATGGTCCAACCCATCGTGCACCACTTCAGAAGAGGGGGGTGTCATTACCCTGGTCTGATATTCAAATTGACTTTATAGGTCCTGTAACAAGATCTTCAAGAGGTAACAAATACATGTTAACTGTTACATGTATGTACACAAAGTGGATAGAATGTTTGCCTTGTAAAGAGAACACGAGTACCGTGTGCGCCACTTTGTTGATTAACCATGTCTTTTCCAGGTTCGGTCTGCCTCAAAGAATTGAGTCAGACAGAGGTAGTCATTTTACCAGCGAAGTAATGGCTAAGATGTGGAACATTCTAGGTGTTAAACGAAAGCTACATATTGCATACCGCGCTGCGTCTAGCGGGGGGGTAGAGCGATATAACCAGTCTATCGTTAATATTCTAAAGAAATATGTTAAGGAGTCTGGTAAAGACTGGGACATTAAATTGCCCCTAGTTTTAATGGCGATTAGAGCTACACCTAGCACTGCTACCAAATTGTCACCTTTTGAATTGATGACAGGAAGAAAGATGGTTTTACCACAGCATTTACTATATCGTACTTCGGATCATAACTTGATCAATGCTGCCACTACGCATCAGTATATTGAAGATTTGCGCAAGCATTTACAGCATGCATTTGCTTTTGCTCAAAAGAATCTAGAAAAAGCAGCGACAGGGGTTAAGACCTATTACGATTTAAAAACCACGAAAAAGGAATATGAAATCACAGATCAAGTCTATCTGTATAACTTTGCGCGAAATCAAGTCAAGGAAAAGAAATTTTTACCTTCTTGGAAAGGGCCATATGTCATCATTGACAAAATTTCCCCAGTAGCGTATAAGATAAAAATTCCTAAGGATGGTGATTTTATTGAAAAGTGGGTTCACATTAACCAGTTGCGTGCTTGTCATCCTAAATCTCAATTAAGGATTATAGGTGTGGATTCAGACGCAGAAGGGTGAACGACTAACCTGGATGAATGCTTGATTCACGTGGTATAGTATGATGTGAAATGTTGTGATGTGCCATGATCTCATGTACGTTCATGTCATTAACCATTTCCTTGCCATCCAATAACTACATTTTATAAGCAGGTTACTAGCTTGTTTAACTGCTATAGGCAAATTGCTGAAGAGTCAGTAATAAATGTAGTGAGGGATGAAGTTATAAAAATAGAATTAGACAGAATACATATGTTGATGAATCGTAATAATGTGTTGTCCTAGGCCAAGTGATGTCACACTGTTATAAGTTTGTATGCTTAACAACCTTGAATCATTAGTAGATAAGCCTGAAACGAGTTCCTGATCCGTGACTGTCGAAAGATGTCCAAGAAGGATGTGACGTGTTTCTGGATCGTACTGCTCCTGTGCCAAGAGCTACGGACCGACCCGATCGCAGAGATGGGACCATCCTCCGGCATCCTGATTCAAGAGACACCAGGGTTCATCTTAACAGAGAAGAGGATCCTGACCAGACGTGTGTTCGTCAGCTTGGACCCCAAGATTTCCATCGAGAAGGCATACAACATTTCATCGATGCAGCTTCCTGAGTTACAGACTTGGTACCAGATGCACCTCCAAAGAGCACAGGACCGTGTGCGAAACATCTTGGAGCAAGCCCGGAAACCATTTGTATCCAGTTCTATTCCGATGAGCAACCGACCCAAAAGGTTCCTCACCGCTATAATTGTTGCATTAGTTTGTGCCACTGTCGGTGCAGTTGTCGCAACTGGAATGTCTGCAGCCAACTCTATTACTGTCCAAAAGCTGGATATGGAAATCTATGCGCTAAAGCAACACATTAACGATATTCATCAGGTGATACAACAGCAAAGAACACTTCTCCAAGACGTGTTAACTATTGTGGAAGACACAGTTGTTACAACAAATTTGCATTCAGAGTTAATTGCCAAATCCACTGAGTTGCACCAAAGTCATGACTTATTCAAGCGTGAACTTTTATTTCTGCATGACCCAATATTGTTCCACACACTTGCTTTTCTTGACGAAGTGCAAACTGGAATGATCGAATTGGCAGGGGGACGCATACCTCTGTATTTTGTATCCAAGGATATTGTTCATGCGATGCTTGCCAATGTGGATGGAGAGACAATTGAGCCTATGCAATTAAATCTGGCCTTTGAGATGGGGAGCGCTATACCTCTCTTAATTGATCCGGAACGTATGGAGATTTGCTTTTTATTGACCATACCATATGTAACTCCCAAAGACATTTGTCAAATGAAAATAATGTACTATGTTAATAATGATATTATGGTTGATTGTACTAAGTGTAAAGTTCAAAACTTTTACAGGTACAAATATATACAAAAATGTTCATTCCACGCACGGGCCTATGTTAGAAATGATGTGATTGCACAATATGTCTGATAACTTCTATAGTGCTTATTCATAAGCTAAATTAATTTTGGCTATGAAATGCACTAAAGGGGGGTTATGTCAGAGTATTTATATCGGCAGACATTTTGTGCTATGATAGAAACTAAAAGTGTATATTCTGAGTCACTCTGAACAGATCAGACTCCATTTTGTTATTTCAAGTTAACAAAAAGACACTATATTTCTATCTGTAAGCTAACCACTTTCCCAGATCTGAGGAATGCATGGTATATACAAGCCAAGTGATAAGGAAGGGGGTTGGACAGACTGTCTAATGCTAATGGAATATAATCAAATCTAAACCCAGACAATTGTGACAGAGAAGATTAAATAATTTAATATTTAACTGTCTATATATATATATATATATATATATATAAGGTACCATTGTATGGAAAAGGGTAAACTTAGTTCATGATCTGTCATATCAGAAATTATGGCAGGAATTGCAGACGCTAAGTCTGGACAACATTTAAGAAACCCTTTGAAATTTTAAATTATGGCGCTATAAAGATAACGCAAAATGACGTCAAAATAGCCACCAGGAAAAGTTAACTCTTTCCTGGATAGGTATGTTTAGTGGGACAAGACTGCCCTCTACAGACCAAATAACTAATTTGCGATCTGGAAGATAACCACACCTCTAGTGCTTCTATTGGGTTATCAACTGATGACGTACAGAGAGTCTGGCCCTTTAAAAGTTAAGACAAAGGGAAGATAGAGATATACAGGAGAGGAGGCAGATGCAAGATATGCAAAAGAGAAAAGAGAGGAATTGGAAGTTTGGGGATTCCAACTCGGACAACATCTGAGACTAACATTCTACTCCTAAAACTCTAACACTTAGAATTTACTGACTTTCTAACCAACACCTCCATGCAGAGAGACTACCAATCGGATGAAATATCTACTCAACTGGTAATTATACTGGTTTCATTTAATTAAATTAATTAAAATGTATTAATAGCATTATATATGACTGGATAAAGCACGGTCAGATTTCCATGTTAAGAAATCTTAGTTAACTAAGAATATATAGTTATAAACATTCCATTCTGCAGGTGGAATTAAGAATAATTATATATTGATGTGATATTATCACGTGTTAGCATACCGCTGTTTTTATCCAGGTGTATTGATTTGCTCTAAATTAAGATAGATATCTTTTAGACAAATTAAAAATCTGCTTATATAATGTGGTAAATTCTCTTATGGATGGTTTAAGAAAATGACTAGTGAACTGGTTTAAATGTTATTTTATTTAAAAATACATAAGAATAGATCTTAACTACCTAGGAGATCTAGCCAGCATTGAAAGGGTTATTCTAACTGTCTGCTAAACTTTACGACCTTACGCTGCACTCTGAGGAATTCTGTTCTTAGCTGTGAAAAGTCTATGTTAAGGATACCTCATAAATCCTCAGAATTCTTGACAGATAATGCTGTTTTAGCCATTGAAACGTAATACCCATTTCTTTGTATTGCATATAATTTTGTACTGGATATTCATTGATTATTGTTATGCATGTTACATATAATATTATTATTATTAATTTGTCATTATAAATAAAAATCTATTTTTATACATTGTGATATTATTATATGAAATACATTCCACTTAACACGATAAACGTTCTTTGGGATCTGAGAATTGAAATAGTGGGCAATTCTCACTGTTACTATTATTATCCCATAAATATCCCCACATCCTTCAGGACCTTGAGGTCTGTGGGTAGGATCTGCATGGTGAATGTGGGAGTTTCTTTGGTGGACACTCTTCTGTCCACTTCCCTTGGTGCACTTGCAGCTTGTTTGGCAACTTGGTCAGCTAAATAGTTGCCACATGCTTCCTCTGAGTTCAGTCTTCCGTGAGCCTTTACCTTCAGTATGGCCACTTCTTCAGGAAGGAGTAGGGCATCCATCAGCTCCTTGATAGCCGTGCTGTGCTTAACTGGCGTGCCAGTTGCTGAGAGAAATCTTCTTGTCTTCCAGATTGATCCGAAGTCATGTGCCACGACTAGTGCATATCTTATATTGGTGTGTCTTCCTTCATAGATCTTGCATGTTGTGGTGAGAGCCTGTAGCTCAGCTTCTTGTGCAGACATTGTTGAGGGGACTGGGGATGTTTGAAGTACTTGGTCCACTGTAGTGACAGCAAATCCAGAACAGATCTGTTATGGTGAGTTGCACCTCCACCAACTGGAACAGGTCTTCTTCATAATGAGATTCAGGTCCTGGCGTATTTCTGAACCACAAGGTGCAATGAGTAAAAGGCTGAGCATGCATTCATAAAAATAATGGAGGCAGGGTCAATGTCAAGACTGTACCAGTAGTGGGGAATTCCCCCCCTGGGAAGTGGCAGAAGAGTGGCCAGGTGAGAGAGTAACATCTCTGCAGGGTGACATTATCTGGAAGCAGAAGGGAGGATTGGAGATGGAGGTGGGCAGATGAGAGGTGCTTGAGTTGAACTTGGTTGAGGATGGCAGTAATGTCATGAGGTGCAAGAATAGTGATTTTATGGCCTAGGACCAAGTCATTTGTCTTATCCAGGAGTGCCTGTGCTGCAAACCCTGGATGGAGATAGGAGGGACCCCCTCTTGCCACGGGGTCCAGCTGACAGGAGTAGTAGTCCAGGGCCGCCATCAGGGGGTGACAAACATGACAGTTGTCACGGGACTGGCGGTCCTGGGGGGCCCGGACTGCTCTGGCAGTCCCGGGCCCCACATTCCCTATTTGCACACATATATTGCGATTGTGACGGTAGTAATCTGTATCACTGTCAAGCATTCCCTTCTTCCCATAAAAGAAAATCACCAAGTAATCCACATGGTAATTAATCGCTGGTATCGCCAAATAATCCACACATGAGCCAAAGCTTATTGCTGGAACAAGACTGATTTTTAATGACACACACTCTGCTTTAATGCAATTCTCCCATGCAAGAGAGACGCCCACATACAATTAGAAATTACTCAGGCAGAGAAATACAGTTTTTACAAATATTAATAACTTCAAAAATATACATGCCATTCACATAAAAATTATATTCAAACTCAGCACACTTTAGTTAGACACATCTCCAAAATTCAGCCAATTCCATCCAGGGGTTAAAAAGTTAGTTGGAGGTCCCTTTTGACTGACCACAAGCACATTTTCATGCCCAAAACAGTTGCATAAATTTGGGCTGTGCGGTCGGTCTATTTCAGGCTGAAAAAAACGACTAAGTCTCATCACTGAATGGGACTTAGTCTCTGTGGCTGAAAGTTCAGTATGGGAGAAGGTAAGACTCAGCGGTGTTCGCGGAACTGTGTAACCGATTTCAGTTCCATGAATTTGGCTAAACACACCGCTGACCGCATTGAATAAAAAAAAAAGATGGCCGCTGCCACGTGTTCGTTTGTCGAATGGCGGCCACCCGGCGTTCGGCTGTTACTGCAGAGGGGGCCCAGCACACTGCGTCTGCACATTCAGCTCCTCTCTTCCATTAAATCCTGCGAGACCCGTGGCCGTTAAAGCCTTGCCAGGGGTTACCATGGCAACGCTCCGCACGGCACGCAGGACACCCTCGCGAGAGTTATTGGAAGAGAGGAGCTGAATGTGCAGACACACTGTGCTGGGCCCCCTCTGCAGTAGCAAGGAGCCGGGGGCCCCACCATGCCACCGGACCACCAGGGAATTGAATCTTCCCCTCCCTGAACCAGGTAAGAAGCAGGGAGGGGGGAATAACTTTTAATTAAATTTAATGTAAAAATGACTCTTCCTCCCCCACACCCCCCGCCAGATTGCAGGCCCTAGTTTGCACATTTACAAACACACATACTGCATACACTACACTGACACACACCATGCATACACTACACTGACACACACACACACACTGCATACACTACACTGACACACATCTCTGCATACACTACACTGACACACACACCCTCTGCATACACTACACTGACACACACACACACTGCATACACTAGTACAACGCACACACTGCATACACTACACTGACACACACTGCATACAATAGTACAACACACACTCTGCGTACACTACACTGACACACACACTGCATACACTAGTACAACACACACTACATACACTACACTGATACACACACTGCATCCACTACACACACTGCATCTAATACATACACTACACAAACATCCACTACAGCCACTACACAAACACACTCTGTATTCACTGTACACACACTACATCCACTGCACAAACACACACTACATCCACTATACAAACACACTCTGTATTCACTATGCACACACTATATACACTACACAAACACACACACTGCATCTAATACACACAAACACTACACACATTACACAAATGTAAAATCTGCATCCACTATACACACTGCATTCATAAGACACTCACTCTGCATCCATTGCATGCATTCTAATTCTACATTCACTATACACACACCACATTCACTCCTGCATCCTTGTGGGTGGACTCATAAAGAGCCCTGTGGGTGGAGTCGAGGGTGGGACCCGAGGGCCCAGACCTTGAGCTTTGTTAGGGGCCCCAAAATTTCTGATGGCAGCCCTGTTCCTGGCTATTTATCATGGAAGCATCAGTCCACCCAGGGTCGTATTAGCCGCGAGGCAAACAAGGCATTTGCCTTGGGCGGCATTTTTCAGGGGGCGGCAAAAAATGCCGCCCCCAAATGCCCAATGCAAATGCCTTGTTAGCCTCGCAGCTAACAGACATGCCAGGTGGCGCTGGGCGAGCGGGCGGCTGGGCAATCAGGACCACCTCATAGAGATGCATTGAATCAATGCATCTCTATGAGGAAAATTCAGCGTCTCCATACAGAACGTGGGGACGCTGAACGGCAGGGCTGCTTACTGTGCAGCCCTGAGCCAGGAAGTCCCTCCAGTGGCCATCTAAGGAGTGGCCACTTGGAGGTGTCCCTAGGGGCAGTGTTTACATGAAAATGCCTGATGTGAGCTATTATACTCACCAGAACAACTACATTAAGCTGTAGTTGTTCTGGTGACTATAGTGTCCCTTTAAAACAAAACAATTATTAGATGTTTAACTAACAGCTTAATGTAACTCTACTACATTACTGGCCCTTCTGAGGTTCAATCTTCATGAAATCTACATTGAGTACGCTCAAACACTCCAGAGGTTTAGAAGATGAAGAATGAAAATACCTTAAGGGAAATGTCCAGCTGGGAACTGACTATTTATGTAACCTTTTATAAAGGATTCCTTCCACATACTCATTATTTGAAATAATGCAAATTCACAACCATTTTAGCATGTTGATTGTCGTTCCAGCAAAGTAAGTAGATCTCCCATTACAGAAATTAATATTTACATGTATGTGTGTATATGTGTTAAATGAGGATAATACATAATTATGTAGAAACAATATATTTAGGATTGTGACATGCAGGCTTTTTTTTAATGACATTTTGATAAAGCAGAGTAAAACATTTAAAATCATAGCTTAATATTATTTTATCAAGAAAGTATAAGTAAATAACACAAACATTTAATTTTCACAAAACATGATTGACATACTGGAACAGAAGGTGAATGGAGGCCCTGCCCAAGTGAGCTTATAATTTAAAATGTTCAGAATTTAAAAGCAAGGTTTAAAAAAGGAAAAAAAAATACTTTATTTTATTACCCGAAAGATACAATAATACAATACTAGAGCAGAAATATTGGGGTGCTCATAGCAAGCGTGACTGCAAACATCTGGACAGAAGCAGGATTGCTATTTTATTTTTATAGCCATATCATGTACTTGGGCCTCAATTTAATACGCTTTCCAAGTGGTTCAATACAGTTGGGAAAAACTTTCCAAATGATTTATCTGCTGAAGTTACTATTAAAGTCTATGGGATTTTTTGTAATTCAAAAGATTTTTTTTTTTTTTTTTTTACATTTGGAAAGTTTATTAAATACAGGCCTTGATTTAATACAGTGTTAATTTTGGCGGCAAATTTCAATTTAGTTTTAGTCATAGTTTTTTGACTAAAAAGCCATTTTAGTTTTAGTCGTATTTTAGTCTTCTGAATTGTTTTAGTTTTTGTCTAGTTTTAGTTGACTAAATCTCTAATAGATTTTAGTCGACACGACTAAAATCTAATGGGTTTAGTTAAAGCCTCTATCTATCTCTTTTGCACCTTCCCCAGCCCCTCCGTGTCTTTTTGTTTCCTCCCAGCCCCTCTCTTTCCCAACCCCTGGTCTGTTTATTGGGCCCCTTCCACAGCCCCTCTGTGCAGTGTTCATTTTGGCGGCAAATTTCAATTTAATTTTAGTTAGTCTTTTGACTAAAAAAAAACATTTTAGTTTCAGTTGTATTTTAGTCACCTTAATTGTTTTAATCTAGTTTTAGTAGACGAAATCTTAGAAAATTTTAGTCGACTACAATTTGACTAAAATTGTCAGTCGACAAAATTAACATTGATTTAATAAGCTTTCCAAATAATGAACATTAGAACATCTATAATCAATACAAAAAGTATGAGTTTTTTCACTTTTATCACATTCCAGATATTTTTTTTTTTTTTTTTAAAGTTTATTTAGGAATGCCATCATTTACATTTTACAATATTTAATTATACAACAGATCAGCACTGGTTAGAAAGCAGTAAGCAAATACTGTATGTTATGAAAATGCATAAATAGAATGTAGAGAATTACAATGAAAATACATTTGAACTGGGAAAATACCAGTTTAAAATCCAAGAACTGGATTATGCATTGTTTAATGGCTGCAAAAAGGCTCATTGCAAGAAACTGGAAACTTTAATACTAACTAACTAACTATCATAACCTATTTAAAAAAACAATTATTATTCCAGTTAGAAATAGAATAAGGTGTTAGTTTTGATAGTTGTAATCACAACATGTGAAATATCTATTTGGAACTAGTTAAGAAAGCAGAAACGATTAACTTCTAAAAGTCTAGGCAAGAACTAAATTGTTCTTAAAGGAAAAATAACTGGGAATCACTGAAAGATTTGAAACATCTCAATTGGGTTCTCTGTTTTGTGAATTTTGTTACAGGGTCATTTGAACAGGAACTAAGATGGTATTGGATGATTGTTGACAAGATATAATATATAGTTAGATAACTGAATGTTTTTATAATTAAAAGTAGATGAATGGTAGGATGTTTTGGTTTTTAGGGAGGTTTTTGTTTGTTTTTCTTTCATTCTCATTTTCCTGTTTTTTTTAAATTTATTTATTTTTTTTAACAAACTGTGCACCTACCTATTGAGGTGAATAATTTAATAGGATGTATGATAGGATGAAGTGTAATGTTTTGTTTCTTTTATAAATGTATTGTCTTTTTGTATATTATATATTATTTGTATTGAAAACTTTCTGAATAAAGAATTAAATTTAAAAAGTATATATATATATATAAAAAAACTATTACAAAATTTTAAAAGTTTTCAAAGTATTAAAATATTTTAAAACACAATCCAAACATATTAAATTATTTCGAAAATGTATCCAGCAATATTAAATGGATGCCTTAGTATGAAGTATCAAATACTATATTAATCACTGTTTTTACCCCATGCATTGGACTATTTGCAATACAAAATGTTATTGAGTGGCTTTTAGAATAAAAGGTGAATAGCAGATTTGAAGTGAAATACATTTATTATATACATGATAATGTAGCACAGTGGATTAGCACTGTAGGTTAGGAGGGATATAAAGTGTGGGCTTATGTAACTGTGACATCATGTATAAAGTACAGTGACCAACAATCAAGCAATATTCTAGGATCTGTAATGTGAGAGAGTGGGGACACGGTTAAGATGAAAAATGCTGATAAACACATTATTCTTATAATAGGTCCCTACTGATATAATATATTTAAAAAAGAGCCTTTATTTTGGAGTTTAGTAAACTGTAAGTGTCATATCTACAAATACGAGGAACTGGATGGACAGAGCTAACCAGTCTTCTGTTACAGAATTCGTCTTACTGGCTTTCTTAAGCTCTACTAGATATCAAAGCTTGCTCTTCACTTTGTTTCTGTTCTTCTACGTGGTCATAGTTTTGGTGAATACTTTGTTAGTTGCTGTGATAAAAAACGACTTCAACCTACATACACCTATGTACTTTTTTATCTTTAATTTGGCCTGCTTAGATATATTTTATACCTCTAGTGTGGTTCCCAAGATACTAAATAACTTACTGAGTCTCAGACATTCCATCTCCTTCGTCCAATGTGCTGCTCAAATGTTCTGTGTTGTTACTTTTGGCGGAGCGCAAATATTTCTTGTCACTGCCATGGCCTATGATCGCTACGTTGCTGTAAGCAATCCTTTACGTTACCAAACTGTAATGAATTGGGCTTTATGCAAGATGTTTCTAATTATTGTATGGGTGCTGAGTTCAATAATGGCATTTATAGTGGTATTTTCAATATTTCTACTCCCGTTCTGTGAACCATTTGAGATTAATCACTTCTTTTGTGACGTTGGACAGGTATTCCTCTTGACATGCCCCACCATTGAGATCCATGACATGCTACAAATTCTACAATTTTTTCTTGGGCACTGTTTGTTTACCATACCTTTCCTTCTAGTCACTACATCCTACGTGTGCATCATTACTGCCATAATGAAGATAAAATCTAACAAGGGTCGACGTAAAGTCTTTTACACCTGCTCATCCCACCTGACTATTGTGGTTGTTGAATATGTGTTTCTTGGCTTAATGTATTTTCGAGCTGAGACAGCAAGCTCAGTGGATAAAGACAGAGTTTTAATATTGACATTCACTTTTAGTGCTCCGATATTAAATCCACTCATTTACAGTATAAGGAACAAAGCAATAAAGAGTGGTTTCCTAAAATTAATTTACAGGTACTCTGCAGGTATTTAGTTTAAGAATTTAGTCTGTTTTTATTAAGGATAATAACAATATTGTATAATTACTTCTCAGTTTGGGTATTTTTCTGAGCATTTGTAAAACTTTAAATATACATAAAATGAGACATCCATATACAAAATTATCTGTTAACTCTTATTAACAAAAAAAAAAACACAAAACTAAAGCAGACATTTCCACTGTATAGTTTGTTTATTTTTTATCAATGAACGTTTATTAGTTTTTAATAAGTAAACTACAGGGAAATCATTGCGTAAAGATGCTGTTAATTATAGATTTTTGTTTTACATAGTTACATAGGCTGAAAAGAGACACGTGTCCATCAAGTTCAGCCTTCCTCAAATTTATTGCTGTTGATCCAAAAGAAGGCAAAAAAAAAACAGTTTGAAGCACTTCCAATTTTGCAACAAACTAGGGGGAAAAAATCCCTTTTGACCCCAGAACAGCAGTCCGGTTTATCTTTGAATCAAGACTATTACCCTACAGTTGAAGGATTATATCATTGAATATTCTGTTTTGCAAGTATGCATCTAGTTGCTGTTGAAACATCTGTACGGACTCTGATAAAACCACTTCTTCGGGCAGAGAATTCCATATCCTTATTGTTCTTATGGTAAAAAAACCTTTCCTTTGCCTTAGACTAAATCTTTTTCCTTCCAGTCTAAACACATGACCTTGTGTCTTATGTATAGTCCTGTTTGTGAATAGATTTCCACATAATGGTTTGTATTGGCCCAGGATATATTTGTATAATGTTATCAAATCCCATCTGAGGTGACGTTTTTCTAAACAAAAGAGTTAAGCTTTCTTTATAGCTAAAATGTTAAATTCCTTTTTATTAATTTGTAGCCCACCTCTGCACTTTGTCTAGTGCCATAATATTCTTCTTTAAAACAGATGCCCAAATAGCACAGCATATTCAAGGTGTGGTCTTACCAGTGATTTAAAAAGAGGCAAAATTATATTCTCATTCCAAGAATTAATGCCCTTTTTCATGCATGACAATATCTTACTGGCCTAATGCCCTTTTTCATGCATGACAATATCTTACTGGCCTTAGCCACTGCTGATTGACATTGTTCCCAAGTCCTTCTCGTGTGGTGTTATCCCTAATTCACTTCCATTAAGGGTGTAACTTGCTTGTGCATCCTTTACGCCAAATGATTTTGGATTTTTTTGGTAAAACATGTACATCACACAAAATAGCACAAAATTACACTCAGTTTCAATTTAAAATTTAATAATATTATAAAGATTATTTACTGAAGAAAGAATTGTCAGGATGTCAGTTTGGAGTCTATAATTTTTTTTTTTTTTTCAAATTTAAGGCCAACAGTTTCAAAATTATTCCAGTTTGGCTGTTTTGGCCTTATAATTTTAAATTCACTGAAAATTTTAGAAAAATCTCACATTAGTAAATAACTCTGAATAACCTTAATAATAATAATGACTTTGCTGCACCAGCAGACTTACAGTATTCTACTTGAGTTGGAATTTTCTCTTTTCACCTCTTTACACTCTTTGCTTGACTCTCTATGATTCACTACCACATTCCAATCTCTATTCTCACACATGCACCAGAACAAAGTGAGTTTGCTTTGTCTTTGATATAGTTTTAAAACAAAAACATACATAAAACTTTATATTGAGGTGAGGCTAATTGGTGAAAAGATACAGAAGGCTCAAGATCTCAAGGGGCCCCAGGGAGGCTACCAGTTAGGACCCCTTTAACTCTTAGCACAGTGATGGAAAATGGGACCAAAATTGGCCAAATATTGTTATGGTGCTGAGGCCACTATCTCACCCCAAGGTCACAAGTAGCCAACTTAGGCCACCTTATGGTTGTTCCAGTTATGTGAAAAGACATGTTTTAGAGGTTCAGCATAAAAGCTTCATTATAAAAAACATCCTCCTCCTCCCCTATACACAACAGGACAGCAATCTGTGCCATCTGGCCATGATAAACCTCCTAAGCAAGCAGATATTAAGCCATTTCTCATCCACAACCTTCAATCCATGAGGCCTAAAATGGTGCTAACAGTTACTCTGGGTCAAGCATGTCTTTGAAAACTGACTCTGAATGTGCTTTAAAACAAATTATCCAGTGTCAAAAGTCCTACTCAAATGACTATGGGCAATTTTATAGCCTGTTTTAGAAAATGTAAACATGTTCCACATTCAGTTGGTGTCTATAAGAGGGGGCAAAACGGCACATTGTCCTTATTCAGGCAGTCCAAAATAAATAAGGTAGAAGAACTCAAGTTCATTATGGAATCTATCATGGTTTGGATACAAAGCTTTACCAGCCTATGTCGAGGCTCTGTTGGGTTCCTGGTGTTCCCCAGCAGGTGCCAAAATACAAGACTGTTTTCTATAAGCCTTGTAGCTATGGCTCCCAAGAGACATCATTGTATAACTACACGCAATAGCTGAAAAGGCAATTTCATCTTTTCTGCAAAAATAAAATAAACAGCCAGAATACAGGGAGTGCAGAATTATTAGGCAAGTTGTATTTTTGAGGATTAATTTTATTATTGAACAACAACCATGTTCTCAATGAACCCAAAAAACTCATTAATATCAAAGCTGAATATTTTTGGAAGTAGTTTTTAGTTTGTTTTTAGTTATAGCTATGTTAGGGGGATATCTGTGTGTGCAGGTGACTATTACTGTGCATAATTATTAGGCAACTTAACAAAAAACAAATATATACCCATTTCAATTATTTATTATTACCAGTGAAACCAATATAACATCTCAACATTCACAAATATACATTTCTGACATTCAAAAACAAAACAAAAACAAATCAGTGACCAATATAGCCACCTTTCTTTGCAAGGACACTCAAAAGCCTGCCATCCATGGATTCTGTCAGTGTTTTGATCTGTTCACCATCAACATTGCGTGCAGCAGCAACCACAGCCTCCCAGACACTGTTCAGAGAGGTGTACTGTTTTCCCTCCTTGTAAATCTCACATTTGATGATGGACCACAGGTTCTCAATGGGGTTCAGATCAGGTGAACAAGGAGGCCATGTCATTAGATTTTCTTCTTTTATACCCTTTCTTGCCAGCCACGCTGTGGAGTACTTGGACGCGTGTGATGGAGCATTGTCCTGCATGAAAATCATGTTTTTCTTGAAGGATGCAGACTTCTTCCTGTACCACTGCTTGAAGAAGGTGTCTTCCAGGAACTGGCAGTAGGACTGGGAGTTGAGCTTGACTCCATCCTCAACCCGAAAAGGCCCCACAAGCTCATCTTTGATGATACCAGCCCAAACCAGTACTCCACCTCCACCTTGCTGGCGTCTGAGTCGGACTGGAGCTCTCTGCCCTTTACCAATCCAGCCACGGGCCCATCCATCTGGCCCATCAAGACTCACTCTCATTTCATCAGTCCATAAAACCTTAGAAAAATCAGTCTTGAGATATTTCTTGGCCCAGTCTTGACGTTTCAGCTTGTGTGTCTTGTTCAGTGGTGGTCGTCTTTCAGCCTTTCTTACCTTGGCCATGTCTCTGAGTATTGCACACCTTGTGCTTTTGGGCACTCCAGTGATGTTGCAGCTCTGAAATATGGCCAAACTGGTGGCAAGTGGCATCGTGGCAGCTGCACGCTTGACTTTTCTCAGTTCATGGGCAGTTATTTTGCGCCTTGGTTTTTCCACACGCTTCTTGCGACCCTGTTGACTATTTTGAATGAAACGCTTGATTGTTCGATGATCACGCTTCAGAAGCTTTGCAATTTTAAGAGTGCTGCATCCCTCTGCAAGATATCTCACTATTTTTTACTTTTCTGAGCCTGTCAAGTCCTTCTTTTGACCCATTTTGCCAAAGGAAAGGAAGTTGCCTAATAATTATGCACACCTGATATAGGGTGTTGATGTCATTAGACCACACCCCTTCTCATTACAGAGATGCACATCACCTAATATGCTTAATTGGTAGTAGGCTTTCGAGCCTATACAGCTTGGAGTAAGACAACATGCATAAAGAGGATGATGTGGTCAAAATACTCATTTGCCTAATAATTCTGCACTCCCTGTATATTATCCCTATTTTGGGAGTCCTGGGAAGGAATGTTTAAATTAGCCTAATTGGCTAAATGTGAACCTATGTTTAGCCGATCAGTGTTATATTACTGGATAATTCACAAGCTTTTAGAATCTCAAGTACTATAGAACTAGACTAATTTGTCAGAATACTAGGGTGTATCACTCTTCTAGGCGTTCTACCATTAGAGACTATCAATCCTTCCTGGACAAAATAGAGCCAATCGTTGGTTTCTTTGTGAAACCATGAAACTGAACACTCTTTTGTTAATGGTCCTTTTCATAGCATCTTATTTTATCCCATATGCCAATTGAAAGGCTAATTTTATCTTACTTATTATATATATTTTGTACGTGTGTTAGTGGTAAATATATTTAATTTCAATAAAAGTTGTTTTATTTGCACATATGCATGTTGTACAATATTTTTCACTTGTGTAGGTGTATCACTCACCAATACCAATACTCCTGGTTCCTTGTTTTATTTTATTTTTCTAATAGTTCACTGTAACGAATCACCAGGCACCCCAACCGGATACCTCTGTTAAAGGATGCTCCTAGCGCTTCCTGAGAGCTCGAAGCACTCCAGCTGACACCATAACCACCATACACTCCTTCAGAGAGCAAGACGGGAACAAGCTCTGAAGAGATGATCTGATAAGATTAAAGAAGTGATTATCCAAGGGAGCATGCAGAGCATAGCAATTCCCCCAATAAGAGACAGGACTCTAGATTGAGAGTGAAATAAAACTGTTTAAAACTTTATTTTCCATTACATTACATTACATTAACATTGCTGTGAAAGCTCAATAAAATTACAAACAATCAAATCATAGCAGGCAAAATACAGTGACTTATTATAACACAATGGCATATTTTTAAAGAGGTGGGGGAGACAATAATTAACAGAAAATATCTCACATGCCTGCAGAATTAGCAATATGCAAATCTACCCGAATATGCAAATGAACCAGTCTTGCTATTCAGGTAGTGCATATTGCTGTTGCTACCAACATAGGGCACTAGACAAGCTCCATAGCCAAATACACCTAGTTGGTAGCAAACCTCAGCAGTACAGGAGAGCAGGCAATACATCCCAGGGACCATAGTCACATGGCAGGAGGCTGGCAATCAGTCTTCTCCAATGCCCAGTGGCGAGGCTGTTTCCGCCACATTTCTCCCTTTTCCCAAAAAGACTAACAAGGTATCTGGCCTCCTGTCGGTCAGTGCCTTGGTTAGTCCAGCAACCCACCCACAAAACATAGTAGTGCAGCCCACCCTCAATGAAAAGTTACTGCACCTGGGGAAATGTGCAGCCAGTCTTTGTCCAGGGGCTCCATCACGGCTTGGTGGGGTACAGGTACTCCGGATCTGTGTGTTGCTGAGTGGGCAGAGACCAGCGGTACTCTGCCCTGATGCCAGCGCTTCAGCTGGAGTAGTCTGGTTGGAGCCCAGCTGTGAAGAGGGGGTAGTAGGCTCCTCTCCCTGGACCCGGTGCTGCTGCTGGAGGAGGAGACCGACTGTCTCCCCTTTTGAGATCCCCAGTTCTGCTGCTGGGGATCTGGACCGGCTACCCCGCACCCCTGTAGACCGGGTGCAGAGACCGCTGTCCCATCTGCCCCATCTGGGAGAATAAGGAGTAACCGGCTCCTCTCCCTGATACTCTCTCCGATGTTGGAGAGGGGGACCGACTGTCACTTCTCCCTGAAACACAGGCTGCAGCTGGAGAGGGAGACCGACTGTCTCCACTCCCGTAACATTGTCCTGCTGCTGGAGAGAGAGACCAACTGTCTCTGCTCCCTGTAGGACACACTGCTGCTGGGGGGGAAGGACGACACCTTCGGCCCCCTGGAAAGCACACTGCCGCTGGGGAGGAAGGACGGCACCTTCGGCTCCCTGGAAGTCACACTGCCGCTGGGGAGGAAGGACGACACCTTTGGCTCCCTGGAACTCACACTGCCGCTGGGGAGGAAGGACGGCACCTTCAGCTCCCTGGGAATCACACTGCCGCTGGGGAGGAAGGACGGCACCTTCGGCTCCCTGGAAGTCACACTGCCGCTGGGGAGGAAGGACGGCACCTTCGGCTCCCTGGGACTCACATTGCCGCTGGGGAGGAAGGACGGCACCTTCGGCTCCCTGGAACTCACACTGCCGCTGGGGAGGAAGGATGACACCTTCGGCTCCCTGGAACTCACACTGCCGCTGAGTTTTGCTACCAACTAGGTGGATTTGGCTATGGAGCTTGTCTAGTGCCCTCTGTTGGTAGCAACAGCAATATGTACTACCTGAATAGCAAGACTGGTTCATTTGCATATTGCTAATTCTGCAGGCATGTGAGATATTTTCTGTTAATTATTGTTTCCCACACCTCTTTAAAAATATGCCATTGTGTTATAATAAGTCACTGTATGTTGCCTGCTATGATTTGACTGTTTGTAATTTTATTGGGTTTTCACAGCAATGTTAATGTAATGACCATATGGGTTAGTCCTAAGGAAAATAAAGTTTTAGACAGTTTTACTTCACTCTCAATCTAGAGTCCTGTCTTTTATTGGGAGAATTGCTATATCACTACAAGAGATTGCTATGCTTTGCTTGCTACCTTGGATAATCACTTCTAAGCTCTTTTCAGAGCTTGTTCCTGTCTTGCTCTCTGAAAGAGTGTATGGTGGTTATGGTGTTGGCTGGAGTGCTTGGAGCCCTCAGGAAGCACTAGGAGCTTTCTTCAATGGAGGTACCCAGTCGGGGTGCCAGGTGATCCGTTACATTCATTTAGCAGGGGTTAACCCTAAAATAGGAGTGTTGGCAATTACCATAGTTGGCACAGCCCTCTCGTTTTCTCTTCCCCTTCTTTTTTGAAATAATATCACATTATTTAATGGAAACAAAAACAGTGTTCTAAATAATACCATTCAATCAATAACTGAATCAATAACATTGATAGATTTCATCACATATTCTATAATCCTTTGCTCACTAATACATGTATACACACATACACACACTGATACATGCACACACAAACAAACTGATGCACACATAAACACACATGCTGAAAGAGTGTGTATAGCAGTGTGTATCAGTATCTCTGTGTGTGTCAAGCATTTTGTAGCTGTGCATGTGCCTGAGAATGTGTTGCAGTTAATATTCGTGTATGTGTGTCTATGTGTGTAAATCTATCCTTGAATTTACTTGGAATGTTTACCTGTACCATGTACCATGTAGAATGTGTATATCTATGTCTGTGAGCATGTGTATCACTGTGTCTGAAAGAGTATGTGTGTGTTTAAGCTGGTTGTTGTCTTGACATATGTGTAATGTTTATGGCAAGGTTGTGAGTTGTGAATACAACCAAAATAATGCAGAGGATGCAGCTGAAGAACTACAAAAATCAAAACATATAATAGTGTAATACAGGGGAAAAAAAAACGAAATGTGGGCTAGCAGAGTTGCACTCAAAGAAAGGAGATGGTTGCATATCGCCTTACGGTGCCTAACCTTGGAATAGTGGGGGGTTGATCTAGGACCCCTTCTCGTGGATGCCAGCCTTATCACCAGTATAGAAGATGGGACTCCCAGAACATTTTTGATAAAGTGCTTTATTGCATAACAGCAAATAGCAAATGAACAGTAATATAATGTAATAAAATAGCTAGAGGTCCTATGCATTTCATCCTGTATACAGGACTTCCTCAGGGACCAAACAATTAGAAAGCAATATAGAAATAACAAGCAGCAAAATCGGAAATCCCTTCACCAGGGAAAAAGCAGCATTAGACCCCCACTCCGGTCCTTCTATTTACATGTCCACGCTTTCTTCTCATTAGTGGCTCCATATTCTCTGCAGCTGGAAGAAATCCTCGATCTTTCGTGACATCACTTGCGGTGCGCCGTGATCGAACTGCGCTTTTTGTTGTGCGTTCCAAATATTTGTCAGTCCTAAGATGCTGATCTCAGTTGGAATCAGACTATGGTGTCCTGTAGGACTCAAGGATCATAGGAAATTAAAGAAAAAACAACTTTGCATAATTTCTCTTAGGCAAATTGATATACAGGATAATCTATAAGAATATATTTCAATTTTTAAAATTACTTTTTTAACATCAATGCTTTGTATCATTGTTATTATGGTATTTGGACAAAAAACAAGGACAGCTACTAGAGACTTCCTGAATCGAAACAGACCTTTGGTCCAGTATCTGATGTCCTCACACTCAATGATTTCCTATGGGGAGGTCTAATGCGCGACATTTGGCACTTATAGTAGCCCTTTAAATATTTTACAGGGAATCACAAAACATACAGTCAATGGAATATTCTAAAACAGCCCACATGACAATAACATCATTAAAATAATTGTGGACTAACCCTTGTATCCTATGTACGTTTCAACTGGTACAAGATTTAGATATCTGAAATATAATACTTGAATGAGAACTTAAAAATGAAATTGAAAAAGAATAAAAAAATAATAATGGAAAAATAATAATGAAATGAAAAAATATTAATAATAAAATATGTTAATCAAAATATGAAAATAAAAATGTTTCTGAATGTAAATTATAAAAATAATCTAGTGAAAACAAAACTAAATGTCAAAATTAACTGCAATGAAATAATAATAAATAAATCAACTAAAATAAATCTAAACCTAAATTATAAATAAAAAAATATGAAAATTAAAATGTGATCTACTTATATGTATTCCATAGTGCCAGTGGGTTCTTCAACATTTACATTACAAAAAAACATACAATATCAATATAAGCATTGAGACCCTTGGGTTCCAGGGTGCCCAATTGATGGATTCAGTAGTTCTCACACTGTAATAATCTGGCATCCCTATCTTCCCTATCTTCTCATCTCCAATATATGGTAATATGTTCAACATAGAAACATAGAATGTGACGGCAGATAAGAACCATTCGGCCCATCTAGTCTGCCCAATTTTCTAAATACTTTCATTAGTCCCTTGCCTTATCTTAAAGTTAGGATAGCCTTATGCCTATCCCACACATGCTTAAACTCATTTACTGTGTTAACCTCTACCACTTCAGCTGGAAGGTGTAAGGAAACCAAGTATATTCCAACCTCATTCGGTAGTTTCCTCCCGAACCGCCAGAGCCTTAGTGATTATAGCCCTCCGTTCGGTAGATAGGGTAGACGAATCCTATAGTAATTCCAATAGCTTCACAAGATAATTCCCTTAGTGAAACACACGAATTCCCAAACAGCAGCCGAAGTCAAGAAGAAGGGTACAAAATGAACTGAGCTTTAATGGGTGCACACAGCTTTTATGCAAGTCCCCATGCAAGGGGACAGCCCTCAGGGAGGGACAAACAATAGCCAATCATAAACAGTAAAATGTTTGCACACACTTACAATTCCCTCCCCTAGCCCAGGAGATAATTTAGTCTGATAAAATAGTAACTTAATTATCTCCGGGCTGAAAAATCACTTTTTTCCCCAACTTTCCCCATAAATTATGTGTCCCCTGATAGCCCTGATCTGGGTGACCAACATATTCGAATTTCACCCAGATTGGTTCAGGGGTTCGCAAATTTTATGGAAGTCTTGTGTGACCGGCTCACCCTGGGCTGCATGCCCAAAACAGTTCCAAGAATTTAGTTAGTTAGTTAGATTAAAAACAAAAGAAGGAAGGTATGTAGAAGAGGATAAAGGTCAGGCTGACTGCCTCAATTAATATTTTTGTTCTGTATTTACAGAAGAAAATGAAGGAAAGAGACCTCAGTTGAGAAAAAGGATAAATGAGTCATTTATTACACTTGAGTTTACAGAGGAAGAGGTTCTATTTCAACTGTCAAAAGTAAAGACAAATAAGTCAATGGGACCTGATGGAATACACCCAAAGCTATTAAAAGAGCTTAGTGGTGTACTAGCAAAACCATTAACAGATTTATTTAACCAATCATTGTTAACAGGAGTAGTCCCAGAAGATTGGAAGTTAGCGAATGTTGTGCCCATTTACAAGAAAGGTAATAGGGAGGAGTCGGGCAACTATAGGCCAGTAAGCCTTACTTCAGTAGTGGGGAAAGTGATGGAAACCATGTTAAAGGATAGGATTGATGAACATCTAAAAACACATGGATTTCAAGATCAGAGACAACATGGGTTTACTTCAGGGAGATCATGCCAAACTAATCTTATTGATTTTTTTGATTGGGTAACTAAAATTATAGATCAGGGTGGTGCAGTAGACATTGCTTACCTAGATTTCAGTAAGGCTTTTGACACTGTTGCACATAGAAGGCTTATCAATAAACTGCAATCTTTAAGTTTGGATTCCAATATTGTTGAATGGGTAAGGCAGTGGCTGAGTGACAGGCAACAGAGGGTTGTAGTTAATGGAATATATTCGAAGCTTGGACTTGTCACCAGTGGGGTACCTCAGGGATCTGTACTTGGACCCATTCTCTTTAATATTTTTATTAGTGATATTGCAGAAGGTCTTGATGGTAAGGTATGTCTTTTTTGCTGATGATACTAAGATATGTAACAGGGTTGATGTTCCAGGAGGGATAAGCCAAATGGCAAATGATTTAGGTAAACTAGAAAAATGGTCAGAATTGTGGCAACTGACATTTAATGTGGATAAGTGCAAGATAATGCATCTTGGACGTAAAAACCCAAGGGCAGAGTACAGAATATTTGATAGAGTCCTAACCTCAACATATGAGGAAAGGGATTTAGGGGTGATTATTTCTGATGACTTAAAGGTAGGCAGACAATGTAATAGAGTAGCAGGAAATGCTAGCAGAATGCTTGGTTGTATAGGGAGAGGTATTAGCAGTAGAAAGAGGGAAGTGCTCATGCCATTATACAGAACACTGGTGAGACCTCACTTGGAGTATTGTACACAGTACTGGAGACCGTATCTTCAGAAGGATATTGATACCTTAGAGAGGGTTCAGAGAAGGGCTACTAAACTGGTTGAGGTGCATGTGGAGGTGACTGTGGGGGAGGTTATTTTGGAGGGTGCCTGGGGGATTAAATGTGTATGGGGAAACTGTATTTATGTGTCCAGCTTCCCCACACAGCAATGTATTGTTTTGCTTCCCTCCTGCTTACCTTTTATGCAGAGAGGAGGACAATGTACCATGTTGGGCCAGAGGAAGTCCCTGGTGGTGTGGTGGGACATCGAAGTATATCTTTGATTGTCCAGTGGTCTTGTTCTGCAGGTGTGCACCTCCAGCTGGGCTCAGACCTCTGTGAATGCACCCTTGTGGTGTAAGAGGGTGTTTTATTCATAAAGTAAAAACAACAAAAGATAAGGAAACCAGATTTCTTGATGAAATTATGAGAGAATGTCATTATTATTACACTATCCTCTATAATATAGCCCCACAACTTTTACTAGCAGGTTACCTCCTGCACTCCTAAAATTTCTGATTACGTACCCAAATACAGTATCTCACAAAAGTGAGTACACCCCTCACATTTTTGTAAATATTTTATTATATCTTTATATGTGACAACACTAAAGAAATGACACGCATATGAAATGACACTACAATAAAGTAGTAATTGTACAGCCTGTATAACAGTGTAAATTTGCTGTCCCCTCAAAATAACTCAACACACAGCCATTAATGTCTAAACCATTGGCAACAAAAGTGGAAATGGAAACCCCTAAGTGGAAATGTCCAAATTGGACCCAATTAGCCATTTTCCCTCCCGGTGTCATGTGACTCGTAAGTGTTACTCAGGTGTGTGAATGAGGAGCGGATGTGTTAAATTTGGTGTTATCACTCTCACACTCTCTCATACTGTCACAGGAAGTTCAACATGGCACCTCATGGAAATGAGGATCTGAAAAAAGTATTGTTGATATACATCGCCTAGGCTATAAGAAGATAGCCAAGACCCTGAAACTGAGCTGCAGCACGGTGGGCATGTCCATACAGCGGTTTCACAGGACAGGTTCCACTCAGAACAGGCCTCGCCATGGTCGACCAAAAAAGTTGAGTGCACATGATCAGTGTCATATCCAGAGGTTGTCTTTGGCAAATAGACGTATGAGTGCTGCCAGCATTCATGCAGAGGTTGAAGGGGTGGGAGATCAGCCTGTCAGTGCTCAGACCATACCCCGCACACTGCATCAAATTGGTCTGCATGGCTGTCATCCCAGAAGGAAGCCTCTTCTATAGATGATGCACAAGAAAGTCTGCAAACAGTTTGCTGAAGAAAAGCAGAATAAGGACATGGATTACTGGAACCATGTCCTGTGGTCCGATGAGACCAATTTTAGATTTTTGAGTATGTTATTTGGAGTATGCTGATTCTGAAAATGTAAGTTTTGCGAATTATGAATATTGTGTAAAACTGTGTATTTTCCTTCCTGTGATAATTACGGTAGCCCATTGTGTTCAGTAATTATATCACAGGCAGTGGGGAGGATTTTGCTTGAATGAATGGGAGTGTTCATTGTATATTAAAACGTATATTATGTGTTTGATTGGATGTTCCACAAAATCCTGTGGGTGGTACTAATGTGTAAGAATGTGTATGTAAGAACAATTAAAACACAGCTCTGTCTGTTCCTGCTTGACCCTCAAAACGGAGCCTTATCTCGTTCTTGGGGGGGGATTTATTGTATGCTGTTCCAGTTCAACTGCTAGGAGTGTAAACCTTTCGTATGGTTTTTCCTATTTGGCTGTTTACAGCATTCATATGTTTGAAAGCATTCGTATGCTTCTCCGGTTCGGTGGATTGGTCTCTACAGTAGCTGCCTGTATATCTGGAAGGGAATATCTCCTAAACGGCTGTTAACCCCTTTTATGCCTGGGGGTGCCGTTACAATTGGTGTCAAGCGGCGGGATCATTCCCACAGCCCAGAAGGACAGCTACAAGGTGACACCATTCCCCTACAAGGTGACACCATTTGCCCTACAAATTGAGGGCAACGCATGTCTGAGTACAGCGACCCTGACAGCAGCAGGATGGAAGCAGCCATTTTATACGAGGAGGAGGACTTGGATGGCCAGGATGCATTAAGGAAAGGCATCTGGTACCAAGCCCTGGATAAGGTACAGTACCAGCGGGGCGAGAGTCTCCCCAGTGAAGAGCAGCGATTGCAGATGCGACTGGCACTGCGGATGCCCTTCCTGGGAGAGCAGCCCCTGGAGCAATGGGTAAAGGAGCTTGAGCACTGGGTATGGCAGGAGCTATGGCTAGAGGATGCCTACCAGGCACTCTGGTGATATACGGTTCAGTATACACCCTGGACAGTGGAGCACGATAACCCGGAGGGAGAGGAGTTTAATGGCCCTGGCTTGCTGTGGGATGCGTTCACAGAACCTGACTTTGGGAGCCCTGAAGAGACCCGGTTCGATTATATATTTTACTGGAGGGAGGGTATGCAAGACTAGGATGACCCCCACGAAGTGGGACCAGACTTGGTACACCTCACAACCCTGGAGTGGGAACTGGAGCAGGATTACAAACATCTGTTCCACTCCATCGAGGATACCCAGCAGGAGAGCATCGTTCAGACCCAGGTCCAGAGCCCTTCAGCTGGGAGGATATTGTCAAGGTGTACTGGGAGGACCTCCAGCCGGCCAGTAGAGATGGGACCGAGGTCTCTCCACTGGCCCCGCAGGGAGAGGAGAGCAGCGTCCTCCCTCCCAAGCGGCAGGGTGAGCTACAGGGATGCTGGGTGGTCGGCCCAGATTCCCAGCGGCAGATTGTTTTGCAGGGAATAGAGAGCAGCGTCTCCTTTCCCCAGCAGCAATGTACCTTGCAGGGAGAGGAAAGCAGCGTCCTCCCTCCCCAGCGACAGGGTGAGCTACAGGGGGCAAGGACAGTCAGTCCTGCTCCCCAACAGCAGTGTGTTTTACTGGGAGAGGAGAGCCTCGTCCTCCCTCCCCAGCGGCAGAGTGAAGTGCAGGGAGTGGAGAGCATCGTCTCCCCTCCCCAGCGGCAGTATCCCTTGCAGGGAGAGGAGAGCCCCGTCTCCCTTCCCCAGCGGCAGAGTGTCCTACAGGGAGCAGAGACAGTCGGTCTCCCTCTCCAACAGCAGAGAGAGTGTCAGGCAAAGGAGCCTGTTACCCCTTTTCCCCAGCAGCAGTGTCTTATACTGAGAGAGGAGAGCCTCATCCTCCCTCCCCAGCGACAGCTTAACCCACAAAGGGGAGACAATAAGCTCCCCACTGGTGCATATGGGACCGTGGTCTCTGTGCCCAAACTACAGGGAGTAGGGACAGTCGGTCCTGCTCCCCAGCAGCCGTGTGTTCTCCAGTGAGAGAAGAGCAGCGTCCTCCTTCCCCAGCGGCAGCTTAGTCCACCAAGGGGGGATACTGAGCTCCCGGACGGTACAGATGGGACCGTGGTCTCTGTACCTGACCCACAGGGATGCTGGACGGCCTGTCCAGATCCCCAGCCAAGCCCCAACCAGGCCACTCCAGCTGCAGCCCTTGCACCAGGGCAGAGTACCGCTGGTCTCTGCCCACAAAGCAACCCACTGGTCGGGAGTACAAGTACCCAACTCAGCTCTAGTGACCTCATACGACAGGCTACCAGGTTCCCCAGGTGCAGTAACCAAGTATTGTGGGTGGGCTACTCTGCTGATTATTTGTTGTGGATGGGTTGCTTGACTAACCAAGGCACTGACCGACAGTCTTGGTGGGAAAGGGGAGAGATGTGGTGAAACTAACCTCGCCACTGGGTTATGGAGAAGCCTGGTTGCCAGCCTCCTGCCTCATGACTATGGCCCCTTTCATCAGCCCATGCTAGACTTAACCCCATGGCGATTTTGTTCTGTTTGTGGGATCTGAGCACTGTTCAGATATATTGAGTGCTCAGATCCAAGCTATCTGGGGATAGGTTGAATGTGGGGGTTCTGTTCAGTATGATAGGAATTATGTATTTTTTGTGTATTTTTGCTGTTGTTGTGAATAGAGATATTTTCTGTACCTGGAGATAGTTGGCTTACCACACCCAGTTAAGCTAATTATCTCCAGGATAGAGGACTCTGTGGAACTGGTTTGGGCTGGAAAATCCATGCTTCAGTGGTCACAAAGGACTTTCGACCTAACTTTTAAACCACTGGAGGGAATTGTCTGATTTTGAGTATGTTTGTATTTGGAGTATGCTGATTGTGAATGTGATGTATACTTTTAAAGTTATGAATATTGTGTAAAACTGTGTATTTTCCTGCCCGTGATAATTACGTTAGCCCATTGTGTTCAGTAATTATATCAAAGGCAGTGGAGAGGATTTTGCTGGAATGAATGGTTGTGTTCATTGTATATTAAAACGTATATTACGTATTTGATTGGATGTTCCACAAAATCCTGTGGGTGGTACTAATGTGTAAGAATGTGTATATAAGAACAATAAAAACACAGCTCTGTCTGTTCCTGCTTGACCCTCAAAACAGAGCCATGTCTCATTTTTTGGGGGGGGATTTATTGTATGCTGTTCCAGTTCGACTGCTAGGAGTGTAAACCTTTTGTATGGTTTTTCCTTTTCGGCTGTTTACAGCATTCGTATGTTTGAGAGCATTCGTATGCTTCTCCGGTTCGGTATATTGGTGTCTACAGTAGCTGCCTGTATATCTGGAAGGGAATATCTCCTAAACGGCTGTTAACTCCTTTTATGTCTGGGGGTGCCGTTACAGATCCTATGTAGACCTGGTTCTGGATCTTGATCCATTTGTTGCTTGTTTGAATTTGTATTCTAATGGATTCTGTCATTTTGTCTATGTTATTATTTATTATTAATTTATTATTTATATAGCGCCAGAAAATTAGCACTTTACAAATGCGTTGACTAACAGACACGTAATCGTAATCAGACAAGTTGGATGCACAGGAACACAGGGCCCTGCTCAGTGAGCTTACTTTGTAGACGGTGAGGGATATAGTGACACAAAGGGTAAGTAGGGGTAGAAAAGTAGGTTGCTAGAAAAGTATTCACTGATGGCTTAGTAGGTTATTTTTGATAGTTGCAGGAGAGAAATCAGGGTGCAGGGATGGAAAGATGTTAACAATTTAATTTATACATTCCTGAAGGAGTGAGTCTTCAATGATTTTTTGAAGGAATGGAGACTGGGTGAAAGTCTAAGAGAGAAAGGAATGGAGTTCCACAGGAAAGGCGCAGCCCTGGAGAAGTTTTGAAGGCGAGCATAAGAGGTGGGAGTATGGACAGAGGAGAGATGTACCGTATATACTCGAGTATAAGCCGAGTTTTTCAGCACATATTTTGTGCTGAAAAACCCCAACTCGGCTTATACTCGAGTCAGTCTGTATTATGGCAATTTACATTGCCATAATACAGACTGGGGGCTGGCAGAGCTGTTACTTACCCCTCCTGCAGCTCCTGTCAGCTCTCTCCTCCTCCGCGCCGGTCCGTGCAGCACCTCGGTCAGCTCCCAGTGTAAGTCTCGCGAGAGCCGCGGGGTCATAGTGCGGCTCTCGCGAGACTTACAGTGTGAGCTGCCAGAAGAGCTGCACGGACCGGCGCGGAGGAGGAGAGAGCTGACAGGAGCTGCAGGAGAGGTAAGCGCTCGCTGCCAGCCCCCCTCCCCCCCCACTGAACTGCCAATGGACCACCAGGTAGGAGAGCCCCCCACCCTGCCATGTATCAAGCAGGGAGGGGGGACAACAAAATAAATAAATTAATAATATATTAATAATAATAATAATTAAAAAAAAATAATATAACAAAAAAAAATTAAAATATTAATTAATAATATATAAATAATAATAATAAAATAAAAATAAAAAAAATAATATAACAAAAAAAATTAAAATAATATTATTATTTTTTTTTTATATAAAAATGCCCACCCTCCCACCAAGGCTCTGCCACACACACACACACTGTATCACACACACACTGCATTCATGCACACACACTGCACTCATACACACACTGCATTCATGCACACACTGCATTCATGCACACACACTGCATTCATGCACACACACTGCACTCATACACACACACTGCGCACTCATACACACACACTGCGCACTCATACACACACTGCATTTATGCACACACGCTGCATCACACACACACACTGCACTCATACACACACACTGCACTCATATACACACACTGCACTCATACACACCCTGCATTTATGCACACACTGCACTCATACACACACTGCATTCATACACACACACTGCGCACTCATACAGACACTGCACTCATACACACACTGCATTCATACACACACTGCACTCATAGAAACATAGAAACATAGAAACATAGAATGTGACGGCAGATAAGAACCATTCGGCCCATCTAGTCTGCCCAATTTTCTAAATACTTTAATTAGTCCCTAGTCTTATCTTATAGTTAGGATAGCCTTATGCCTATCCCACGCATGCTTAAACTCCTTTACTGTGTTAACCTCTACCACTTCAGCTGGAAGGCTATTCCATGCATCCACTACCCTCTCAGTAAAGTAATACTTCCTGATATTATTTTTAAACCTTTGTCCCTCTAATTTAAGACTATGTCCTCTTGTTGTGGTAGTTTTTCTTCTTTTAAATATAGTCTCCTCCTTTACTGTGTTGATTCCCTTTATATATTTAAATGTTTCTATCATATCCCCCCTGTCTCGTCTTTCCTCCAAGCTATACATGTTAAGATCCTTTAACCTTTCCTGGTAAGTTTTATCCCGCAATCCATGAACCAGTTTAGTAGCCCTTCTCTGAACCCTCTCTAAGGTATCAATATCCTTCTGAAGATACGGTCTCCAGTACTGTGTACAATACTCCAAGTGAGGTCTCACCAGTGATACAACTTGAAGACCCTCACCCCATTAGGTCTCAATATAGAATTTGACCTTTTAAATTTCTTGTAATCTTTTTTAAACAATAATTTAAAAATTACTTGATTATATAATTCACTGTATTTGTTATTATTTTTCTTAACTTATTTTAAGTATATGTCTTTTTATACTTACCTTTCAATACATATTATTGCATTTATAATTTATATTTCTGTGTATACCTATATTGTATTTTATTAATGTTACAGTTGTATCTATGTTTATATTCTGTTCTAATGGCATTCACCTATGTTTATCTATTGGAATATGTTAGTGACCTCTGATGGGTTTCAAACTTGTAGAGTGTGTATGTTTCTAGTCTGATGCTCTACTGGTGCAGCCACTTGCACTCATACACACACACTGCATTCATACACACACTGCATTCATACACACACACTGCATTCATCATATACACACACTGTAAATAAATATTCAATTAATATAATTTTTTTAGGATCTAATTTTATTTAGAAATTTACCAGTAGCTGCTGCATTTCCCACCCTAGTCTTATACTCGAGTCAATACGTTTTCCCAGTTTTTTGGGGTAAAATTAGGGGCCTCGGCTTATATTCGGGTCGGCTTATACTCGAGTATATACGGTAGGTCTTCTTATGTTTTTATCTTAATATACTGTTTTATTATTGCTATTTTATTTTTGTAGAGCACAGTCTGCTGTTTTGGTGTGTGACTCAATCGTTATCTTTAATTTAAAGAGAGACAATCGACCTACCCATTGTTATGTATTACTTCACTTCTTATATCTTGACTCTTCTTGATTAGTTTTGAGACTAATTTTTGCAATTTTCTAAAAACGTATATGCCATGTATTGTATTTACTCTCCTATTTCTCTCAATAAAAAAAATATATATTTTTTTAAATATTAAATGTTTACCTAACAGCTTAATGTAACTTATTAGTGGACCTTCTGAGGTTCAATCATCATCAAATCCACATTGAGTATGTTCAAACACTCCAGAGGTTTAGAAGATGTTTACACATCAGCCACGTACTGAATTGGTAATATCATGAGGGAGATATCCAACTGGGAACTGACTATTTATTTATATAATCTTTTTCATAATAAATTTTTATTCCACATAATTTTCATTTGAAATAATGCAACTTCGTGACCATTTTAGCAAGTTGATTGTGGAGCCAGCAAAGTAAGTTGATCTCCCATTTGTTTCAGAAATTAATATTTACATGTAAGTGTTGAATGAGGGTAATACGTGATTATGTATCATACTCTTTTCTTCTGAATAATTATAACAATATCTTCATTTGATTGGTATTAAGATTAATGTCTACAATATTCTAAAACTTATTCTGTGACTTCCAAGCTTATTTTTCTAAATACATTTTACTAAAGTAGGGTAAGATATTTAAAATGATAGTTTTTTATTATTTTATCAGAAATTTTATTCCTTTACAATTATTCATAGAGCGACAACATACTACGCAGCGTTGTACAATAGCTAAATAAGATAAATATTTAATAATAATAATAATTGACATGCTGGAACAGTAAAGTTCAGATTTTAAAAGCAAGGTTAAAAAAGGAGGAGCCTTTATTTTATTAGACAAAATATTAGATGATACAGTGCAAACACATAATTTATTTTATATCCTACTTGAGCAGAAATCTTAAAGTGAACATAGGAATCATTACTGCAACCATCTGGAAAGAAACAAGTAAAAGATTTGCATCCAGTACTGCTATTTTAATTGTGTAGCCATATTGTGTACTTTCCAAGCAGTTCAATACTGTTAGAAAAAGTTTCAAGTGGTTTATCTCCAAAAGTCACGAATAAAGTCTATGGGAATTTTTGTTAATGAAATGTTTTTCTAACAGTGTTGAATCATTTGGAAAGCTTATTAAATGTAGGCCTCGATTTAATACGCTTTACAAATGATGAACATAAGAGCATCCAAATGAGTACATAAAGTATGAGATTTCTTTCACTGTTATCACATTCAAGATACAGTTATGTCCGGAAATATTTGGCTGTTTACCAAAATAAATTCAAGCTACAGTTAAATAATGAATCTGGACTTAAAGTGCAGTGTCTCGTCTTTAGTTGAGGATATTTACATCCAAATTGGAGGACTGGTTTAGGAATTACAGCTCTTTAATGTGTAACCCCCTCTTTTTTAAGGGACCAAAATCAGACAATTGACTCAAAAGCTGTTTCGTGGACAGTTGTAGGCTATTCATTCATTAATTAAGCAGGTAAAAGGGCTGGAGTGGATTCTAGGTGTGTCATACACATCTAGAAGCTGTTGCTGTGAACCCACAACATGGAGGAGCTCTCAATGCAACTGAAACATGCCATCCTTAGGCTAAAAATAAAAAAATCCATTAGATTTTTTTTTATCCATCAGAGAGATAGCAAGAACATTTGGAGTGGCCAATCAGTACATTCTGAGAAAAAAGAATGCATTGATCTGAGCTCTGTAACACAAAAAAGGCCCAGACATCCACGGAAAACAAAAGTGGTGGATGATCGTAGGAACCTTTCCTTGGTAAAAAAAAAAAATTTTACTCACCATAAATTATTTTTTTCTTAATATGGTGGCAGTACGTATGTGGTTGTGCTTCCTAATTGGGACAAGCATCTGCAAGATAGGTGATTAAGAAAAGTCCCTCCCCTTTACCCTATAAAGGGCTTCCCCAGCAAACCCACCTCAGTTGTAGCAAGAATACACACCTAAGCCACACACTGTAAGCAAAATTGTAATTTTGGGAGGGAGATTTGTACTGCCAATAAAATTTATTTTTTTTCTGACATATTGTGGGCGTATGTATGGGATATAGCAAGATCCCTAATCGGATGGGCCTTATGCCTAAACAGCTTGAAGTACCTACGCCCTAAAGCAATTTTATAGGCCGAGTACATCTAGCCTGAAAATGCCTGACGTTTTCTAAGGTGCTAAAAGCTGACCAAGAAGCAGCCATGCTGATTTCTTCGGGTGAAGCAAGAGCTTTTCTCTGCCCACGAAGTGGCCACTGCCTTTGTGGAATGCGCTGTGAAAGACGCTGGCGAATCAAAACTACTGAAGCATAGGCTATATGATTGACGAAATAACGAGAAATAGAATTACGAGAGGCTTCATTCCCCTTAAAACTTTTCTTGAAGTTGAATTCAGCTGGTATTGATAGGTACATCTGAAAAGCCCTTTTTTTTAACTCTAGAATATGCCATCTAGTTTCAGTGGGGGAGGGGAGGGGAGCTGATTAACTGCTCTAAAAGATAACTCTGGAAGAATTGAGGTTTTAGGATGAAACACAACTTTCACCCTGATGGAATATAAGAAATTCCACTGAAGATGATATACCCTGAAGCTCACTTACTCTTACGCAGAGGTAATGGCCACTAAGAAAGACACCTCCCTGGACTGACAAGGAAGGGGGAAATGACTGATGCTAGGCTAAGGAGTCTTGAAGGAGTAGCAAGGAGGGAGGGGTATAGATGGATACAAAGTGGCCAAAATGGTAGGACAGATATAAGGACAGTTAGGGGAGGGGACTTACCAGTCAGCTCTTGGAAGTGCAGGGATCCTGACTTTCTTTCGTTGTCCCAACGGCTGACCCCCCCCCCAAAAAAAAAAAATTAATTCACAGGCTTTACTGTTCACCACTTACCTGAATTTCTGTGTGGGATGAAGTTTCTCAGGAGTCGTTGGTGGCCCTGTTGCAGGCTTACCGGGCTGCACATGGAGTAGGCTCACTGGAAGCAGTGCTGGCTGGCATGGACGTTGCCCCCAGTGAAGTGGCAGTGCCAGTGGATGGAGGGCGGTGGGCCAGGCGTTCCAGGCCGCCGTCGCGGCTGTCTCCCAGTCCGGTGAGGGGAGAAAGAGAGGGAAGAAGGAGCCGGTGCCCTGAGGTGGCTGGCGCTGTGGGGCCGAGCCTTCCGACGTCTACCCGAGCGGCCCGGTCTCAGCTGAGGGCTGCGGCTGTGTCCGGCAGCCATTTTCAAGATGGCGGAGCGACGGGAAGATCTCGGAGCCCACCATCACTTCCGGCGAGGCCGGAAGTTGCGTCAGGACGCCGGTCACGCACGGCCGGCGCACCGGTAGTGACATCAGCATCCGGCACCGGGTCGCACCCGGAAGTGGGCGCCCGCGCCGAAAACTGGATGTCGGAAACCCGGGAGGAGCCGGGGACCGCAGGACCGGCCAGTTACAGAGGTCCCGCGGATCGGGCGGCAGCCCCAAGATGGATGGAGCCTTCGGGATCAACCAGTGCAAGGGGTGCCGCGGATCGGGCGGCAGCCCCCAGGCGCAGACACAGTCGGGATGCCGGCGGTCGGGAGGCCGTGTCAGCTGCACCTGTCCTGGGAGCTGTGAGGCTCCAGGACGATTCGGATGAGGAGCAGGAGTCTGAAGAGGAGAGGGACGGTGATGGTGGGCGACCCCTATGCCTTCCCCCATTCGGTGAGTTGGCTTGCGCTGGTGCCTGGGGTCCTGCAGGGGGGTCAGGGCAGGAGGGTGAGGTGCTGCGCCTGCTTAGGCTTTTAGTGGATGGGCAAGCTAGGGGTGGGGGTCAAGGGGCTCAGGGTCCAGTTTGTGCGGATAGTCTTCCCGGGGTAGGGTCCAGTTCTTTTCTCCCTGGGTGTGAATTGGTTCCGCTAGGTTTACACGTATCAGCGGAGGTTCAGGAAAAAATTATTCGGGGTGAGTATGTGGATCTCCTTTCTCTCGTTCCGCCGGACAAGGAGTCAGTGGACAGGCCGCGGCGAGGGGAACAATTGGAAGGTGAGAAGGGTAAGGCTATCCCGCGCACATTTGGGAATTGGCTGCAGGGATTTAATATATTTGCTAGTGTTCTAGTGTGTCGCTTCCCGGAGAGGGCCCCTTCGCTATTCGGATATCTGGACTTAATTTGGGGCACGTACAAGGTTTACGGGGGGCAATGCTGGTTCAAATATGACCAGCAATTCCGCCAGAAGATGGCGGCGTGTCCGGGTATGGGTTTTGGGGTGCAAGACGGCAGCCTGTGGCTGCTATTGATGACCCCGTGTCGCCCTTCTCCCTTTCCTGGGGCTGCCGGCGTGCCTACGGGTACGTCGGCGGGTCAGCGGAAAGGAGTCTGCTGGCTCTTCAATGAGAGCCATTGTAAGTGGTTTAGTTCCTGTAGATTCCGCCACGAATGTGCCCACTGCGGGGGAGCTCACCCTGCCCTTCGCTGTTTTAAGAAGGGTAGACCATCCGCCGCAAAGGGCTCTGGTAGGGACGACGTTTCTCGCGGAGAGGACTCCGGTGACCATGGAATGGATGCGTCCGTGGCTCGACAGGTATCCTAAGCGGGACGTTGCGGCGCTTTTGCGCGAGGGATTCACGACGGGTTTTTGGATTCCATTCGTGCTGTCGGAGGAGGGTCGGTTTGCCGACAACCTTCGGTCCACCTGGGGGAAAGAGGGTATATTACGGTAAAAATTGGAGGTGGAGATTCAGCGGGGGCGCATGGCTGGCCCCTTTGACTGTCCCCCTTTCCACAATTTGAGGGTGTCTCCGTTGGGTTTGGTACCAAAAAAGGAGCCGGAGGTTTTTCGGTTAATTCACCATCTCTCGTACCCAGCGGGGGCGTCGGTCAACGACGACATAGACAGGGATGTGTGCAGGGTTCGCTATGCGTCCTTCGACTCGGTATTGCTCCTTCTTCGGCAGGCCGGTCGTGGGGCGTTATTAGCAAAATCGGACATTGAGTCCGCCTTTCATTTGTTACCGGTTCATCCGGATTGTTTCCACTTGTTAGGGTGTTTTGCCAACGGTTCCTACTATTATGATATGTGCATGCCCATGGGCTGTGCTATCTCTTGTTCTTATTTCAAACTTTTTTCTTCGTTTTTGGAGTGGGTCGCGGCACGTGTGTCGGGTTTGGGTTCCTTGACCCATTACCTGGACGACTTTTTGTTTGTCGGTCCGTCGAGTTCTCCGGATTGCCTTTCTCTGCTCCAGGCCTTCCGGCGGGTGGCGTCGGATTTCGGGGTTCCAGTTTCGGAACAAAAAACGGTTGGCCCAGTGTTGGTTCTTTCGTTTCTGGGTATCGAGATGGATACTGAGAGGATGGTTTTCCGGCTACCAGAGGAGAAGTTAGTGGTGTTACTTCGCATGGTGGACTTGGTAAAGGGTTCTAAGAAGGTTCAGTTGCGTCAAATGCAGGGCCTTCTGGGGCACTTGGTTTTCGCGTGCCGGGTTTTACCGATGGGTCGGGCTTTTTGTCGCAGATTGTCCTTGTCCACGGCGAGGGTGAGGGAACCCTTCCATTACATTAGGATCACACGTCGCCTTCGGGCGGATCTGGCGGTGTGGAGTTCCTTCCTCCGCTGTTACAACGGGCATTCTTGCTGGTTGAGGGAGACCACCTCTAATTCTGCGTTGGAGCTCTTTACGGATGCATCGGGGTCCGTAGGTTTCGGGGCATATTTTCGGGGCCAGTGGTGTGCGGGGGAGTGGCCGGTGGAGTGGCGCTCTTCGCCGATTGGTCGGAATTTGACCTTTTTGGAGCTATTTCCAATAGTGGTCGCACTGGAACTGTGGGGTGAGGAGCTTCGGGATCACACAGTGGTTTTTCACACAGACAACATGAGTGTTGTTCATGTGATTACCCGGTCGTCCTCCTCATCTCCACCGGTTTTGGCACTTCACCGGCGCCTTGTGCTTCTGAGTCTGCGGTTTAATGTTTGGGTGCGGGCGCATCATGTCCCGGGTGTCCAAAATGTGGTGGCTGACGCATTATCTCGATTCCAGTGGGAGCGGTTTCGAGAGGCAGCGCCGGAAGCGAGGCGGATCGGTCTGCAGTGTCCTGACTCCTTATGGAAACTCGATTTCGAGGCCTGATGGGCTTGGTGGAGGATTCCTTGGCGGAGTCTTCATGGAAGGCATACCGGGCAGTGTGGAGACAGTGGCTGTTGTCGGCACAGGACAGGGATGTATCTGCGGAACCTCGGCGTCTGGAGACAACTTTATTGCTGTTGGAGGACATGGTCCAGCGAGGTAGGTCTTGCGCGGCAGCGGAAAAGGCTCTGGCCGCTCTGTCTTTTTTGTTCCGTTTCATGGGTTGGCGGGATCTCACCAAGGAATTTGGGATTCAGAGGGTGCTTAAAGGGTGGCGCCTGCGGCGGTGTCCGGATCGTCGTCGCCCGATTACGGTGGAGTTGTTGCGACGGATTCTCTCGATGTTGCCGACGGTCTGTAATTCCGAGTATGGTTCCAAATTATTTCGTTTGGCCTTCGCGTTCTGCTTCTTTGGAGCCTTTCGCGTTGGCGAGATGGTTGCGCCTAGTAAGGGGAAGGTCTCACCGTTGGCGTTATCGGATGTGCGGTGGTCTTCCTCCACCGTTGACATTCTGGTGCGGCGATCTAAGACAGACCAGGTGGCCCGGGGTGCCTGGGTTCGTTTATGGGCCACGGGGGATGAAGTATGTCCGGTTGGGGCCTTCCATGAATTTCTGAAGGTGCGACCGGCACGGGGGGGGCCCATTGTTGGTTCACTTGGATGGGTCGCCTTTAACGTGGTATCAGTTCTCGGCGACGCTGCAGAGAGCGTTGACCGCTGGGGGGCTGGATAGTCGATGGTTTTCGGCTCATTCCTTTCGGATCGGGGCTGCCACTCAGGCAAGTTTATTGGGCTACTCGGCTGCGGGCATTCAGCGCATTGGTAGGTGGGAGTCGGGGCGGTTCAAGTCCTATGTCCATCCTCATATGCTGTAACCCTCTTCTCATTGTAGGTGGTTGGCCCCGGTACGTCTGGATTATGGGGCATTCCTATGTGTACTGGGCTGCTCGGCGCGCAGAAGACCGGGCCTATGGACGAAATTTGGGGTTCTCTTTTGATTCGGCTCGAGTCCGGTGGAAGGGTATTAGGGGTCTTCGCTGGCAGCAAGTTTACCCGGAATTCATGGTGCTGCGTAAGTTTGTCTCAGGGCCGGTGGTGGCGGTGGTTCATGCGGGAGGCAACGACTTAGGGGAATCCAGGACTGTGGACCTTCTCCACGTGATCCGGCATGACTTGGCAAGGTGCATGGCAATGTTTCCGGACATGACCTTGGTTTGGTCGGAGGTGGTTTCCAGGCCGTGCTGGCGCGCGCTTCCGCACTCACGCGGATTGGAGAAGAGTCGGCGCAAGCTTAACATTGCCGTAGGGAAATTTGTACGGTGGCTAGGCGGGGTAGTCGTCCAACATGTGGAGCTGGAAGGTGAGAACCAGGATTTGATGAGGAAGGACGGGGTTCACTTGAATTCCATCGGGTTAGATATCCTTAATACGGGTTTGCAGAGCGGTATTGAGGCTGCGCTGTCGGCGGGGGGCGCGATGGCGACAGGAGGCGTGAAGGGAAGTCGTCATCGCGGTGGCGGGAGTCCTGGCCAGCGCAGGCAGAAGTGAAGAAGTTGCCGAGGAGGCTTGGGGAGTCGCAGCCTGCTGGGAGCTGAGGGCGGAGGCAGGCTGCTCATGGACTCATGGTTTGTTGGGATAGACCTGTCTGTTGGGCAATCACCCCAACAGCTGACAGTATGGTTTTGTTGCTGGCATGTAAGAATAAATAAAGCTGTGGCCGTTGCCCTTACCCAAATTAATATGGTCTCTCGTGTGTCATTGGGGAAAGGGGCAACAAGTGGGGGTTTGGGCATTACATCTAGACAGCAGTCATGCTTGTTAAGCTTTAGCATATTAAAAGGAACCACCTCCAAAGTAAAAGGGGACCTGACAGACTAAATAAAGATCCTGGGAGGGAAACAGAACTTCCTGGGTGGCCTAAGAAGCCTATTGCTTTAAAGAAACTTTTTTTTTTTCTCTTTATTAGTATTTTGTGTACAAAACATATAAAAACAAAAAAAACAAGACAATTACAGTTAAATAATTTTTTGCCTAAGTGTACAATCAGTTGTATCTTTCCTATTAAAATTGTATTTGTTATCTCTATCAAGATGCTAAAATATGGGATCCATCTAAAATATATAATTAGTCATAAAGATAAACATATCGTAAGGCAGATATCGGATTATAAACCATCTCACTGGACACAGATAGACATAAATTACACAAATTAAACACAAACAAATATAATTCTCTTGATCAGATTTAATTAGGCACCAGTCAGGTTTAGATGGACTTTTCCAATTTTTAGCTATAATTAATTTGGCAGCTGTCAGCATATGTAATAACAAAATCGGTTCTTTGTTTTTCATACTAGAAAGATTAATATGCAAAAGCATCGAATCAACTCTAATCAGTATCTTTATATTTATTGTTTTATTTATCCTTGTACCGACATCTTGCCATAATTCTTTAATGATCGGTCATTCCCACCATATATGTAGATGGTCTGCGTCCTTAGTCCCACATCTCCAGCATTCTGAAGAGTGGTTAGGAAAGATCCTATTAATCCTTTTAGGGACTAGATACAATCTATTTAAAATTTTGTAATGTAGTTCGTTTAACCCCTTCAGGATGGAGTCAATAGTACACATTCTGATCAAAACAAAATGTAAACAAAAACTGGTATTTGCGCTATATGTCTGTTCAATCATAATTCACCTCTTTCATATTAAGTGCACCCACACTTATTATATATCATTTTGTTCAGGAGAAACTGGGCTTTAATTTCTCATGAACTATTCATATTGGAAATATAATTTATTATGAATAAAATTTAAAAAACTGTGATAAATTAAGATTTTTGAAAAAATATGTATATATGGCTGTAAATGTCATAATACCGTTAGCTTTAACTGCAAAAAAGACACCTATTTGGATTCAGCAAAGTCTCACGAGTACAACAGTACACCACATTAACAGTTTTTACGGTATTTTGGAAACTTAAAGGGTCAAATATAGCCCATTCCATTTTTTTCAAATTGAGATTCGCCAGATTGGTTATGTTGCCTTTGAGACCGTGTGGTAGCCCAGGAATGAGATTTACCCCCATGATGGCATACCATTTGCAAAAGTAGACAACCCAAGGTATTGCAAGTGGGGTATGTACAGTCTTTTATAGTAGCCACTTAGTCGCAAACACTGGCCAAAGTTAGCGTTCATATTTGTTTTTGGGTGAAAAAAGAAAAAAAAAATTTTGGTGAGTGTTTGTGACTAAGTAGCTACTAAAAATGACTGGACATACCCCATTTGCAACGTCTCAAATGCAACGTAACCAATCTGGCAAATTTCAATGTGAAAAAAAATGAAATGCAAACCTCTCTAACTTTCCAAAACACCATAAAATCTGTACATGGGGGGGTACTGTTATTCTCGGGAGACTTCACTGAACACAAACATAAGTGTTTCAAAACAGTAAAACATATTAAAACAATAATATTGTTAGTAAAAGTGCCGTTCGTGTGTGAAAAATGCAAAAAACTTCACTTTTACTAAATATATCATCGTAGTATACAATTTATCATTTTGAAACACTAATATTTGTGTTCAGCGAAGTCTCCCGAGTATAACAGTACCCCCCATGTTCAGGTTTTATGGTGTCTTGGAAAGTTACAGGGTTAAATATAGCGCGTGCTAATTTAATTTTCTGCACTTGCTGCCTAGGTTGTCAGGCACGTCAATCAAATTAATTAAATCACATAATTATGTTAAAATATTACTTAAGCATACACGTAGAATTTTTATATATACACATATATATGTATTTAAATTCTACGTGTATACTTATGTAGTTATTTATGCAATTATATATGTTTATCTATATATAAATATTTGCAGTTATTTGTATTTTATATATAGATAGATATATATAGGCTGTCTGTCAGTCAGTGTGTGTGTGTGTGTCTGTGTCAGTATGTTTGTGTGTGTGTGTCTGTCACTGAGTATGTGTGTGTCTGTCAGTGTGTGTCTGTGTGTCTGTCAGCAAGTATGTGTGTGTCTGTCAGTGAGTATGTGTGTGTGTGTCTGTATGTGTTTTTCCGTCAGTGTGTCTGTCTGTCTGTGAGTATGTGTGTATGTCTGTCAGTGAGTATGTGTGTGTGTGCGGCCCACATAAACTTAAACCTTGTTTATGTGGCCCGTGCCACACTTTAAATTTGACATGCTTGATACAAGAAATTGATATAGTCAAAGAAATCTTTATTCGTGAGGCCTGATGTCTTTTGTAAATCAATAAAGTTTCTAACTTTTCCTGATGTAATTATATCTTCAATGGTTTTGATATCTTTTCCAGACCATGAGATTAAGTTAGCATCAGGTAATAAGTCACTTAATAATTCAATTCTAATAGAAGGGAGAATATTGTTTACTATGTCTAATTTTCGTTTTATGCCGAGACAATTTTTCAGTATATGATTTTAAGAAAAGGTATCTCCAAAAAAGTTTAACCTTCTAATTTCCTGGGTTGACAACCAGAAAATTGAGGAGATGTTCCTGTAGGGACCAATTTTCCTTGCTTCAAGTTGATACCAACTTTCCTCTTTAGATGAATCCTGGAAAGTACATATAGCTTGGGTTAAAAGAGTAGCCTAAACCAGTCTTAACAAAGATGGAATTCCTTTTATCCTATTTATCAATAGTTTAGCACTAATTCTAGGTCTTTTTTTTTGCCCATATAAATTTAGTGTAAGAAGATGTAGTAGATTGATCCAACTTTGAGGGATTTCACTAGGAATTAGATTCAAAATATAGGTGATATGCTTTTATAGTGTTTATCTTACCCCACCATGATATTTATTTCTTTGTCCACCTATTTAATTTAAAATTAATTTCCCTTATTAGGGGTAGCAAATTGATCTCCATCCATTTTTGGGGATTTGGTGAAATTTTTAGTCCCAAATAGGGAAAATATTATTTTGCCCAAAGGAAATCAAACTTTTCCATAATCTTTCTTTTCATCTGCGGTGCTAAAAAAAAAGAAAGAGCCATCGTTTTGGAATTTAATTTGTAATTCGAGAAACAACTGTATCTATGTATCTCCTCCATTAGTTCATTAATTGAGTTTAGTGGGTCTTGCAGCAAAATGAGTACATCATTAGCATATAGCATTATTTTTATTTCTACTGTATCCTCGAATCCTTTTATTTTGTTGTTATTTCTTATCTTGAATGCCAGTATCTCAATAGTTAAAACATAAAGAGGGGGTATGTGTGTGTGTATGTGTGTGTGTGTGTGTGTGTGTGTGTGTGTATGTGTGTGTCTGTCAGTGTGTCTGTCTGTCTGTGAGTATGTGTGTGTGTCTGTCAGTGAGTATGTGTGTGTGTGTGCGGCCCACATAAACTTAAACCTTGTTTATGTGGCCCGTGCCACACTTTAAATTTGACATGCTTGATATAAGATCTTACTTTCATATAGTCAAAGAAATCTTTATTCGTATTTGAAAGGATATCCCAGTTGACCCTCTCAAATGCTTTCTTGGCATCTAATGACGGGGCCAGCATCGGGGTCCTTTTGCACCTTACGATCTCAAAAATATTTGTCAATGTTCGTATATGACTTTTCTCTTTTGAATGACTTATAGAACATAGCTGTCAGACCATCAGGACCCGGTGCTTTATTGGGTTTTGAGTGGTCAAATATGTCTATAATCTCTTCTAATGTGAAGGGTTCATTACGTTTTTTTAATTGTACAGGATTTATTTATTTTCATTTCCTTTTCTTGACAGTACAGTTCGGCATTCTGTAACGGTTCCTTAAGATTGATGCTATAAAGGCTTCTATATTATTCTTCAAAAGCTTTAGGTATTTTATCAGGAGATAAGAGAATCTCATTATTATAAATTTTTTTAGATATAGATTTTGTTTTTTTTTATATTTTTTGGTTTATTCGTGAGCATCTTATCCGCTTTATTACTTTTATAATATTGAAAAGATGTCAGCCTTTCTAGCTTTTTGGAAGTCTCTATAATGAATTATTCATTGATAGTATTTTCAAGATCATAAATTGCATTTGAGATATTTTGTGATGGATTGGTTTTATTACGACAGTTTAGATTTTCCAGCTTAAGTTCAGACAGATTCTTTTCTCTGCTTTTTTTTGGGGGGGGAAACAAGTTTTATAAAATGTCCACGGATCACACATTTAAAGGCAACCCTTATTGAGACTGAACAAATATCCTTAGAAAAATTTTCTTGAAAAATAAAAATTAATATTTTTTTTAATATATAATCCTTATTTGGTGTAGACTCCAATTAAAATTCTTTAAGCTTCCATTCCGGTCCCTTTTTTATAAATTTGTCTTTTACCTCCAAAACAATTATGTTGTGATCTGACCATATAATCTCCTCAATACTGATTTTCTTGACTCTTAGTATAGAATTTATATCTGTTAAAATATAGTCGATTCCCGAATAAGCAAGATGTGTCTTAGAATAGCATGTATAGTCTCGTTCCTGGGTATGAAATACACTCCAGGTATCGCAGTTGAAATTTCCTTTGGTAAAGGATCGAAATTTGAATGCTTGTATGTGGACATTTTTGTCCATCTGTCTGCCTTGCATTATCTGTTTGTCCAACCCCGGGTCCAACCCCTGTTTGTCCAACCCCGGGTCCCATCCAAATAATTTGTCCCTGTTTAATCTTATTCAATCTTTCCCAGAATCTTGATATAAACTTCATTGATGCAACATTTGGTTAATACGTATTAACTAGTGTATAAAGAATGTTATTAATTATACATATTGTAATTATATATCTCTCTTCCTTATCTTGTTCAGAATGTTTTATACACAAATCTATATGACGTGAGAATAAAATTGCTACCCCACATTTCCTTTAGTCTTTTAGGGATGAAACAATAGTCCTAGAAAAATGTATCTAGACTCTTCCAATGCGTCTCTTGTATAGCACATACATCAATGTTATATTTTTTTTAATGATTGGATGAGAATAGATCTTTTGTGGGGGGAATTCAATCCCCTCCCATTCAAAGAAGCAAACTTAACCATTGATCTCTATGTCACACATACCTCCCTACTCCTCTCCCATCTCCATCATCAAGAGCATAAAAAACAAACATACATTCATAGGTTCTAAGACCTGCCGCAGAGATGTACACTGGCAACCGGTACTTAAAGTACCATTTTCCCTATCATGTGTACCAATACACACTGATAGCAAGACTCACAAAGAGAGTCAAACTTATCACCACCCCTGTGGTAATTCCAAAACTCAGAGTCTGGAGCTAAATGTATCGAGAACCAATGGAAGGAGTTCTCTTTTCTCTTTTATCTCTCTCTTTCCCCTTTTCTTTTTTCCCTTTCTCTCTCCAAATATTGTTTATGGGAGGGAGATAGAGGGATCAAGAAGGAAAGGGAAGGCGTAAAATAATAAATAATGAAGGAGAAAAAAAAAGGAAAAATTTTGATCTCATAACCCCATACATTAAATAATTCTTTTAACAGTGCATATAGTACATTTAGCAACTATTATTACTTCATCAAACATTTAATTTATTTAAATCCAATTTTAACCTTAATCTATATTATTTTTTATACTTTAAAGAAACTTCTAACCAGTATATACGAAGACCAATCCCTTCTCAGAAAGAACTTAGAGAATACAATTTGGTCTTAACGTGGAAACGCCCAACCTGTGGAAATCTCCTGCAGGAAGTGTAAATTTGAACCAACCGGACAAATGAACTAGAAGACAATGATTTTCCTTACAACAATGTAGACACTCAACCCAAATCCTCATGTAAAGGTTAGAGGTGGAACAACTAGAAGATTATATGCAACAAGTTGACTCTGACTAATGAAGACTCAGGAGATGAAGGATCCACCATGCAGTGCCCTACCGTCAATAAGAATCTATTCAACACTTCAAGTAGGATAGCCTATCTTCCAAAAGTGTTTTCAAGATCGGAAGATGCCCAAACCTGAAAGTCATCTCTGCCAAGGCCGAAAACTGGCTCGTGTTTGGCCAGTAAGGAAATATTGTCAGAACCACTGCTCTCTTCGTTACCTCTTTGAAGAAGTCTTGGGAACAGTCTATTGGAGAAAAAATGTAAGCCCGGAGAAATACCTTTAGATAGATAGATAGACTAACTATTCAACGTGAACTATCTGTCCTGTACAGAGAGGCAAACCTGAGAATCTTCATGTTCTCCCTCTTTGGCATAAGGTCTATCTGGGCACTCCAAATCTCTCTGTAGACCGTGAACATGATCGGATCTATAGACCGTTACTCTTAACCCAATTTCTTGTGCTGAGGTTGCAGGTGATGACATTGTCGACACATCATGAGTGTAATAGGTCCCTCAATCAACCAAGATCTAAATCGGTGAGGGGAGTGAAGAACTGCCTTAAGAGCTCTGAAATTAGTGGACTATTTTTCTTAGGACCAAGAACGCTAGTACATTAGAGAATTTAGATGAGCGACCCAGCCTGTGTTAGATGCATTCTGCGGTGAAAATTACTCCTCCTGTAGGCAGAAAAGACAGCTTCCGCTTTTTTCAAAGAGAGTCTAGGAGACAGAAATCCAAGATTTCCACATTTTGACCCAGAGGGGAGAATTTTCCACTGTAGCGGCCAAATCCAGATTTTGCCCAGTTGACTGCAGGAATTGAAGATGTCAGACATCCCAGCAATCTAATTTCCTGTCCTGATGGAGGAATTTTCACTTTATTAGTAATTAGACCTTTCCTTTATGAGTGCAGTAGATGCAGAGGTAACGTTTTAAGGTTAACACAAACTTCAAAAAACCCTATGTTTTCTGAAGAAGAAGAAAATACTTTATTGTCTCCGTATCCAACCGTGTTGCTGTAGCGCTCTCTGATAGCTACCCGAACATACTTATATAACAAACGTCCCGATTAGCAATAAGTAGCCAAACTCCCAAGTAGGGAATGCCTCGTTCCCTAAAATATGCTGTTTTAAAGAGCAATGAAATCTCTACAATCCGCGTATTATGGCGTATTTTCAGAAAACTTCTTGAGGGGCCGCAAATGGGATATGTGGGAATATATCTCTGTGATTTATATACACCATGAAATTCATTTCTGCAGAATCAGAGTTACAGAAGCAGAAGTTTCAATTCTGAATCTCAGGATAGGAACCAATTAATTTAAATTCATAATCGGTTTAAAGGAATGATCCGAGTTTGATAACCATGAGATTCCTGAGGAACCCAAAGAACTTCGTGGTTCAAAGGACCATATCTCAAACTCCTTGAGTCAAACAGGAACACTGTTTTTGGAAATAGAGTATCAGATTTTCAGAAGATTATGGATGGGGCAGATTTGAATAGAGCAAGTGGTGCTCTCTTTAACTAGATCAAGCAACCAGTGAGTGCAAGTAGGCTCCACTTAAAAGCCAGGCAAGAGACATTACGATAAATACTGGTTCCCAAATGCATCCTGGGAGTGTTAAGTGACTCCATTGAATGGTACTCCAGTCATCTACCTCAAAGGGATGAAGGGCTGAGTCAACCCTGCAGGGAAAACGAACCTGTGAACCCCAAGGGTTGAACAAGTTCTAAACCCACTGAGCTATCCATACTTAGTATAGAATTGCAGGATTACGCCTCCAAGCATTAGTTATATTATATGATCATACATTGCATAAGCCTGCCACAATGCTAATGTACCCCATCTTTGGCAGGTCCTAGTTGGCTAGACTCCTACATATATATATGAGAAAACAAGGGGCTGGCTGCACTCACCTAAACATGCATAAATAGGGTGATGCTGGGAGCCAATAAGTATAATAAATATTAAAATCTAGCACACTCCCTTATCTACTAAACAGCAACTTTGGTACTGACAGATTTTGTTAGTTTTTTTAAAACACCTAATCTAGGCAAAAAATAATGGGGGTTTAGTTACATTATATGATCATACATTGCATAAGCCTGCCACAACGTCAATGTACCCCATCTTTGGCAGGTCCTACTCTAACAGCCAAATGTCTGCTAAATTAGCAACTTACCTGGGGAAAAAAATCTGTCTTGAGTTCTCTGCAGTACAAGGCTAAAGAGGGCCCAGGGATGAGGCATCTTTGATAGGGAGGGGTGCAAAACCAAGGAGTTGGCTAGACTCCTAAATATATATACATATGTATGAGAAAACAAGGGTCTGGCTGCACTCACCTAAACATGCATAAATAGGTAGCTGCTGGGAGACAATAAGTACAATAAAAATGAAAATCCAGCGCACTCCCTTATCTACTAAACAGCAAATTTGGTGCTGACAGATTTTGTTAGTTTTTTTTAAAAAAAACTCCTAATCTAGGCAAAAAAATAATGGGGGTTTAGTTACATTATATGATCATACATTGCATAAAACACGACCCATTCCATCATCTGCAACCCAACTTGGTAGGCATCCGAACCAGCAGGACCAACACACAAGAAATCATCCAGATAGTGAACCAGGGACTTGCTCCCTGACTCCAACTTGACCACCCATTTAACCCCTTAAGGACCAAACTTTTCAAAGAGAGCACAGGAGGTGGAGCATCCATTGGGCAGACAAAGATGAACAAAGTAGTTTCCCTCGAAATGACAGCCCAGAAGATTGTGGCAAGCTGAATGAATTGGTAACAGATGAATTGGTAACAGATGAAATGGCTATTCCACGTCCGCTTTTGTAAGAAGAGCCCCTCGCCCTCTGGTCCTAACCAACTCAACCGCCTGGTCGAATGATGCATAGGACACTGAGCACAAAGCCGCATCGATGTCATCATTAACTGATGACCCTTTTGGGTAAGAAAGGTGATGAATGAGACAATACTTCCCGGGTTCTTTCTTCGGTACCACCCCAATGGAGAAATACGAAGGTTGGGCAGCGGAACATCCTCAAATGGTCTGGCCATCCTTCCCAACTGGAACTCCATATCCATTTTTTCCCTGACCACATCAGGAAACTCAGCCACTGATTTTAAATTATAGAAACGCTGATGCTGCCATGGCTAAGCCCTGGTAGCGGCTTAGCCATGGCAGCATCGCGCCAACCCTCACCCCCAATGGAAGTAGATGGGCCTCTGAGACTAGACCCCCCCTCCATGCTTGAAACAACGGTTGAGACCGTGCATCCCACCGAAACCGGAACACTCATGCTTAAATCTACACGTTGTGCCCCACTTACACTGCCCTTCGTTGAAGAGCCAGTAGAAACATTTCTTATGTGAGGCCGACCAGGCGGAGGCAGATCCCGCGTCGGCCCCAGACTGAAGGGTGTCGCCGTCTTTTGCTCCATCATGAGTTTGATCCACAATGGCAGGTCTATTTGATCCCGCCGAATGCCCTGTTTAGCCAGGTGCTAAATGCTGCCTAAATTGCTCGTCGTAGTGCCACCAAGCTAAACCCCCATACCTCCAGTACACCTCCCATATATCATCACGGTAACAAAAAAGTTGAGAACACAGCTCCGGAGATTTTTTACCTAAAATGCTAGCCAAAATGCTAAACACTCGCAACCAGTTGCTAAACGATTTCGATATCTTACAATACTTCCGCCGTTCCTCCTCCTCCTCCTTTTAGGCATCTTTTTTATCTTCCTCCTTTAGATCAATATATTCCTCTATAGGAAGAAGCGAGAAAATCTCCAGAAACTCACCTTTCCAGATCTTATCCTTCAGTTCCTGCTTCAGGTGACAACCGAGTGGACCCGCGATGCCTCCATAAATATAGCAAAATCTTACTATATTCAAGCCTGAAGCTGTAACTCTGCATGCTGTTAGACTCATAAAAACAAGCAGTCTGCTAACATCATTAGAAGTTGTGGCCTGATCCAATCACAGTGCTTCCCCATAGGATTGGCTGAGACTGACAAAGAGGCAGATCAGGGTCAGAGCCCTAGGTCCCTAGGTCTCCCCGTGTCTCCAGGTCTCCCCGTCTTCCTAGTGTCCTAGTGACATGGGGACCCTGGGATACATGGGGACACAGGGACGCATGGGGCATTGAGACACTGTGATACATAGGATCACTGGAAGACCTGGGGACATGACACTAGGGGACACTGGGAGACATGGGGCATTGAGACACTGATACATAGGAACACTGAGATCTGGAGTAATCGACACATGGGGGCACTGAGTCATGAGGGCACTGGGAGACATGGGGGCACTGGGAGGAATCCATCTATACAGCAGAATCAAACTAAATAGTTTTTTGGTGATTTTACAGCATTTTCTCTTATGTCACTCCTTGTGATTTATATCATGTGATGTCACCCATACATATTTAATTATGCAAATTAGTAAGGCCGGTATGTTTTTCCAAGAAAGGTGGCAACCCTAAATACTTTTCACATACTCTTACTTAAGAATGGAAACTTAAGTGGGATGTATGGGAACAAAATTTGTGTGGACTGGCTGAAAATGAATATAGTTAAAGGGACACTATAGTCACCAGAACAACTACAGCTTATTGAATTTGTTCTGGTGAGTAGAATCATTACCGTCAGGCTTTTTGATGTAAACACTGCTTTTCAGAGAAAATGCAGTCTTTACATTACATCCTAGTGATAACTTCACTTGCCACTCCTTAGATGACTGTTCCTTCCTGGGTCATGGTTGCCTAAAATGCATCAAAACATTCAGTGTCTCCTCCCTCTGCATGCAGACACTGAACTTTCCTCATAGAGATTAATTAATTAAATTCATCTATATAAGGAGATGCTGATTGGCCAGGGCTGTGTTTGAATCATGCTGGCTCTGACCCTGGTCTGCCTCTTTGTCAGTCTCAGCCAATCCTATGGGGAAGCACTGTGATTGGATCAGGCCACCACTTCTAATGATGTTAGCAGACTGCTTGTTTTTATGAGTCTAACAGCATGCAGAGTTACAGCTTCAGGCTTGAATATAGTAAGATTTTGCTATATTTATGGAGGCATGAGGGGCCCAGGGGGGCTAGATGGTGGTGTTAACACTATAGGGTCATGAATTCATGTTTGTGTTCCTGACCCTATAGTGATCCTTTAAGGTAATGCTGACTTTGGTCTCTCTAACACTGTGGCATGTTCCCTTTCTTCTACACTCACTACATACAGCTTTTCTCTTTCCCAGACCATATACCAGAAGCTTCTGCCTGCTAGTAAGAAGGTAAGGAGACAAGTGGACCAGCGAGTGCTTGGGGACAGTCCTTAGAAAGCGTTGAGTGAGCGCATCATTAGATGCATTTATGCCAAGCTCAGGGTGCTGTCTGCATAGTATGCCCTTAGTTGGCCAGCTGCATGATTGGCAGGCAGCCTGATATGCATTCATGCCAGGCTGGCCTTCTAATTCTTTGAGCAGATATGTCCTCTTTTTGGGCATGTTTGCCCCTTTTGGCAGGTTACGTGATTTGTGTCAGTGGCACACCCTTTTACCATGCTCATTGACTTCCTGCCTGACTGGACACTGCTGTTAGGGGTTATGGATTTACCTGAAAGATGAAAACATAAATTAGAGAGAGATTAGCCTAGGGTATGTGTTTTCTTATAGCTGCTGTTTTCTTTCTCTCTAGCACCATCAGATACATGACGCTTTGGAGTGTTTTACTGTTTTTGGTCGATATGATTCTGTAATTAGGCCCGTCATAATTGTCAGCACCAGGCCCACTGGGCTCTTAATCTGGCCCTGGTGAGTGCATATACTACAACCACACGGCGTATTCTCCCCATGGTCTCCCGGGAAGACAAGAATGTCCTACTGCCCTAGCCCACTGAGGTTCCTCACCCAAAACTGCAAGGGATTGAACATCCCGGAACGCAGGACACACCTCCTCAGGGGACTATGACAAAAGCAAATCTCCATTAAGTTTCCCCAGGAGACACACTTTCTGGAAGGCTCAGCCCCACCCTAAAAGACAGAATGTACTCATACAACGTTTTCAGCAACCACCCTACCTCAAAAAAGGCAGGCGTAGCTGTTCTCCTAGCCACGCGGTTAGACTTTACAGAGATAGACAAGGTAGTCGACCCGGAGGGCAGATTTATTTTCATAAAAGGCACCATCGCAAACCACACACTAACATGCATCTACGTTCCCAACCAGAATCAGTTACAATACATCCGCAGAATCTTAAACAACCTCTCAAATTCACGGAAGGCACACTCATCCTGGGTGGTGACTTTAATGTCACACTGGATCCCAAGCAGGACTCCTCCTCTGGACCTAGCAGTATGACACAGAGGGAGGGTGCAGAAGACCCTCAGAAACTTACGCCTTGTAGATTGCTGGAGAACACTGCATCCCATGGTGAAGGACTATAAGAACTACTCGGGGGTCCACGCGAGAAAGTTGAGGATTGACCTCTTGTTCCTCCAACAAGAGCTACTTCCTAAATTGCAGGAGGCAACCATCGAAACCGCCACCTGGTGTGACCACAGCTTGGTAATAATGGAAATAGACTCACTGCTCTCGCGATCCAAAACACTCAGCTGGAGACTCAATGAATCTTTACTGGCAGACATAGAGTTTAGGGAACAAATTACACAGGCACTGGGGTCTTACTTTTCAGACAATGCACTGGGTGAGACCTCCTTCACCACCATCTGGGAAGCCCATAAAAGCGCCATTATAGGCCTCATCATCAAACTCGCAACTAAAAAAAAAAGGGAATCCATACAGCAGGTGGAGAATTACTGGCCAAAATTGGGGACATCGAGGCGAGACACAAAAGAACCCTACTAGAAGATGACTTTATGACACAGTTGGAACATAAGCAACAGCTACAGGCTCTACTTGTCCAGAAACACCACAGACATATAAAGAGATCCAGGGTTTTTATCTACACACACGTGAACAAGGGGGTTAAGCTCCTGGCGCGAATGCTCAGGGGACAACAAATCCATGCCCAGGTACATAAGATGAAATGCACAGGGGGCAAGACAACGCAGCACCTTGAACTTATAACGGCAGAATTACACACTTTTTATTCAAACTTATACAACCTAGGAAATCAAAACCCCGCCGATCCACCACTAACTAAGACAGAGGCAATTCAACGATCTCAAATTTCCCCCACAAAGCCCGGGACAGCACACTTCGAGTGCTTTCCATACAACACCTCGTGAGAAAAACAAGAGAGCCTACGCTCCAAGTACACTTATATCGAAATCATATACATGCATTATATATGTATAGTATATTATAAAGTGCTTTAATTATTTATTTATTTTTTTGCAGTGTGTAATGGACCATTTGCCCACAAGAGGTTAAAAACCGTTTAGGCGATATTCCCCTTTCAGATGTACAGACAGCTACTGCAATCACCAATCTCCCGAACTGCAAACTACACAAATTCTCCAACTCCCGAACAGGAAACACACAAATACTGGAAACAGCTGAACAGGAAAAACCATACGAAAAGTTTACACTCCTGGCAGTCAGCATACAATCCAATTCCCCCAATAACGAGACGACACTTCGTTTGAGGGTTAAGCAGAATCTGGTTTACTGGGGCTAACTTTATGCAGGTCTCCCACCTGGTGGACACTCCCCTAGGGGACCAGATGGGAGACTGGGACACAAAGGGTACAAGAACCAATCACAGACTTACACATTTCAACCATCCCACAATGCATCACAATCCCTCCTCTCTGTCCTGGAGATAACTGGGAAGTAATCCAATTATCTCCAAGGACAGAGGCAAAACTCCATTAACCACATGGCAGTAAAAAGACAGTAAAAGACATAAAATTACATACAGTTACATTTATTACCTAAAACATATACATTCTACATATCCCCAGATAGCTTAGATCTGAGCGCACATTACTACCGAATGGCGCTAAGATCACATACATACAGTTCAATCGCCATGGAGCCAAAGTCTTTCCCATAGTCTTTCGTTACAGATATAGGCTCCATGGCTTAGCTATCTGGGTGATGCTGTTCATCTGGTTAAACTGTTCATTCGGTTCCGCTACCAAATGGGAAGGTAAGGAGGCTGGCGGCTCAGCTGTGTTCGCGCCAATAAGTGTCAGTTTTCAGTTCCATAGTTTGGGCGCTGAACACCGCTGGCCGTTCGGGAGGTAAAATGGCCGCTGCCATGTGTTCGGCAGACGAACAAAGGCCACCCAGCGTTCATCATTTAAGCTGCGGTTAACCGCAGCTTCTGGGCGGTCAATTGACGGCACACTCCAGTTCCCAGGTGGTCCATCGTTCGGTAGTTTGTTCGGTAGATTGAATCTACCGAATACCCCAGCAGAAAGGCACGAATAAACCTTTCAGTAGGGGAAATAACAGGGCTGAACTGCAGGGCCATAGTCTAAAGGGAGCAGGCGTGCAACCAGGCTTCTCCAGTGTACAGTGGCGAGGTTGGTTCCGCCACACAGTGCATAAACTTTGTACATACAAGCATTGAGGTACCCTGACGGCAAACTCCATGCATAGCATCACTCGGTGCACGTGGAGTTATAGGGAAAACATGCACTATTTTATAGTAGTAACAAGATTATCATGCATAGGTCGATATGTCAGCGTCAATAACGAGAAGCATTGGTTAAACAGGTTATGCTAACAGCTAACACTATCAATAATAAACAATTGTTTAGGTTCAGGCATAGAGAAGACATGAGGTTTGAACATAAATACCTGTTTAGACGGTTAGTGGCTTCATCATACAGGCTTAAGAGAGTCCCACGAAGGTGAGCTAGATTCTGCAGAAAACAGTGTGGCTTGCAGTGCCCAGCTTGGTGCAGTACATCAGTATTTGTCAGTGGTTAGCCAATTCCCCTGCTGATGCTCTGCACGGTTCCTAGTCAAATCGGCGGGGGTATCAGAGCGATGGGAGTGAGGGGAGACATCCCTCTAGCCCCAGGCCTTCGCTAAAGCCGGCATCTTCAGGCCGCTGTTTTGGAGGCTCTGAAAGTCCTGGAACTTCTCCCTCCTGGGGGAACAGGAGGCAGTGGGGGTCTTTCGCCACCACGGTGGCTTGCCCTCTGTCTGTGCGGTCGATGCATGGGGGTAAGACCCCTTGTGGCCCCAGTGGGTATACAACATTGGTGGCATGAGAAGCTTGAGAGGCTATACCTGAGGGAGGCTCACTCTCACCCTGGCGCTCACCTTCCCTATCTCTAGAGGCAGTCGCCATGTGGTTTTTAAGTGCTGCCCAGAACCGTGAAAAGGCTTCATCCAGCCACTGCATGAGTCAGTGGCTTGCGATAGCTGTTCTGCAAAGCCTGCTTGCATGCCCTGTGCGTCCGCCATCTTAGAAGTGCATTTACTGCTTCAATGAGCAGGTGGCAGGTAACGCAGGAATGTCTGATGTTCTGGGTGCGCGGGATAACCCTCACCAGCGGGGGGGGGGGAGCGGTGTGTCTGACCGCCGAAGGCCCAGCACCAGATTGGTCTCAAACCACGAGTTCGGCAGCCCCTCAAGGCCTTGACCGCCAGGTAGGCCTCAGTCGTGCTGCCGGTTCCTCTACCACTAGAATACCAGTGCCTTTGTTGGCAGTGGTGCTCCAACTAAGGTAGTATAGGCTTAGTAAAGACAGTAGGAACTGCAAAGTAGTTGTAAAGCACAATGCTTCACCGAGCTCAAACTGTGTGCTACCGTTTAGCTCGGCAGCCCGGCCCAGCCCCCTGCTTTAATTACTTTATAACTATTTTATTTTTTTACTTTTTAGGTGCCAGGGGGACTGCCTGACAGCTCAGACAGTCCTCCTGCAAGCAGCCCCATAGACTTTAGCTAGGACTTTATAAACAGACACAACAATTATTTAACTCAAAATGGCAGAGAATGGAGCATAGAGACTGCATGGGGCATGTTCTTAACTGCTGACATAACACATCGTCCCATTACCAACTTGGCAGCTTCTTCCACTGTAACTGGGCTGGACAGGAATCCCACTAGCTATGACAAAACAAGAAGAGAAACAAAACACAAATCACAACCAACACAACACAATCCATGATTAACTGGAGAGGTTGTGCGGAAAAGCTAGGATCCCTATACTTTTTCTGACAGACTGGTTAGTCCCCTCCACGTTAAGCCCTTTTTATTTACTCTTTAGGTTAGTTACAGTTGTATCCCCTTAGTCCAAACCCTTATCTCTGGCAGCAGTCATGTCCTCCCTTCCTTGGCAGTCTAGGGAGGTACTTGATTACTGACATAACTCATCCTTCTGTTGCCCAATAATACACATGAGACCTAGGCAGGGCCGGCGCGTCCATAAGGCGGCACAGGCGGCCGCCTTAGGGCGCACCGGCTCAGGGGGCGCAAAATTCCAGTGACCGGCAGGAGGGAAGTGCTCCCTCCTGCCAGGTCACCTCCTGGATCCCTGGCGCGGTGTGCGGCTGAACTGGATGCCAAGTTGGCGAGGGAGCTCTGATCTCTCTGATCTGCTCCCTCGCAGGCTGCTTACTGATGACGTCATATTCCGGGTCCCGCGGCATCAGTAAACAGCCTGCGAGGGAGCAGATCAGAGAGATCAGAGCTCCCTCGCCACCTCAGCATCCAGTTCAGCCGCACGCCTCCCAGCAGCCCCACTGGACCACCAATGAGAGACCCACGCCAGCTCTCCAGGTAGGGAGGCTGGGTGGGAAATTTTAATTTAATTTAGATGATTAATTACTGTTAGTGTGTGTGTGCATGTGAGTGAGTGTGTCTGTCAGTGTGTGTGTGTGTGTGTCTGTCTGTCAGTGTATGTGTGTCTGTCAGTGTGTGTGTGTCTGTCAGTGTGTGTCTGTCAGTCAGTGTGTGTGTATGTGTGTCTGTCAGTGTGTGAGTGTGTCTGTCAGTGTGTGTGTGTCTGTCAGTGTGTGTCTGTCAGTCAGTGTGTGTGTATGTGTGCCTGTCAGTGTGTGAGTGAGTGTGTCTGTCAGTGTGTCTGTCAGTGTGTGTGTATGTGTATGTGTGTCTGTCAGTGTGTGAGTGTCTGTCTGTCAGTCAGTGTGTGTGTCTGTCAGTATGTGAGTGAG
>OW240913.1:65094677-65177110 GCA_933207985.1 Pelobates cultripes | reverse complement strand
TTTCAATTCTGGCAAGGAATTGAGCATGACCTGCCAGATCTACAGATTCAACATAGTCCCTGTGGAGAGAAATGGTTAAAACATCACCTTCCAGAGAGACATTCTGGATCCTCTCTGGAGCAATTCTTACGGAATGCTCATCTACAGGTGCGATTGCATCATTCACCTGCAGGATAGTCACGTCAGGTGACTGACTATTCCTAAAATGTACCTCAATTGAGTCAGGTCTTTCTTCTATCACATGGCAGTTACGATCAGATTGAACATGTGATTTCTCATAGGTTATGGGAACCTTAGCTTGTGACCATACAATTCCATTTACACAGTCAATAATCGTGTTAAGTCTTCTAAGTATGTCTATACCCAGAATCAGTCGGTCATAGGGGAGATCTACCACTATCACCGGGTGTCTAAAGGTTTTGTTACCTATTTTAAACTTTAACCATGTATTGCCAATAACATGAAGGGCATTTCCTCCTACACTCAACAGAGCATTGGGGAAATCTCTTAGCTTCGGCTTATCCGTTGCTAAGTCCATTACCTGCTGGAAGTAGGTATTGGATAAGATAGTGGCTTGTGAACCAGTATCTATTAACCCTTTAAAAGGCTGGGGTAGCGAATCCTGTATTTCTACAGACATGTAGTACCTTCCTTCATGTTCTTCTAATTCACATAAGAATTTAGAATGTGTCAACATATTACTTGTTTTCCATACATTACCGGTCACAGCAGTAGTTTCTACCTGTACTGAGGAATGCTCAGTCTTACCCACAGGCCCATCCTTTTTAGGAATATCTTGAACTGTCAAGCGGGAACTAGTGGTCGGCATCTCATCAGTTAACCCTTTCAGGTCTGGATCCTGGAAACTAGTGGTTGCTGGGGCTACTTTAGCCTTTGGCTGAAATGAAAAAACAGAGGAACACGTTGCGCCTCCTTCACCCGAAAGTGAAGTGACGGGATAGGCAATAGGTTTTCTAACACAACTATTGTTTGTTTGACTGTTAGTACCTGGAAAGGAAACAGGGTTAGGTATTACATCTACTGACAACCTAGCCTGTTTAGTCACAGTGGCTATTATTGCTGCGGCACCTGTTGTTGTTGCGGTTGCACAGGTAGTTCTGCAATTGGAGCTATCCCTAAAAAAGGATTGAGAGCAAAGACTTGGTTAATCTTTGTCATTTCCTCCATTAATTTGCCCATCTGGTCAGTCAATTGACCAACCTGACGACGCAAATTATTTCCTCCATTGCCGTTTTGTCTTTGCCCATTAGAATTTGGCTGGGATGGCTGAGACTGTTGGGAGTTATTGGAAGCAGATTGGTTGTTTCTGTTTCCATATCTCCTATTTCCCTGAGGATTCCTTCTCCATTGGAAATTGCCTTGGTTCTTATTAACCCAGGGGCGTTTATTCCCATTGGCATTGGATTTTTCAGAGTTATTAGAGGAATTTGCAGAATTGCTTCTGCATTTTCCTGTTTCTGAGGTTTTGGTGTTTTCAAAACCTCGGAATAGGTCCTCTTTTTCTGTTGGGTTTCTAAACCTAACTGAATTTTAGTCTCTGACACCATTTTATCACCAGGTTTCTTAACCTTTGGCTGATTTTCGTCATGTGCATGGTGTATAGTGTACAACTTCATGCACTGACTGACTAGCCATTCTAATGGTAACTTACAATCGTAATCTCTTGCGAGATTCATTTGTATGTTTACCGGCATGGCATGAAAATACAGATCTTTGAAGTCTGTGCTTTCATACCTGGGTTTTCTTTGGGCCACGGAGTATGCATTTTTAAGAATTATTAAAAATTCTCTGGGGCTTTGATCTGGACGGCACTTTAAGTTATAAAGCGCCTTCTTAGCAGAGGCAATGGTTTTATACTTACCATATTCCATGATTATTTCATATTTCATCTTGGACCAGGACATTAACTGTATAGCTTGAAGACTTTCTAGATACACACGGCACATTGAATCAAAGGTCCATGTAATAAACCATTTCTTATGAATGTCATCATACATGCCCAATGAATTCATTGCTCTATCATAATTTTCCAGATGTTCAGATATGTTTCCTGAACCTCTAGAAAATTGTGGGACAGTCTCTCTAAGGAATTTGATGACCTTTGGTGTTTCATAAACAGGCGTCGTTGATTTACGATCTCTGTTTCTGTGTTTGGGTAAACGTCTATGCGATCTGTCTGCTGAAGAGGAATTAGACCCATACAACAGCGCAGATGGCATATCAGTTACATGGCCTTCAGAGTGGATAGTGCAATCACTTTCACTCCCATCACTCTGAGCTTCTTGTTCACTGTCACAATTCCGATCAGCATCAGAATTCTGCCAGTGAACAGAACCATGTCTGTTTTCATTCCTATCACCTTGAATCTGATTCCTTCTGTCAAGCATGGCCAGGACAGTCTTTTCAAACTGTTCTGCCCAAGATTGCCAAGAATCTACAGGTGTTTTCTCAGAATTACTCACATCTTTTCTTAGAGACTGTTTTATGAAAACCTGGTCTGGTGTGTGAATATCAGGAAATTGAAAAGAATCACTTGGGTCTTTTCCCAGTAATCCTTCACTTCCCTTTTGATATTCATCTAGCTGCATCTGTATCTGTTTTATCTGTTGATCATAATCATCCACCATTTTGTTCATTCTTTCCAGTTTATTCAAAAGGTCAGAGTTTAGAACCTGAAGGAGATTATTTTCATCAGACAAAGTTTTGAACCTTCCTTGTTCGAGCACCAGGTCTTTCTGACACTCGTCCAATTTACGTTCTATCTCATTATGCTTTTTTAACATAATAGAATAACCCAATATGAAAAACGGGCATGAGTTGGTAACAGATCGCATTGTAGACTCTTCATCTATATGGCTAAGATATTTAACCATAGGTGAATCAGCCGATCTATCATGAATCGAATCATCAACCTGTTTTTTTATTTGGAGTATCCACTCTGGATAATCAACTTTAATTTTTAGATACTGATATATGATGCTTAAGGGAAAACCTTGCATTTCCGCTAACTTCTTCCCATTCTCTGATTGAGATGAAGCGCTAGATTCAGCCATATTTCTATACAGTGATTTAATCTCAATACAAAACTCTTTTCTATATCAAGATTAAATTGCATGAATTACACCAATATTATTATTATATATGAAATACAATTTCAACTTAAACGATCTCAGCAGCGTGCCTCCAATATGTGGGGATATTTATGGGATAATAATAGTAACAGTGAGAATTGCCCACTATTTCAATTCTCAGATCCCAAAGAACGTTTATCGTGTTAAGTGGAATGTATTTCATATAATAATATCACAATGTATAAAAATAGATTTTTATTTATAATGACAAATTAATAATAATAATATTATATGTAACATGCATAACAATAATCAATGAATATCCAGTACAAAATTATATGCAATACAAAGAAATGGGTATTACGTTTCAATGGCTAAAACAGCATTATCTGTCAAGAATTCTGAGGATTTATGAGGTATCCTTAACATAGACTTTTCACAGCTAAGAACAGAATTCCTCAGAGTGCAGCGTAAGGTCGTAAAGTTTAGCAGACAGTTAGAATAACCCTTTCAATGCTGGCTAGATCTCCTAGGTAGTTAAGATCTATTCTTATGTATTTTTAAATAAAATAACATTTAAACCAGTTCACTAGTCATTTTCTTAAACCATCCATAAGAGAATTTACCACATTATATAAGCAGATTTTTAATTTGTCTAAAAGATATCTATCTTAATTTAGAGCAAATCAATACACCTGGATAAAAACAGCGGTATGCTAACACGTGATAATATCACATCAATATATAATTATTCTTAATTCCACCTGCAGAATGGAATGTTTATAACTATATATTCTTAGTTAACTAAGATTTCTTAACATGGAAATCTGACCGTGCTTTATCCAGTCATATATAATGCTATTAATACATTTTAATTAATTTAATTAATTATGAAACCAGTATAATTACCAGTTGAGTAGATATTTCATCCGATTGGTAGTCTCTCTGCATGGAGGTGTTGGTTAGAAAGTCAGTAAATTCTAAGTGTTAGAGTTTTAGGAGTAGAATGTTAGTCTCAGATGTTGTCCGAGTTGGAATCCCCAAACTTCCAATTCCTCTCTTTTCTCTTTTGCATATCTTGCATCTGCCTCCTCTCCTGTATATCTCTATCTTCCCTTTGTCTTAACTTTTAAAGGGCCAGACTCTCTGTACGTCATCAGTTGATAACCCAATAGAAGCACTAGAGGTGTGGTTATCTTCCAGATCGCAAATTAGTTATTTGGTCTGTAGAGGGCAGTCTTGTCCCACTAAACATACCTATCCAGGAAAGAGTTAACTTTTCCTGGTGGCTATTTTGACGTCATTTTGCGTTATCTTTATAGCGCCATAATTTAAAATTTCAAAGGGTTTCTTAAATTTTGTCCAGACTTAGCGTCTGCAATTCCTGCCATAATTTCTGATATGACAGATCATGAACTAAGTTTACCCTTTTCCATACAATGGTACCTTATATATATAGACAGTTAAATATTAAATTATTTAATCTTCTCTGTCACAATTGTCTGGGTTTAGATTTGATTATATTCCATTAGCATTAGACAGTCTGTCCAACCCCCTTCCTTATCACTTGGCTTGTATATACCATGCATTCCTCAGATCTGGGAAAGTGGTTAGCTTACAGATAGAAATATAGTGTCTTTTTGTTAACTTGAAATAACAAAATGGAGTCTGATCTGTTCAGAGTGACTCAGAATATACACTTTTAGTTTCTATCATAGCACAAAATGTCTGCCGATATAAATACTCTGACAAGGAACAACAAGCAGCTGCTGACCCTGAAGAAATACAAAGCTGGAAACAGAAAGGGGCAACCCTTAAAGACAGGCTGTACCTCAACAATCTCAAGTTCTGTTTACCCAAGAGCATGTACTCAGCAGTGGTCCAGGAGGCCCATGGAGCATCACACTTGTCCAATACCCTCCTGAACTCTTTGATCAACAAATACTATGAAGCACCAGGAAGTTACTGCAGATCCTGCACCATCTGTACCAAATGCAATCCAGGCAGGATGGAGAAGGCCCCCAAAGCTTTTAGCCAAGCCTCACTATCCCTTCCAAAGAATCCAAGTTGACCACACCCAAATGCCAAAGAGTGGCTGGTTTGAATATGCACTAGTTATAGCAGATATGTTCTCAAGATGACCAGAGACCTACCCAATCACCAATAGGAGGAGAGACCACATGCCAAGTAGTACACCGTGAAAGTTGCTGAGATCACCCCATGGATTCACCACTCCAGAATCAAGCCTGCCTCTGCTCCATGGGAAGTAACATTTGTTGATCTTGACAACCCTTTGAAACTCCATTTTAAGAAAATAAAGATACTTGGTGGAGTAAATATCAACAAGTAGGTGTTTTGATGGTCATAATAACGCCTGACCACCTGCCATCTTTGGAAAGCTGAGGACCCCAAAGGGAGACCTCATGAAGCCAGAGAGAATCAGAAGTACTCCTTACCCTGCAGCCCTCATGTCCGGAAACTGAGGTGCCTATGCACGGTCGAAGCTTCTTCAGAATCATCTGCTCATCTTGAGTTCATGGTGATATTAATATTGAATAAATGTTCTGAGTCCACCAGTAATAAGGTAGCATGGGACTGGCCTTATACAATTAAGAATAAGTAAATGTGCCCTAGCCAAGGTTATCATACCCATACACATAATATCTGACAAACACCAAGATACTCCTGATACACCACATTCATACTTCAGAGTAAAGAGAAGCACTCCTGTAAAGGGCATTTTTGACGATGATTGGCAGAAAGTTCTGACCCAGATAGGTGTGGCTGTCTTGTTAATGATGATTATTCTTGCTCTCCTTGTCTGTTGTGTGTTACCTTGTCTTAAGAAGTGTCTACAGAAGACAGTTGACCAAACAGTTTACCGGACTACCCCGACTTTCCTTCACCAAGCAATGGAACACAAGGTCATTAGCCTCACCTGTAGGGGCTGTGAGCAGCTATATAACTGCAGTTAAAGCAGGGTGAAGTGAGGGAAGTGTTTTGAGGAGAAAGAAGGTTTGCTGTTTATTGTATCCTGTTACTTCATAACAACAGAAAATAAACAGGCCAGATGCCTTTTGAAACTGGACTTTGTCGTGACCTGGTTTTCTTACCCTAGAGGGCTGTGCGGTTTCCAAAAGATCCTGGACAAACACACACGGGCAAGTAAGTTTGTCACAATATATATATATATATACACACACACTGCTCAAAAAAATAAAGGGGACACAAAAATAACACATTCTAGATCTGAATGAATTAAATATTCTTCTGAAATACTTTGTTCTTTACATACTTGAATGTGCTGACAACAAAATCACACAAAAATTAAAAAAGGAAATCAAATTTTGCAACCCATGGAGGTCTGGATTTGGAGTCACACTCAAAATTAAACTGGAAAAACACACTACAGGCTGATCCAACTTTGATGTAATGTCCTTAAAACAAGTCAAAATGAGGCTCAGTAGTGTGTGTGGCCTCCACGTGCCTGTATGACCTCCCTACAAAGCCTGTGCATGCTCCTGATGAGGTGGCGGATGGTCTCCTGAGGGATCTCCTCCCAGACCTGGACTAAAGCATGTGCCAACTCCTGGACAGTCTGTGGTGCAATGTGACATTGGTGGATGGAGCGAGACATGATGTCCCAGATGTGCTTAATTAGATTCCGGTCTTGGGACCAGGCGGGCCAGTCCATAGCATCAATGCCTTCATCTTGCAGGAACTGCTGACACACTCCAGCCACATGAGGTCTAGCATTGTCTTTCATTAGGAGGAACCCAGGGCCAACCGCACCAGCATATGGTCTCACAAGGGGTCTGAGGATCTCATCTCGGTACCTAATGGCAGTCAGGCTACCTCTTGCGAGCACATGGAGGGCTGTGCGGCCCCCCAAAGAAATGCCACCCCACACGATTACTGACCCACTGCCAAACCGGTCATGCTTGATGATGTTGAAGGCAACAGAACGTTCTCCACAGCATCTCCAGACTCTGTCACGTCTGTCACATGTGCTCAGTGTGGACCTGCTTTCATCTGTGAAGAGCACAGGGCGCCAGTGGCGAATTTGCCAATCTTGGTGTTCTCTGGCAAATGCCAAACATCCTGCACGGTGTTGGGCTGTAAGCACAAACCCCACCTGTGGATGCCCTCATACCACCCTCATGGAGTCTGTTTCTGACCGTTTGAGCAGACACATGCACATTTGTGGCCTGCTGGAGGTCATTTTTCAGGGCTCTGGCAGTGCTCCTCCTGTCCCTCCTTGCACAAAGGCAGAGGTAGCGGTCCTGTTGCTGGGTTGTTGCCCTCCTATGGCCTCCTCCACGTCTCCTGATGTACTGGCCTGTCTCCTGGTAGCGCCTCCATGCTCTGGACACTACGCTGACAGACACAGCAAACCTTCTTGCCACAGCTAGCATTGATGTGCCATCCTGGATGAGCTGCCCTACCTGAGCCACTTGTGTGGGTTGTAGACTCTGTCTCATGCTACCACTAGAGTGAAAGCACCGCCAGCATTCAAAAGAGACCAAAACATCAGCCAGGAAGCATAGGAACTGAGAAGTAGTCTGTGGTCACCACCTGCAGAACTTGCTAATTGCCTACAATTTCCACCTGTTGTCTATCCCATTTGCACAACAGCATGTGAAATTGATTGTCACTCAGTGTTGCTTCCTAAGTGGACAGTTTGATTTCACAGAAGTGTGATTGACTTGGAGTTACATTGTGTTGTTTAAGTGTTCCCTTTATTTTTTTGAGCAGTGTATATAACTATACAATATCAAAATACACTTATAGTGGATTTATATATATCTATATCTATCCATCTATATATATATATATATATATAATGTCCTGATTGCCTTATTAACTTTTTAAGTGTTTTTTTTGCCATCTTTTGAATCAATAGTAAAAACAAATATGAGAATGGATGAACTTGATGGACTCGTCTCTTTTCGGCCTGTGTAGCTATGTAGCAGTATAACTCTTAGAGAAGCTAAATCCTATGATACAAACTATCTTCCCCTTGGTTGAAGAATGTGGTAAAACCCGTCCCACTGCTTTCTGTGAAAACATTAAGTTTCATTTCTTGTTTCTGCTTTCAGTGATGGCGGCTGCGTATCTGAGAGACGAGCTGACCTGCTCTATCTGCCTAAACATTTATACATACTCTGTAACCCTGCCATGTGGACATAGCTACTGCCGGGTTTGTATCGAGACTGTGATGGACACACAGGGGGTGAGAGGATATTCCTGTCCTGAATGCAGACTGACTTTTGGGGAAAAAAGTGAGCTTAAAAGAAACCATAGACTGTGTAACATAGTGGAGAGTTTCCTATCTGCTCACCCAGGACAGGAGAAGGTTGGGATCCCCTGTACTTACTGTTTTCAATCTCCTGTACCTGCTTCTAAAACATGTCTGCACTGTGAAGCTTCTTTATGTGAAACCCACCTGAAGGTCCACAGCAAGTCAGCAGAACATGTCCTAACTGAACCAACCACTTCAATAGGGAACAGAAAATGCTCTGTCCACAAGGAAATCCTTAAATATTACTGCTCTGAGGATGCTGTCTGCATCTGTGTGTCCTGCAGACTGGATGGGGAGCACAAGGGACACCAGGTAGAGACTCTGACTGAGACCTCTGAGAAGAAGAAGGAGAAACTGCGAAATATTTTGCAGAAACTGACTTCAGAGAGAGAGGAGGCTGAGAGAAGAGTCCAGAATCTACTGGAGCTTAGGAGAGAAGAGCAAGAAAAAGCAGCTGGGGTAACAGATGAAGTCACTGCTCTGATTAGGGGCATCAGGGAAGAGCTGGAAGCACTAGAGAAGCGAGTCCTGAGTAAGATCTCCAGGCAGCAAGAGCAGGTCTTACTCCGAGTCTCAGATCTAATCCGTCAGTTGGAAATAAAGAAGGAGGAGCTGTCCAGGAAGATGGGTCACATTGAGGAGCTGTGTAACATGATGGACCCATTAGCTGTCTTACAAGAACGGGAATCAGATAGCGCTGACTATTGTGATGCTGAGGATGGAGATAATGAGGACAGAGAGAAACACAAAACAAAGGTCCATGCTGTAGGGCATCTGGATGTGGGTCTGATCTCAATAACCTTACAGTCAGGCTTAGCTCGGATTGTGGCCAGAATAAAAAGACAAAGTCATGTACCGGCTAATATATTACTGGGGATAGAATTAGTTTCAGACATGTTACTGGATGTAAACACAGCTGCTAATGATGTAACTGTATCAAGTGACATGAAAACTGTGTCTGTGTCAGAAATAAACCAGAGTCGCCCAGAAACACCAGAGAGATTTCAGCATTATTCTCAGGTTTTAAGCTCCAGCAGTTTCTCGTCAGGGCGACATTACTGGGAAGTGGAGTGCAGTGAATCAGGGGGATGGATGGTAGGGATGGCCTATCCCAGTATAGACAGGAAAGGAGATCAGTCAGAGATTGGATATAATAACAAGTCCTGGGGTTTGGAGAGTTGGTGGAATAATAATGAGTATTATGTGATATATGACAGAGAAGCAGTACCATTACTTCACCTCCCTTCCAGTCAGAGATTACGGATATATCTGGACTATGAGGCTGGGCGGCTGTCCTTTTATGAGCTATGTGACCCGATCAGACACTTACACACCTTCACTGCCACCTTTACTGAGCCTCTCCATGCTATTTTTGGGGTATATCATGGTAATAACTGGCTGAGAATTTAATGTATTGAATGATTTATTGATTTAATTAAAGATATTTAACTGAAAATTCCAAAGTGGGAATCTGGAGCCAGTAAAACTGATCTGGGTGTGGGCAAAACATCACATTAGGGTAAGCTTCATCTACTTAGCTATTTTGTTTTTCTTAATTCATTAATAGTAACAGCTTGACCATGTATCCTGAATTTTGCATTTTGTTTTTATGTCGCAATAATTCATGGTTTACTGATTTAAAGTGTGTGAGTGTTTTGTGTGTGTTGTTTGAGTGTGGTGAGAGTTATAGTTCATTGCATCTAAAAGGTCAACTACAGACAGACTATGTGTGTGAATGTGGGACTTATAATGCGTGTGTCACATTGTCAGTGTGTGTGTCATTACGTGTTACTTGTGTACTGGGTGATTATTGTTGTATATTAATTGAGTTGTAATGAGCAATGTAATTCTCCAGCCATTCTCCAGGTTTAGACTGAGCTCTCTGTATGATATTGAAATGTAGACACAGTATATTTTGCTTGATTGGCTTTACTAAAATGGTGTTTGTAATATTAGGAACGGTTATAATGAACAGATAATGAAAATATACCCAATAATCCATGTACATATAGAAAATGATCTAAAAAATGAGACGGGAGTTTGAAGCTTGCAGGACCGGACTGGGAATTAAAAGCAGCCCTGGAAAAACAATATTTACCAGACCCATAATGCGTCGCGCCAGCATAGTGTGCAGATACAGAGTTAGAACAGATAACTTAAAATTAAAAAGTACTACAACGTAAAAAGCGCACTCATAGGCTTCAAAATAAACAAAAGTGCAGATTTATTTTAAGCAGACGTGCCTTTGCATGTAATCAATGTTTCAGTCCAACTACCTTGACATATTAAAGAAAGCTTGTTAATGGGACTGAAATGGTGAATGTATGTAGGGCACAACTGTAAAAAATGTTTATTTTGAAGTCCTGTGGGTGTGCTCTTCACTTTAAATATGTTATTGTGCTGGAGTATGCACCTAGCAACAAGACTGAGCCAATATCTGCTCATTACATATGGTACATATTAATGAAATTTCTCTGTGTATTATGCATTTATAAATGTACATTAATACGTGTAAATATAATAGAGATATAAAACTAATACACACATTAATATACATGTCATATACTAATGGCGGATCCAGAGCCTGAGCCTGAGAGGGGCACTTGTAGGTTATTTAAAGAAATATTCCATGCACAATAACCACTACTCCTCTGTGTAGTGGTTATGGTGCCAGGAGCATCGGCACTCCCTCCCAGAGTAAGTCGTCAAACAGTTTAAGAACAGTTTGACAACTTACCTGGAGTCTGCTGGGATATGGGGCTGTAGTAGGGTATAGGAGCAGTGGTGCAATGTGTGTGAAAGGTTCAGTGTGTGGGTGGGCAGTGTGTAAATGTGTATGGTGTGTGTGTGTGTGTGTGGGGGCAGTGTGTGAATGTGTATGGTATGTGTGTGGGGCAGTGTGTGTATGGGGCTAGAGTTCACTCCTACTACTGGGACCTCCAGGAAGTGGTGAGAGTGAACTCTAGCCCGTAGCTCCAGGACTAGAGTTCACCCTCGTGAGAGCCGGAGCGTTGCCCCAGGTCCTCTCTTCCTCCCCTGCCGACTGGCTGCACGGTGCCTGTGGAACGGGGAGGGAGATCGGCCGTGCCTTTTTGTCTCCCCCAGTCACTCTGTATGTTTCTTTCTCCCCCTCACTGCTCCTCTGTGTCAATGTCTCCCCTCTCCTTCCCAGTCTCTCTCTCCCCCCTCTGCCTCTTTCTTCCCCTCCCCTTGTGTGTCTCTCTCTCATTTCTCCCTCTTTGTCTCTCTCTTCCCTCTCTGCCTCTTTCACCCCCTTTCCCTGTGTCTCTTCCTCCCCCTTTCCCTGTGTCTCTCCCTCCTCCCCATCTCTCTCCCTCCCCCCTTTCCCTGTGTCTCTCCCCTCCTCCCCCTTTCCCTGTGTCTCTCCCCATCTCTCTCCCTCCCCCCTTTCCCTGTGTCTCTCCCCATCTCTCTCCCTCCCCCCTTTCCCTGTGTCTCTCCCCTCCTCCCTCCCCCGGGAAACCGGGAAATTTCCCGGTGGGCCAGTCCGGCCCTGGAAGCTTGTAAACTAGACGCCATTTATAGCGCACACTGCAAGTTCATTATTTCTCTAAATACCTTCCATAGGTTTAAGAATGTTAAATATATAAAATGTCACTGTATCTTCAGTTTGCTGAATAATTTCTGGGTCAATCAGGGCAATCTGAAAATTTCAATTAAAATCTTTATTGAGAATTTACTGAGTCATTTTGTGATCTTTATTCTAATCAATGTAATAAGTTATACTATTCTGCCCACATGCCACATTGACTATCTTTATTTTAGATAACCTCCATTTTATAATGCCCACATCATGCCCATTGCTTACATTTTATTTACATTACTTTGCCTGCATTACCTGATAACTGATGAGTCTATGTTGGACTTCTTTACGTATGCTGTGCTGTGATTCTTGGCCACGAGATAGAATGGCATCTTGCGGGAGTGTAGCTGAGATTCACAAAGTCGCATGTTGTGAATCAGGAAGCATAGTCCCTGCTACTTACTCGTACATAATTTTGCTCAGTAAGGGTGTGTACACTAGCCCTTTAACCCTTAAACACCCATAACAAAGATGATGGAATTAGCACATTGATGTCTTGACAAAGCCATACAGAAGAAACGTGTAGACGGAGTGACGTAATCAAGTGGGCGGAGACACACTGAAATTCCTGCAGACTTTTCTTGTTTCTCCAAAACTTTTTGTTCATATTCCAGAATTGATCTGATCTTAGGAAATGGAAACCTAGCCAATCAAATTAAAAAGATTTTATAACAGCAACAACCTAGTCTGATCATAATCCGGTCATATTGGAAATAAAAGACCAGTATGAAAGAGTACGAACAGACTGGAGAATAAAAGATTGGATAATGAAAAATGAAGATAACCTTAAACAAATTACAGATAATTTTTTTCAAGAAAATAGTCTCCCCAGCAATGACTTGGTGTGCATATAAATCAATAGTTAGAGGCACGCTCATAAGTTTAACAGCTAAAGAAAATAAAGTAAACAGTTAAAAGAATAATCTAGTAGAGCTCTATATAAAACTAGATAATTTAATGTGCCAAAATAAAAAAAATCCATCAGACAGTACTACCAATTTAATAAGAGAAACAGAATAATGAATAAACAAACATTTAATGGCAAAGACTAACAAGACCCAGATTTTTATGAAGAGGAAATGGTATTATATGGGAAATAGAGCGGAAGTATTAATGTCGAACAGACTAAAAAAAGAGAGAGCCAAAAAACTTATTACTAAAATTATCCATAAAGATGAAGTCTTATTAAGACCAGAAAAAATAGGGGACGCATTTAAATTTTATCAAGAATTATATAATATACCCAATTCAGCGAATAAATCGGATATGTTCGATTTCTTTAAGAGTATTAAATTGCCAAAAATTACCCCTGGACAACTAGAAGAGTTGAATGAAGCCTTCCAAGAGGAGGAACTAATATTCTGTATTAATAAACTAAAGAAGAATAAATCCCCAGGGCCCGTTGGATTCGATAACCTCTTTTACAAATTACTAAAAGATAATATTAAAAATGGTTCTAGTTCAGGCTTTTAACTCCTTTGCAATGTTCCGGCAGAATTACTGCAAGCAAATATAGTCCCAATCCCGAAGCAGGATAAAGACAGAAACAAATTAAAAACTATCGTCCAATGTCCTTTTTAAATACGGACATTAAGCTATATTCAGCTATGATAGCAGAAAGATTGAAAAAGATTTTACCAGATGTTATTGATGGAGATCAAGTGGGGTTTGTCCCAGGTAGGTCTTCTACTCAACATTAGAAGATTGATATCTTGAAATATGTGAAGAGAATGGGAACTCCCATGTTGACCCTGGCTTTAGACGCTGAGAAAGCGTTTGACAGGTTCAACTGGGAGTTTATGAAGCAATCACTACAGGCATTTTGTTTAGAAGGAAACTTTTTGAAAACATTTTAGCTCTATATACTGTACCAACAGCTAGAGTCACGGGTAATGGTTTTAGATCGGATTGGTTTCCTTTCCTTAACGGAACAAGACAGGGGTGCCCCCTGTCACCACTACTTTGTATAATGTCACTAGAACCCCTGGCCTCGGCTATTAGACAAGAGGAGAAAATTTGGGGTTTTCATCATAATAAAGAAAATATAAAAATAAATCTTTATGCTGACGATGTGAGTTTAACCATAGAAAAACCTTTGCAATCAATAACACAATTTATGAAAATTAAAAAAAAATTCTCCTACATTTCAGGATATAAGGTAAATACAGACAAATCGACCATTTTAGCTAGCAATGTAAATATAGAAGAAAGGAATGAAATATCAAAGAGGTTTGATTTTGTTTGGGCAGAGAAATCATTTTCTTATCTGGGTATTAATATATGTACAGATCCACTAAAAATAGTAGAGATTAACGTTCTTCCACTACTTATTAAAATGAACAGGCTTTTAATGGAATGGAGAGGTTTAGAATTTTTGTGGTGGGGCCGGATAAATATTATTAAATCTTACATTTTACCAAAGTGGTTATACTTATTTAGAATGATCCCTATGAGAGTACCTGATAGCTGGTTGCTAATGATTCAACAGTCCTTCTCTAAATTTGTTTGGCAAGCGAGAAAACCAAGAATGGCAAGAAAATTCCTAGCGATCAATCAATCCAATGGAGGAGTAGGATGGAGGAGGAGGACCTGAGCCTCAAACTTCTGGAACTAGAATCGGCCAAAGGTTTACACGAATCCCTCCAAGGTTTCGGTGGTCTCATCCGTTCGTACTACAACCTACAAACAGACTTTTTATTTCGTGACTTTAATAAACCGTTTGTGAGATCTGAGCGCAATTCGTATATCTTGTGCGCTTAGATCTGAGCTTCCCAGAGACTGGATGAATGGGCTATGTGTATATTAAAATCTAAAAGTTATATATTTTTAAGTTGTTTTTGTGTGGGCACAAAATGTGGTATTTTCATGTGCTTGGAGATAATTAGGTCATTGTAACGGTTGAAACCAATTATCTCCAAGCTAGGCTGTAACCTTTGCAAACGATACACTGTAATGCCATTGGTTGGGACATTGCATTGTTCCTTGTCCCATCAGGTCCGGAAGGGGGTTGTCCATGGACTTGATGACTTGCATAAATTGCCATGTATGAGTGCCAGTAAATCAGTTTGTGTTACCCTCAAATCGGAGCCTCGACTCGTTTTGTAGGGAAGGGTGTTATCCTAGCTTTATTCACAGCTAGTGGGATTTTTGACATTTTCAGGATTTATCGCTGTATGCAGATCGGAGCGGCACTCTCACTCTCCATTATTGGGAACCAGGATATCCAAGCGGTCCAACTTCCAGCTAGCTAGGAGGCAAGCAAAACACCCCAGTTCTGGTGAAGTTGCTCCCAGGGGCCAGCCTGCCCTGTAAGCCACAATACCCTCCGAAGCCTGCCCAAGCTCTTACTATTTCCCAACAGGTTAAAGCTCTGGTGTCAAATGGTGCCCTGGTCCCCTGTGCCTCTCTCTGCAATACCCCACTGCTCCCTGTAAAGCAATTCGGTGAAGGGTGAGCCAGAATAATACAAGACTGTTAACAAAGCTACTGTCCTGGAAACTCTCATTATGCTTAACCCCCATCTGCTCCTGTCTCACTCTACTACCTTGCTGAATAAGGATGCAAGGCCTCCAAAAGAATGCTACAATGGTGCCGGCCCTCAGTGGTCTTCTTGGGACATTGTCTTTTCCATGGCACCCATCACCTCCCCTGGGACCGAGTGAGGGGAATCACAGCTATTTGTACAAGCCCCTCCATGTCTGTTTTGGGCCTCATTTCCTACAGCAGGGCCTGGATACCTGAGGCCTCCACCCTGAAGCCTACTCCAGCTTTTGTGCTTTGCTATCTCCTCTGCCCCTGCCTTGGGCCTCCCCAATTTCTAGGAACCCTTTAAACTGTTTTTCTCGGAAAGACTGGGTCATGCCTCTGGAGTACTCACACGATCTCCTGGTTCCCACCAACATCTTATTGGCTACTACAGGGCTGCCATCAGAAATATTGGGGCCCCTAAAAAAGCTCAAGGTCTGGGCTCCCGGGTCCCACCCTCGACTCCGCCCACAGGGCTCTTTCTGAGTCCACCCACAAGGATGCAGGAGTGAATGTGGTGTGTGTATAGTGAATGTAGAATTAGAATGCATGCAATGGATGCAGAGTGAGTGTCTTATGAATGCAGTGTGTATAGTGGATGCAGATTTTACATTTGTGTAATGCGTGTAGTGTTTGTGTGTATTAGATGCAGTGTGTGTGTTTGTGTAGTGTATATAGTGTGTGCATAGTGAATACAGAGTGTGTTTGTGCAGTGGATGTAGTGTGTGTACAGTGAATTCAGAGTGTGTTTGTGTAGTGAATGTAGTGGATGTTTGTGTAGTCTGTGTATTAGATGCAGTGTGTGTAGTGGATGCAGTGTGTGTATCAGTGTAGTGTATGTACTGTCTGTTGTACTAGTGTATGCAGTGTGTGTCAGTGTAGTGTATGCAGAGTGTGTGTTGTACTATTGTATGCAGTGTGTGTCAGTGTAGCGTATGCAGTGTGTGCGTTGTACTAGTGTATGCATTGTGTGTGTGTGTCAGTGTAGTGTATGCAGAGCGTGTGTGTCAGTGTAATGTATGCCGAGCATTTGTGTCAGTGTAGTGTATGCAGTGTGTGTGTCAGTGTAGTGTATGCAGGGTGTGTGTCAGTGTAGTGTATGCAGTATGTGTGTGTGTAACTGTGCAAACTAGGGCCTGCAATCTGCGGGGGGGAAGAGTCATTTTTACATTAAATTTAATTAAAAGTTATTCCCCCCTCCCTGCTTCTTACCTGGTTCAGGGAGGGGAGGATTCAATTCCCTGGTGGTCCGGTGGCATGCTGGGGCCCCCGGCTCCCTGTTACTGCAGAGGGGGCCCAGCACACTGCGTCTGCACCTTCAGCTCCTCTCTTCCAATAACTCTCGCGAGCGTGTCCTGCGTACGGCGCGGAGCGTTGCCATGGTAACCCCTGGCAAGGCTTTAACGGCAACGGGTCTCGCAAGATTTAATGGAAGAGAGGAGCTGAATGTGCAGACGCAGTGTGCTGGGCCTCCTCTGCAGTAACAGCCGAACGCTGGGTGGCCGCCATTTCGACAAACGAACGCGTGGCGGCAGCCATCTTTTTGTTTTTTATTATTCAGTGCGGTCAGCGGTGTGTTTTGCCAAATTCATGGAACTGAAATCGGTTACACAGTTCCGCGAACACCGCTGAGTCTTAATTTCAGCCACAGAGACTAAGTCCCATTTCAGCCTGAAATAGACCGACCGCACAGCCCAAATCTATGGAACTATTTTGGGCATGAAAATGTGCTTGCGGTCGGTCAAAAGGGACCTCCAGCTAACTTTTTAACCCCTGGATGGAATTGGCTGAATTTTGGATATGTGTATAATTAAAGTGAGCTGAGTTTATGTGAATGGCATGTATATTTTTGAAGTTATTAATATTTGTAAAAACTGTATTTCTCTGCCTGTGATAATTATATTAACCCATTGTGTTCAGTAATCATATCACAGGCAGTGGGGAGTATTTTGTGTGGGATGTAACCAGTGTGTGATTGGGTAATTTCTAATTGTATGTGGGCGTCTCTCTTGCATGGGAGAATTGCATTAAAGCAGAGTGTGTGTCATTAAAAATCAGTCTTGTTCCAGCATTAAGCTTTGGCTCATGTGTGGATTATTTGGCGATACCAGCGATTTATTACCCTGTGTATTACTTGGTGATTTTCTTTTATGGAAGAAGGGCATGCTTGACGGTGATACACATTACTACCGTCACAACCGCTATATATGTGTGCAGAGAGGGAATGTGGGGCCCGGGACTGCCAGAGCACCGCCAGGCCCGTGACAACTGTCATGGTTGTCACCCCCTGATGGCGGCCCTGGCCAGGAAGAGAAAATTACCAGGCAAGTTTGGTTTTAATTGTCCTTATTCCTGGCTAATAATGGCAGCATCGCTTATGGGTAATACCCAAGCTTAAATACAATGGGGATGGAAAATTGTTAAGGAAGAGAGAACACCAGATTGATGCAAATAAACTCATAATTTATTGTGCAGAGAAAGTGTGGATGGGACTCCCTTTCAAAAGGAAATCAAAGAGAGGAATTCAAATCCAGATTGTAATGTTTACTGAACGTTGTAGGGGTAGACCAAGTGGCTGCCTTATAAATGTCCCCTGGAGGAATCTATGCTCAATTTGCACATGAAGTAGCCATGGATCTGGTTGAATGAGCCTTAATCTTGGAGGCAGTTTGTTATATAGGTGTTTAATATGGCAATCCAATGTATTAAAGTAGAAGATGAAGCAGCTTCCTCTTTATAGAGGTCTGAAGGTAAGACAAATAGCCTGTTGGATTTCCTAAATTCCAAAGTGGTAGATAAGTATCAGATAATACACTCCCCAACATCCAATTTATGCAGTCTGATTTCTTCTGGGGTGGAAGGATGGGAGCACCACTTCTTGGTGAAAGGGAAAGTTAGAAAATACTTTCAGAAGGAAATTCTCTCCTGACTTCAGAACTATTTTGTCGTGAAAGATAAGAGTATGATATTTTTTGATTTACAAGGCCTGTAATTATGAAATACCTTTTACCATTGAAATGGCTACCAAGAACACTAACTTGCATGTGAGATGCTCAATAGTAATGTCTGAAAGAGGAGCAAGTGTTGGTTCGGATAAGGTATTTAAGACCAAAGGTCAATTCAATGGTGGGGTAGTGTTTCTTGATAGTAGATGTATTCACATGGTAGCCTTGAAAAATCTGACTTTGAGGAGATTGGAAGTATTACAGAGGGCTGACAGAACTGAGGAGTGGACTTTTAAATCTGGAAATGTGTAGGATGCTGGATGTTAAATAGTTACATAGTTACATAGCTGAAAAGAGACTTGCGTCCATCAAGTTCAGCCTTCCTCACATTTGTTTTTTGCTGTTGATCCAAAAGTAGGCAAAAAATCCAGTTTGAAGCACAATTTTGCAACAAGTTAGGAAAAAAATTCCTTCTTGACCCCAGAATGGCAATCAGGTTTATCCTTGGATCACGAAGCTATTAAACCTACATTGAAAAATTATATCCTTGAATATTCTGTTTTTCGCAAGGATTTATCTATTTGCAGTTTGAACATATATAGGGACTCTGATAAAACCACTTCTTCAGGCAGAGAATTCCACATCCTGATTGTTCTTACAGTAAAAAACATTTTTCTTTGCCTTAGACGAAATCTTCTTTCTTCAAGTCTAAACGCATGACCTCGTGTCCTATGTAAAGTCCGGTTTGTGAATAGATTTCTACACAATGGTTTCTATTGGCCCAGAATATATTTGTATAAAGTTATCATATCCCCTCTTAGGCAACGTTTTTCTAAACTAAAGATGTTTAAATTTGTTAACCTTTGTTAAGCTGATATGTTCCATTCCTTTTATTACTTTTGTAGCCTGTCTCTGCCCTTTTTCTAGTGCCATAATATCCTTCTTTAGAAAAGGTGCCCAATTTGCACAGCATATTCAAGATGTGGTCTAACCAGTGATTTATTAAGAGGCAAAATTATATTCTCATCCCAAGAATGAATGCCCTTTTTCATGCATGACAATACCTTACTGGCCTTAGCCACTGCTGATTGACATTGCGCATTGTTGCATAGTTTGTTGTTTATAATTCCCAAGTCCTTTTCGTGCGTTGTTATCCCTAATCCGCTTCTATTAAGGGTATAAGTTGCTTGTGCATTATTTACACTGAAGTGCATAATTTTGCATTTTTCAACATTAAATTTCATCTGCAGTTTGAGTGCCCAGTCCCCCAGTCTATCTAAATCCCTCTGCAGCAAAGTAATATCTTGCTCACATTGTATTACTTTACAAAGTTTTTTGTCATCTGCAAACACTGAAACATGACTTTCAATGCTTTTTTCAAGATCATTTATAAACATGTTAAAAAGAAGGGGTCCCAGGACAGAACCCTGAGGGACACCACTTGCCACCTCGGTCCAGCTTGAGAATTTACCATTAATGACAACTCTTTGTACTCTATTTTTAAACCAATGTTCTACCCAAGAACAAGCATTTTAATCTAGACCGATTTCCTTGAGTTTTAACACTAATCTATTGTGTGGAACTGTATCAAATGCCTTGGCAAAAGACAAATAGATCACATCCACAGCAACACCTTGATCTATACTTCTACTTACTTTTTCGTAGAATGCAATCAAGTTAGTTTGACATGACCTGTACTTTATAAAACCATGCTAATTTTTTGCTGATAACCATGTTCTTCTCAAGGAATTCTTGAATATTATCCCTTAATAACCTTTCAAATACTTTTCCAGCCACAGAAGTTAAGCTCACATGTCTATAATTTCCAGGCAATGATTTTGAACCCTTTTTGAATATAGGAACCACATCTGCCTTCCTCCAAGCTGGTCACCCTAGACACATGGAGGTGTGCAGGCACACACTGCAAGATGCTTGAAGTCCAGTGTGAAGTTTCCATAGTCTGTGTTGATTTGGGGAGCCATGTCATCTGCTGATGTTGGTCCACTGTGCTTCATTAAGTCCAGGGCCAACACAGCCATCTACCTGGAGATTTTGGAGCACTTCATGCTTCCTTCCACAGACGAGCTTTATGGGAATGCTGACTTTATTTTCCAGCAGGACTTGGCACCTGCACACACTGCCAAAAGCACCAAAGCCTGGTTCAATGACCATGGGATTACTGTGCTTGAGTGACCAGCAAACTCGCCTGACCTGAACCCCATAGAGAATCTATGGGGCATTGCCAAGAGAAAGATGAGAGCAGGGCCGGACTGGCCCACCGGGATACCGGGAAATTTCCTGGTGGACCAGCACAGTATGGGGCCGGTGTGCGGCTACCTAGTGTGCACCAGCCCGGGCCGCAAATACAGGGTGACCAGAAGGGGGGATGCGCTCTCCTCCAGCCGGTCACAGAATGTAGCATGGCTGAGCAGGCAGACCGTGGTAGGGGAGCTTCTGTTCCCCTACCCGGTCTGACAGGAAGCAGGAAGCGAGAACGCTCCTCCGACGAGCAGGCAGGTTGGAGCGTTGCTGTGCGTTACCATGGCAATGCTCCGACCTGCCTGCTGTTCTCGCGGGAGGAGAGAGAAGTCAGCCTGCGGCCAGAGGAGCTGCAGGCTGAACTGTACGTGCCATCACTGGACTATCAGGGATTGAAAAGTAATCATTCCCCCTCTCCCCTGACCAAAGGTAAGGGGGGCGGAGGGATAATATAAAGCTTTATTTTTTTTAAAATATATAACTCCTATAAACTCCCTCCTTCCCCCTAATACACACACTACACCCCCTCTCCCCCCCACACAGCACCCCTCCACACACACAGAACCCCCTCCACACACACACACACACACACACATCACCCCTCCACACACACACACACAGAACCCCTCCTCACATACACACATCACCCCTCCACACACACATCACCCCTCCACATACACAGCACCCCTCCACACACACACACACACACACACAGCACCCCTCCACACACACACAGAACCTCTCCACACACAACAACCCTACACACACACAGCACCCCTCCACACACAAACAGCACTCTCTCTACACACACACAGCACCCCCTCCACACACAGCACCCCTTACACAGCACACACAGACACTGTACCCCCCCACACACACTAAACCGCTACACACACTGCACCCCCTCCAAACACACACCGCACCCCACACACACAGAACCCCTACACACACTGAACATACACACACACACACACACACACGGAACCCCTCACTGCAGTCTGTGTGCGTGTTCAGCAGTCTGTGTGCGTATTCAGCAGTCTGTGTGCATATTCAGCACTCTGTGTTTATATTCCGCAGTCTCTATATGTGTGTATTCAGAAGTCTGTGTGCGTGTTCAGCAGTCTGTATGTGTGTGTATTCAGCAGCCTGTGTATATATTCAGCAGTTTCTATATATGTGTATTCAGCAGTCTGTGTGTGTTTTTTGTGGTTTGTGTGTATTCAGCAGTGTGTGTGTGTGTATTCAGCAGTCTGTCTGTGTGTATTCAGCAGTCTGTCTGTGTGTGTAAGTATTGTATTTGTTGGAGGTACCAATAAATATAAGCCTCATTTTATTGGTAATTTATATTTTTATTCCTTTGAGTGGTTATGTAGTCCGGGCCCCAGTGCATTGGCTATTATGCTGTTACAATGGTCCTGGTCTAGGGTATGTGTGTGCTCTGATGATCATGCTCCTACAAAATGTAAATGAAAAGACACTTATTTGAGTACCAGGAAGGGGATGAGCTGTATCAGCCACTTCTGGCCAAGAAGAGGTTAAAAACTTATAGTGTGTATGTATTTCTCTGTTTTTGTTTTTTTTCCCGCGATTTTTGTATCGCTAATGGGTGTCACTTTTTTTCAAAATCTGGTCACCCTAGACATATGGAGGTTTGGGAGGGGGTATAGGGACACATGGAGGGCTGGGAGAGCTATAGGGACACATGGAGAACCGGGAGAGAGGGCTAATAGGACACATGAAGGGCTGGGGGACTAATGGGACATATGTGGGGGCTACTGAGACACATGGAGGGCTGTGGGGTAATGAGACACATGAAGGGGCTGGGGAGTAAAAAGACACAAGGAGGTGTGTGGGGAGAAAGAGACAGACAGGTTGAGAAAGGGGAACAGGAGACACACACAGAGGAGCTGAGGAAGACGAACAAGAGACACACAGAGGGAGTGGGGAAAGATACACATAGGTGCTGTGGCCTGGGAAAGAGACAAAGGAGCTGGGGCTGAGAGACACGTGAAAGGGGTCTGGGGCAGAAAGACAAACAAACTTCACTTGTGTCTCCTGCTCTCCCTGTAACTCAAAGTCGGCTGATGAGAGAAAGACGTGATATTAAAGGGACACTATAGTCACCAGAACTACTACAGTTTATTGTAGTGGTCCTGGTGTCTATAGCCTTCCCTGTAGGCTGTAGGCTGAGCACTGTAAATGCTACCTTTTCAGAGAAAAGGCAGTGTTTACATTGCTGTCTGGGCACATCTCTAGTGACACTCACTCAGACGGCCACTAGAGATGCTTCCTAGTCCAGTGCTGCACAGTGTGCAGCACCTATGTTGAGCATCTCCACGCTCTGCATGGATGCTTCCCATAGAGATGCATTGATGCAATGCATCTCTATGAGAAGATGCCAATTGCTGCGGTGAAGCGCATAATTTTGCCAAAAATGCGCAATAGCCCCCCAATGCTTTTATATGGAAATTTAATTGGCGTTGACTGAAATCATCCAGTTGTCAGCCAAAGTGAAGAGTACACTCTTATTACTTAAAAAAAAAAATAAGATAACAATTTTTTTTACTGCTGTGCAATAGCATACATTCACAATTTCAGTCCAAATGACCAAACATTTCTTAATATATTAAGGTAGTTGGACTGAAACACAGATTATATGCAAATGAAGACTGCTTACAACAACTCCCCTCTTTTGTTTATTTTAAAGCCCTATGAGTGCTTTCTTTCATGTGTGAGTGATAGTTTTCAGTCTTAAGGTTTTTTTTCCTGCTTCCATATATGCACACTGTGCTGGCGCGATGCATTATGGGGCTGGTATAGAATTTTTTCCAGGGCTGCTTTACATTCCCAGTCCGGCCCTGGATGAGAGACATGAGACCGAACAATGCAGAAGAGCTGAAGGCTGCTAGTGAAGCATCCTGGTCTTCCATAACACCTCAGCAGTGCCACAGGCTGATAGCTTCCATGCCACGCCACATTGAGGCAGTCCGATATTGTTCTATGTACACTCCTTATTTTATTGATTGCATGTAATATTCTAATTTACTGAGATTGTGGATTTGGGGTTTTCATGTTAGTAGCTCGATTTTGGGAAGTCATTTTTAAATTTTAGTTCCTTAATGTCAGAGCACTCAAAAGGCACATCCAAAAACTGTAAGTGACGCGACGCACCTCTGGGTACACCAAGATGGCCATGATGTCTCACAGGCATCAACATTCCGCTGGAAACAAGATGTGAGTATGTACACCTTTGGGTGTACCAAGATGGCGACCGCATACAGCCAACAAAACCGAGTGACATCACGGACGGCCAATTTGCAGTTTTTTTGAGCGAAATTTGATGGTTTATAAGGGAATTTTTTGCAGCATTATGGACCCAACATCTGAGGAAGACGCAGACTGCGTTGAAACGTGTTGTGCATTGACTGTGGACTCATATCAGATTAAGGAAACTGAGATGTAAGATTTTTATTTTTTATTGTATTAATAAATGTGATATTTTATTTTACACCTGGTTCCTTTTATTACTTTCCACTTCTGAGGACTAAAGCTGCTATCAATAACCTCCAATAACCTCTGGCAAAGGACTTGCATATTACACTCAAGCGTATATACCTGAGCCAGTACCATATACAGGCTCTTGAAAATGTGAGTGTGATACCATCTATTATTGTTTTTTATCCCACTATATACCAACTTTTATCTGCTGTATTGCCCGATGAGATTGTTTGTTCTATCTTTGCAGCCATCATTCAGGAATCTCTTAAAAGGGTATATTTATATATTTATATACAACACGCGTCACGATTTGTGGTACACTATCACAGACCAAATTGTTCTGCGTGCGCTGTTCACTTTTTTATCTATGTATTACTACATTTTGTGGAATTTTTGTGATTGATTTCATGGTGTTAACTAGCAGCACTTGCATACATTGCATGTTATCTTTTGCACTTTATGAGAAGATATGAGAAGATAGCAGAAAAATTTGTGCTCAGTCAAAAAGGGAGTTGGGCATAAATACATAAACAAATTAGACTAACTATAGCAATTACGAAATATTAGAGTCAGTGGTGGAACTTAAATACTGATTCCATGGAAATCAACTATTACAATGAATAGAAAGATTGCCCATTACATTAATAATCATAATATTAAATCTAGAATTAATTTTGTGTATTATCACAGCGAACACAACTACAGAGTCTTTCCACCCATGAGCATCACATATGCAAGCAACTGCACAGATTTAGTTGGGGAGCTTAACTGCAGATCATTTGTATTAGAGGTGTCAATGGCATACGCATAACAGTGCTTGTTTTGGGTCAGAATTAAAAGTCAAGTTGAGTAGTTGACTAGGAAGAGCAATAACCCTCTTCCAGAAAATGTCAATAATTTTATATGTCCACCACATGTGGTAGTAATGACCACCGAGAGCAGCATTCCCTTAAACAAAGTAGAGGAATACCTGGGTAAATGTGATTGAGCCTTTCTGGGTCACCACATTGGATTAGCCAATCAAGTTGGATAATCCAATTTTCAGTGATTTTTCTCTAACTTTGAGACTCATCATCATCATTATCATCATCATCATTGAGGCTCTCACCCAGATATCTCTCCCATAACATCTGGAAGTGCACCTTACCATGCTCTTAGCAGATTGTTATTGACTGTGATTATGATATTTGAACATCCTTTCAAATTCAGAAAGAGTATCGTTAGGTGAAACAATAAAACAAATATCTTCTAAAACCTAGGACAGCTGTAAAATTATCTTCCTCCTAATCCAATTTATCTAGTGTTTTTTTGTTTTGTTGTTGTTTTTTTAATAGGCATGGCTTTCCTCTACCTGTGGTTATATCAGTAAATGTGATGAGTGATTTTAAAAACACCATTGAAAGTCATCTACTTCCATCCCACAGCAATGATGGAAAACTGGGTTTTCAATAATTGGTCTAATCAAATATTTGTGACAAGAAAAACTATCATGGTAGCTTCTTTTTCTCCACAAACTACAAGTATGAACGGTTGAGAACAAAAGATCTTCTCTTTCTTTTTTAGTTATGTCAATGCATGGCAGTGTCACGTGAGCACAGTTGTGTGTGTGTGTGTGTGTGTTCCTTCAATGATTTTAATAAGTCTTTAATCTTTCAGTGGTAGGCAACATTCTGCACTATTGATGTTGATGTTGTGGATTGATGTTGTGGACAACGTCTCCTATAATGCTCTTACAGCCATAATGCTGGCAAAACATCAAGGGAGATGTAATCCAGAACATCTGGAGTGATGAAGGTTGCCTACCCTGTGGTAGATGTTATCATTACAAAAAAGACATTTGTACATGCATCACCTAGAACACATCATAGGGCAGGCACTAGGCCATATTCCCATTTGTGTAAATGATTACAAATCTACTGGTCCAAAAATTATAAAAATCAGGAAGGGATACTGTCTCCAGACGTCATCCCTTGGTTCTTCGTCAAACTGTTTTCAGGTTGTTTGACCAAACCCAGTTATACCTGAAGCAAAGGTCATCTGACATGCATGACCTTTGAATGCATTTCTAAACATGAACACAATTGAGACTGCTAATGCATACATCCCAAGTGTCCTTATTCAGTAGGTACAGTACTTATGATGTGCCTAAGTCCCTCTCTCCATCTTTTTTATCGTCATGTCTTTTTTCAGGATTTCAAATTGTTGGTGTTTCTGAGTGTACACAAATCTACAGCAGTTGTGTTTAGAAATCAATATGTATGTCTGAAATAAATTGTTCTGGTTCTCAATTAAATTTTAGTTCCATAAATTGCTATCAGTAAGTCACCTAAAATTTCTCAGAACAGCCCAGCCCCAGCCACACCCCACTAACACCCATAAAATTAAAGTGTTTATCCATTTGAAATGTTGGGAGGTATGAGAATGCAGAACTAGAATCCATGGGGGATACGCTGCTCATTGACCAGAGAATGGTCAAACTGCTCAAAATCCAGAACAGAGAGATGGCACCCACTAGCACCATAATCTCTACAATGGTAAATACTGGTTTTAGGCTTCACACTGCCGCCTTTAAAGATGCTTGGAGCATTATTTAAAATTGATTACAGCAACTCTTAAACTATTATTTGGGCAATGAATTTATTTCCTTGGGTAATAGACTACATACCACTTACACAAATCCAATTAAATAGAGGCTTACTGGCTCTGCAGTCTCTTCATTGTTAAAATACTCCACAAACTGGTTGACACAAAGAAAAATGTAGATGACTTATTCAAAAAGTATTGTATTGTCACTCACATGATCTTATTGAGTTAAACAAAAAGACAACAAAATAGGCATTTAAAAAATAAAAATATCCATATGTAACTGTTCTCTCAGGTTATGGAGAGTATTTCCTAGTTCAATAGAATTACATTACAGTGGAATTGTATGATTGGAAGCAAAAAGATAGAGTGACTTTAGTTCAAAAGATACTATATAACCTGTTTTTGACAAATGAATCAGAGTTGAATCTGAGGTCCCAAATTTAGGGTTGGTCAAATGTTGCCAAACGACAAAGAACAATTTTCCTTTATGCTCTCATAAGGGATTTCTTCTTTAATGAATACATAGCCTGCAGTAAAGTCTACATGTTTTTAATTTTACCACCTACTCCTTGCATGGTGGTTGGACATGTTTAGCGTGGTGGTTGGACAGGTTTCACAGGTTCCTTCATAATATATGCTGCTATAGTGGGCATCCTTCCTCCAACCTGATACACATCTGCTAGAGGACATTGTGGGTCTCCAGTTATGTAGCAGTGGTCCTTCAACCCTTCACCTACTATACAGGGATTGGAGAAAGAGGAGTGATAGAGTCCTAAACCCCTCCTCTTTCTGGATGGTCCTGAGGATGCGCATAAATTAGCTTCATATATTTTTTATTTCCCACTGGGCCTAATGACAAAGTATAATACTGAATTATTGATTTATTTATGATGGCGTTCAGTTTACTACTTTAAGACATAGCACACAGAAGCCAATGAATAGTTCCCTAAGTAATTTTGCAAATCAGATGTTAAAGGGGAAATCTATAGAGTACAAAAAATTACCTTCTATCTTTAGTGTATCATGTAATGCATTAATAAAAGCTAAAAAACTCAAGATGAAGGTATAAACAATGAAAACTTCTATTGTTGCAAACTCAGAAAGTGATACTCTTAACCTCTATAGTGATATAGGCTGTGTGGTGGGGGCTATGACTGTAATTTTGGGGAATAGGGGGTGGGATAAGGGAGGCAGTGGCTGTGATGGGGGATAAGGGGCTGTGTTATGGGTGGGGGCAGAAGTGGTGGATAGAAACTGTAGAGGAGCTTTGCTGGGGGGGATTATGGCTGTGATGAGGGGATGAGGCAGTAATGTAGAGGATAGGGGCTGTGATAGAGGGGTAGGTGCTGTCATAAGGGGGATAGGTGCAGTGAGGGGATAGGGACTGTGATGTGGGGATGGCACAGCGGTGATGGGGGGATAGAGATTGTGATAGAGGATAGGGGCAGTAGTTGGGAGATAAGGGACATATGTGGGAGAATTCTGGTCCATCATGGGTCATTGTGAGAATTAGCTTGTCTGCACCTCCAGTTAGTACAGACAGCTCTTTTGGCCATCTCCGTGAAATATAGTAGAGCATTACCATGGTAACACTCCATTGTTGCACACTCAGGGGCCTGTCAGGGAGATTCCTTGATTTCCCTTGTCGGCCTCAACCCATGGTACTCAAGCCCAACTGGGCATTTGCCTGGTTTGCCTGATGGTCAGTCCAGGCTTGCTTCCCAGGATTATCTAAAAGTTATCAGTGGGCAAATAATACTGAGATTCTAGCCATTCGAAATGACCAATTCTGTACTAGGCTTTTAGGAACCTAGTGAATAATCCCAATGAGTTTCAGGTTTAACAAAGACCCATATATAATTCAATATTTTTGTGCTGAATAAATTATATGTGTTTCACTACCTTTGAATTGAAATATTAAGACATTTACTTTTTCTGGGAAAGGTTCTTAGTGGGGAGTATTCTCCCTAAAGTCTTATATATACATGCATATAGGTTGGTAGAGTAGGACCTGCCTGTGGCGGCCACCTCGACCGAAGAGGGGTTTCTGCCGCCAGAGATGTCCTTTCCCCCTAGTATGAGCAATGCTGTAGTATTCCCAAGCAGTAATCCAAGCGACACAAAGCAGGTATAGCGGTTCCCTACAATCACGAGATGAGTCTCTGTGTTGAGGGTGAAGCTGTACTGGTTTAATGGTAGCCACAACTGGCCTTATATGCAACTCCCCATGCAAGGGGTTTCTCATTACATATTCCAGGGGCATTCCTCACTGGACCTGAGAGGGGACTTCAGTAAAAGCACACACATATTTACATTAGCTCTCAGGTCCAGGACATGCATAACAAAAACACCCCAAAACATATAGTTAACAATCAGGTACCCCCAAGTCCTATATCCTCAGATAGCCTGGATCTGAGCTCCCATTATATCCAAAAATGTCTCAGATCTCAGGAATGTAGTCGAAATGCCACTAGGGTATAGTATAGACCAACCGCACACTGTCACGACAGTGATCCCTTCACGCAGAGCGTAACCCAAAAGGAGACGTATACCGGTCCTTAGAATGGCCGGGCTTAACGTCCGAGAATAGTCAATAGGATAGCCGAAGGTCAATGGAGTACAGAAGACGGAATAAACGAGAATCACCAAGCCAAAATTCAGGGAACCAGAGAGGAGAGGAGAGTAGTCAGAGAGGAAGCCAAGGGTCAAAATACCAGAAAGACAAACAAGAGTAACAATAGTACTAGAGGGACCAAATACAGAACCACACTAGGGCGCTGGGGAAAGGACAGGGGCGCCCTTTCACAGGTAAGCAGCCAGGGAGACCGCCGTGCAGTGTGGGTCCGGAGGAGACAGGTAAGGTATCGTTACACACACGAGGTGCATGCTTACATTAGTTCCATGAAATTAGGCTGTGCGGTCAGTTTCTTTCGGGAGTACAAAATACAACAATATATATGAATAAACTGTTCGTGCATACACTCCCACAGTGTATCTTGTTCGGGAGTATGCTCCCACCGAACGCTGCTTCTCTCAAATGAACATATGTGTAAGTGGAAGTCCCAGCGATGTTCGCACCGTTGAGTGTCTGATAATAGTTCCATACAGTCGACGACCAAACACCGCTGGGTGCGTTTGAAGTGAAGTGATTGCGGTTTGCAAAGATGTTAGTGAGGTCAAGTAGGTTAATGAGCAGTTGGTCTATGTGTTCGGTACTTTGTTCGGTATACGAACCAAATGGGGCAATCGTATATCGATCCAGTCAATGAAAAATAATAATTCAGGAACAGGGGATCTGTTACACTGCCAAAAATAGAGTATATTGACTTTGTGGCAGGCTTATGTAATACATGATCATACACAGTAACAAAATTTTCATTAATTTTGCCTGGGTCAGATATCTTTAAAAAGGTTTCTTTATACTACTGAAGTTGGATTCTGAAAGTTGTATCAATTGATTCCACTATCCTTATGTGTAAATACATAATAATATGTTGTTATAACTCGTATTACTCGTATTACTGATTACGAACAGTCAGCTCTTTCTTTCTTATCTTTCTTATTGGGAGAATTTACTTTGTCCCACAGTGATATAAAAATGAGATATAAAGGAGAACTGGATTACCAGTTAGGAGGCTAGATCAAAAGATTTTCCTGCGTGGTCCTTGAAAAATGACTCCCTGGTGGTCAGTGGTTCCTCGCTCTGTGAGGGCGTGAGAGGGGAGGCACTGGGTTTCCCAGCCTCGGACCAAAAGGCCTGCAGGAGCAACCCACTGGATGACCAGGGAATCCATCGGACCACCAGGGAATGTCTACGAGGTGGGCAGAAGAGGGCAATTGTTATATATAAAAATAAAAAGGCATTACAGTGTGGCAGACTATGTTGAACACTGTCTCCCCACATTGTGTCACTACCCCCACATACTCAGCCCTCATACATTGTGACACCCTCATTCACCGTGCCGCAGTCACACTCACCATCCTTCATCCTTGTCATAATTTCATCACTTTAATACACTCATCTCCCAGCCCTGTCATACCCACCCTCAACCTTCTCACACTCACCCCCTATCTACCACACTACCACACTAACCCTGTAACACTCGCCTTTACCTTCTCACACTCAACACTTACCTCACTTGACCACACTAACCCTGTAACAGTCACCCCCTATCCCTGTCACATTCACATCCCTCAATCTGTCACACTCACACATCCCCAAACTCTAACTCTCACCAGCTAACTGTGCCACTGTCATACCTCTACTCATCGTATCACAGTCGCTACCCTGAAGAAAGTCATTGCCATACACAGTCACCTCAGATAAACAATACCAGAGACACAGACACATCCAGCCCCCCCACCCCTGCATACAGCTCTCAGCCTCCACTACACACATCACTTAGCCAGTACACACCTAATTTCACACACACATCACTCACAGAAAGAGAGCTTAATCTGGCATCCTGCCTAGGGCTTTGGTCAACCTTAATTTGGCTCTGATAAAAGTTGATGGTGTAGACAAGAAGTTCTACCAAACAGCAAATGGGACAACTGCCCTGGGCAGTTCTTCTTCTTTTTGTTTAGCAAGATAACCTGCTGTGTAATTTGATAAAACCTTCCTTTACTGCTTTATTCCTAATACTGTAAATCACTGGGTTTAATATAGGTGAACAAAACAAAAATACCACTACCGTAATCCTTTCTTTGTCTACTGAGTAACCAGTCTTGGTTCGGAAATACACAAACCCAAGACAAGCATATTCAACGACAACCACCGTGAGGTGGGATGAACAGGTGGAGAAGGCCTTGAGTCGACCCTCGTTTGTGCGGATTTTCAGTATGGCAGAAATTATGTATATATAGGAAATAACAATTAGCACAAAGGGAAAGGTAAAAATGGCCATTCCTGTAAGGTAAGTTATAAATTCAGCTAAATCATGTAACAAAGTGGGACTCGCTAGGAATAAGACCTGTCCAACATCACACATGAAGTGTTCAATCTTATATGAGTTACAAAATGGAAGGATAAATACTGAAACTACCATTGTAAGTGCTATTATAGTGCTGAGTAACCAAACAATACATAAAAACAACCTACAGATTGCTAAGCTCATTACAGTTTTGTAGCGTAAAGGATTACTTATGGCAACATAACGATCATAAGCCATGGTAGTAACAATAAATATCTGAACTACACCAAAATTAATAATACAAAACATCTGAGCTGCACATCGAAAGAAGGAGATGGCATGTCTGGCACTCAATAAATTGTGGAACATCTGGGGCACCACAGTTGAAGTATAACAGATGTCCATGCAGGATAAATGGAAAATGAAAAAGTACATAGGTGTTTGTAGGTTGGAGTCTGTGTTTATCACCAACATTAAAAATGCATTTCCAAATACAATGACCAAGTAGAGGAGAAGAAACAAGGAGGCAAGCAAGGCAGGAAACCCAAAGTTCGAGAATGACTGGAAGGTGAATTCTATAACTGAAGTCTGGTTACATTTGTCCATTTGGGTCTTTCAATTTCTATAGTTGGATCTGCAGTTTACAAAACAAAACAAACAAAACAAAACAGAATTTTAGTTAAGGTTGACTTTGCTGTGAAGTTGTAATCTTCTGTAATATGTTATAACAAATGAAACTGTCAGGAATGTGCAAAGAGCAAACCAGAAAGAAACTGTGCTGCTGAATATGTTGGCGCTGTTGATTTCTTCTTCTTGCAGCCAGTGAGAGTTGCGAGGAGAGACAGCAGCCACTTGCTCCTCGCAATGCAAAAAGCTGATGGCCCTGGGATACATGGTGTCAGTTCCATATATTAAAAAAATGTATGTGTATCTACAAGGTGGGCCAAAACTCAGAGTAGGGTTTAAGGAGTCAATACCTTTTTTTTATTATTAATTAATTAATTTTAATTATATTACATACAACGAATGCTTACTGTATGGAGATTTGTTTGACTAGGTACAGAAGATGAGCTCCATATAACAAATATATATAAAACATTATAACATCTTATAACATTACTTAATGTTAGAGGCTCTAGCACTCAAATTTCTGCATGGATATTCTTGTTGAGCAGCTCAAGTGTGCGGTAGGATAAGGTAGGGTAAGTGTAGCATGTGAGTGTGACAATTGGGGTGGGGGAGGGTGACAGCATGAGGCGGGTGAGTGTGACAGGGTGATGTGTGGTGAATGAGTGTCAGGGTGGTTAGTGTGATAGTGTTAGGGAAAAGAGAGTGAAGCAGGGAGGTGAGTGTGACAAGAGCTGGAAAGACAGTATGTGGAGTTGCTGTGTTAAACACAGTCTCCCCATACTGACTAGTTATTCCTTTTTAATATATACATGGCATTTGCCCCCTCCTGCTTACTTCCTTTGGAGAAAGAAGGGCAATAATGAATCTTTTGGTGGCCGAGGGGTCCTTAGAGGTCCAGTCGGCTGCTGGTGAAACAACATGCTCTTGGTCTGGTGCTCTCTAATGATGTCAGAACGCAAACTGGAAAACCCCAGCTCCTGAGAGCCCGAACTGGGAGGTATTGTGGCTGCACCACGGACTACTAGAATGTTAATTTCTAAAGAGCCAACTGGGAGATCTTTTGAGGGGGGCCTGATCAAAGATGTTGATTATGGATATCTGGCTCCGGCGCATTCAATTCCTTATGCACACATACAGTGACGAGAAAAAGCATTTGATCCCCTGCTGATTTTAACCGTTTGTCCACTGGGCATGAAGCAAAATTAAGGCGGCTTCTCCTTGGCCAGGAGTGAACTTTAAAATTGATTCTTGTTGTGGGAGGGCCTCCTTTTCTCTCCACTTCCTGTAATCCTTCTTGGTTACTGCATTCTTTTGAAACTTTTCATTCCTCCCTTCCCCTTTCTGACGTGGTGCTGTTTTCCATACAGGTGGTCAAGTTGAGGACTATTTTGTCTTCCCCCTGGGTTTTTCTTTTGCAGTTGGCGACCATGCTTGTTTAGTCGAACTTGCCCTGGGAGTCTCCAGTTTGTCCGTTTACTCCTACACTTTGAACTTATAGGATTGTTTTAGCCTGGCAGTTCCTTGGTCCTCCTGTGTAACAGTGTCTTTTCCTTGCCTCTACAATGGGAGCTTGGGTCCCCCCTCCCCCCTTGGTGGCACTGGCTGGTCTGGGTCATGGACCCCAGTTCCTGAGTAGGATGGCAATGCCAAAGCTGTCTCTTGCTTCTGCTTGGGAAAATGCTCTCGACGCTCAGCTGCAGGATAAGCTTGAGCTGCATCTTCTTGTGAGCTGAGGAGTGTACTTACTCCGTCAGTGCCTCCACCCTAGCTAATTGAGTTATTTTATATATTTCTACTATGGCCATTCTGTTCAAAGGTTTTGATGCCTTGATGCCATGATGTTAAATAAAAGTGGCAATTGCCTTTTCCATCCAGCCTGTTGTCTGGAGTCATCTATGCATTGGGTACTAGTGGAGAGGGTGGTGGTGTTAGTGGGTTGTGAGTGTTTACTTGTTTATGGAACGTAGGGCCATATGAGAGTACCCATTATGATCTGTTATGATTAGTTATGAAAGGAAGAGCAATTTAGTTTAACACATTTTCCATTGAAATCTGTGTTATCTGCAGCTGAAGTCTGATGTACATGTTGTAGAACGTGCCTACTATACTTGTGCACAGTAAAAAAATGTGGTTTGTCCAAACTGATCTGCATTGTTTCTTCCATGTGGCGTTTAAGATACATTTCATCTATGTGATCGTTTCGGGAAAAAATATTAGAACAAACCAAATTGTAGAGAAGATGCATCAGATATCTATATCAAAATCTATATATATATCAAAATCTATACATAATAAAGAGTACATGATAGGCACATTTTCTCATTATTTAATTTATAGATCAAGTGAATAGAAGTATCCAATAGAGGGAAAAAAGGAAGGGCATTAAAAAAAATAATCTATATTTATATATTATATACTTATTTATTAAATCTATATAATATATAGAGATTTTTTAATTCTTCCTCCTATTGGTCACTTCTCAACAACTGTCAACTAATATCAATTATATTATTTCCCATCAAATATCTTTTTTGTGGTGCCATGAATAAAACTATAAATCACCCCCCCAAAAAAATGGCTTGTTCAGTCCTTGTTTCATTTGTTTTGTAATTCAGTCATCTGGGGATTCAGAGTTACAGAATGCCTATTATGCGCATGCCTATCATGCCTGTTATGCAAAATGTGATTTTGTACTTTTGTAGATACACATCTGTGTAACTGGCCTGAGGTCCTAGTTGTTGATTTACCATTTGAGAATAATTAATTTAATGTGAATTTGAATGGCATTGGCACTTTACTTATAATATAATATACAATAATACAATGTAATATAAAGGATATATAATTTTTTAAATCTTGAGTCTATGTTTTCTATCTTGCTTTTAATCTTTCTTTTTTATTGATCATTGATATTGTTTGATATATGCTTTAGGTTTTAATTATAATGACATGTATTTTTCCTACAAAATGTATGGGGGTTGTTGCAATTATTATCTTAAATTTGTCCCTTTTGCAAGTTTACACAGGCTTTTAAATTAAAATTAGTGCACATATTATTATCTAATGAAGATTTTAAAAGTCTTGAAACCTGATAATTATTATTATTATTAATTTTATTATTATCATTGGTATTTATATAGCGCCAACTAATTCTGCATGCACTTTACAATATTATGAAAGGGGGGGGGGGAATGTACAATACATGAGACAATTACACAGTGACACAGGAACAATAGGTAGATAAGGGACCCTGCTCAAATGAGCTTACAGTCTAGATGAGGTGGGGTACAAATACACAACAGGGCAGTAAGGGTGACAGCCACCAAACAAGGTGCAAAAGTAGCAGAGCTGGAGGTGAGAGTGGAGTACGGCTCTTAAGGAGAGCAAGAGACAGACTTGGGTAAGTATAGATATGTTACTCTGGGAGTCCATAAGCATTTCTGAACAGATGTGTTTTGAGGGTCTTCTTAAACAATTGAAGACTAGGGGAGAGTCTGATGGGGGTAGGCAGGCTGTTCCAAAAGAAGGGAGCCGCCTGTGAGAAGTCCTGCAAGTGCAAGTTAGCACTAAGGGTGCAAGCAGCGGACAGGAGAAGGTCATCGGCAGACCAAGAATGGACATATTTATGAATCATGGAAGAAATGTAATAGGGGCTAGATTCGGTTAGATCTTTAAAGGTAAGGGTTAGTGTTTTGAATTGACACATATATGATACAGGAAGCCAGTATGGGAGGAATGACGGGTGAGAAAGATCAGCCTGGCGGCAGCATTCATTGCCGATTGTAGCGGGACAGTTCGGCTTTTGGGGAGACTAACTAGGAGAGACTTACAGTAATCCATGCGAGAGATTACCAGAGCATGAATAAGCTCCTTGGCAGCATCTTGTGTGAGAAAGGGGCGGATGCAGACAATATTTTTAAGGTGAAATCGACAGGTTTTAGCAACATACTGGATATGTGGGGCAAAGGTGAGGCCGGGATCAAAGATAACACCAAGACAACAAGCTTGCAAGGCTGGACTGATGCAAGCACCATCAACTTACTGGGAGAGCGAAGGAGGAGGATAAGCATTATGAGGGGAAAAAAATAAGAAGCTCAGTTTTAAAGAGAGATTAAGTTTTAGAATGCAGGAGTACATCCAATCAAAAAAAGAAAAAAGACAAGCAGTGACACATTGCAGGACTGCAGGGGAGAGATCAGGGGAGAAGAGATATATCTGGTAGATGGTAGCAGAATCCAAAGGAGTTAATGAGTTTGCCAAGAGAGGCAGTATAAAGAGAGAATAGAAGGGGGCCAAGAACAGATCCTTGAGGGACTCCAACTGAGACAGGATGGGAGGAGGAGGTGTCATTGCAAAAGGAGACACTGAAAGAATGTTGGGAGAGATAGGAGGAGAACCACAAGAGGACAGTTACCCAGAGGCCGAGGGATTGCATAGTTTTGAGGAGGAGGACATGATCAACAGCATCAAAGGCAGCAGAGAGGTCAAGAAGAATTAATATGGAGTAGTGGCCTTAGGATTTAACAGTGAATAGGTCATTTGTAACTTTAATAAGAGCAGCCTCAGTAGAGTGGAGGGGGTGAAAGCCAGATTGAAGAGGGTCGAGGAGGGAGTTTGAATTTAGGAAGTGAGTCATACGAGTAAAGACAAGTTTTTCTAGAAGTTTTGAGGAAAAAGAAAGCAGGGATATGGGACGATAGTTGGAAGGGGAAGACAGGTCTAGGGGTGGCTTTTTTAGGATGGGTATGGCAGTAGCATGCTTAAGGGGAGCAGGGACAACACCAGATGAAAGAGAGCAGTTTAGGATGTGTGTTAAGGATGGTACAAGACAAGGGGAAAGAGATCTGATAATATGGGAAGGTACTGGATCAAGTGGACAGGTGGTGGGATGAGAGGAGAGGAGAAGCAAAGTCACCTCCTGTTCTGTAACTGGGAAGAAGGTCTGTAGGATAGGGAAGGTACGGTCCATGTGTGGTTGCGAGACGGAGGAGCAAAGGGGGGAGAATTCTTTCCTTAACTGTTCAATCTTATCGGTAAAGTAGCATGCAAGGCTATCTGCTGAAAGGTCAGTTTGAAGGGTATCTACAGGTGGGCAAAGAAGAGAGTTGAAGGCATTAAAGAGACGTCTGGGATTGCGTGAGGATGAACTAACAAAAGAGGAAAAGAAGGATTGTTTGCATGTACATGAAACTTATCGAAGGATTTTGTTGCTATTGGTTAAAGTTAATGGCAGGCCTTTTGGCAAGTAGTAACTTTTGGCAAAATAAAAAAAAGTATTAACCCCTTAAGGACACATGACATGTGTGATATGTCATGATTCTATTTTATTCCAGAAGTTTGGTCCTTAAGGCGTTAAACCAGACTATAAGTTTATGCACAGAGGAAGACTGCCTCAGGGTATAAATGCAGCACTTAGAAAATCACTCTCAAGTTATTATAAGACTTGTGTTCCCAGCAGATATGACACCACTGTACATTTATAGTATGTTCTATATAATTTACAAAATGTTTTTAAATATTTTTTTAATCTTGAAGACACCTGTAATACAAACATTATGCAAAGTTTGTTTTATTGTTTTATTGTTGTAATAACCTGCTATAAATTTAAATCATGACACATTCAAAGTGACATTTGTATACAATGGATACAATAGAATAAGATTTTTTTTTTTTTTTTGCAAACTACCTATTATTTAAAATTCTACCCAATGTATTGCTGTATAGGCAGTGAGAACCAACATATTTTGTGATTAATTGTAGGTTACAGTGCCTGCGATGGTATAGATGTGACCATAAATATCCTACCATCAAAATGTTACATCAGCCAAAGGATATTACATGTTGGATTTAAACCGAGTTTTTTTGCTACTGAGGAAAGTCCATGCAAGGCATCTGTTCGTTTACAAAGTAAAATGTCTTTTGCATGAGAAATACAAGAAAAGTATATTTTTCATCAATATTGAAATGAGAAGATAATCAAACTGAATGTAAATCTCATTTATGCAAGAAAACGTGCTCTCAGTCTGTGTGCAATCCATAAAATGTGCAGTGTGTTCTAAAATAGGCTGAATATTTTCCTGAATTATACACTTGTGAATGTTACTTGTATTATGTGAATGTGTTTTATTTGATAAGCATATTCAGTATATTGTTTGTCTCCTACACAGCATCGATGATTCTCTTGTAACTTCATCTTAATGTATAGTATTGTTCAAAAATAAGAAAATACTAAAAATAGCTTGGAAAGAAGATGGATGGTTAAGATATCATACATTCTGAAGGAATCTGATATAGATAGGTCAAGATGTTATAACATTTCTAAAAAAAAAATATTTTATGCAGTAGAAAATAGTTAATAACAAATTAATTGTTTAAAGACCTGGATGTAATGAAGAATTCTATCTATAAAAGTGAAAATTTACTTTGACAATAATTCACAAGGTAGTACATGCTAAATGTTCACTTGGTTCTAGATTTATTTGGAATTTATAAAATTGGAAATAATTAAATTAAATTAAATAATAGTTTAAGAATGATCAACAGGTAAACCACATCTTCATATTTAAATACAGTGACAAAATATTTTATCAGTGAAATCATATGTAGAATTTTAAGAATTACGGCTAATGCTCAAGTTAAAAGCAGATTAATTTTATATGAAAACATATCTAGTAACACACAATTTTCCCCTTATTTGATGTATTGGAGAAAATGGTTTATATAGTACATGATATTATGACTATTATATAAACTAGTATGATTTTTTTAATAAAAGTGTTTAAAAAAAAACAAATTAGTCAAAATGAAAATATACTTTTGTTTGTTTGCTATAAAATAAGAAAACACAACTTACTGTGTCAAGGTTCTCAATGTAGTCAGGGGTTGAAAAACGATTATCTAGACCGTTCCAGATTCTGTGCTCCCTCTCTTTGTGTAGGGAGATATGCACATGGAGAGTGCAGTATCGTTATCCCTGATACCCACAGTGTCAAGAAAGAGAGGCATTAAATAAACAGTGCATTCCCTGCGGACCAGATCTCTCATTGTCCTTTAAAAAAAAAAAAAAGATCAACTATAAGGCCTCACGTGTGTGTGTTAGTACATTATATTACGCTATATTTATCTTTATAATTAATGAGTTAGATAGAAAATATCTGCGTTTAGAGGAGATTATCCATGGATCTTTTTAAATATTGAAATTGTCAAATAAAATATAAAAGTTAGTTTTAGGCCCCTTCCATTAGCACTGAAAAAAAAAATATATAATTTTACTTCCCTAAGTCTCTGTCAGAGCTGTTGCCCACTCCTGGGACGTTATCCTGAAGGCATAATGTAAGTAAAACATAACACCCTGGACCAAATTAAAAGGTGCAAAAGAATAATGGGGTTGTCCATCACCTACTGTACTTCTCAAGTGGGAGATTCATGTACCTTAACTGGGTGGCTATGTGCTTTTTTCATCACTAACTGCTAAGTACTTTTTCCAACCTTGCCAGATTGTTTCAAATGTATCGTTCATTCCGAACAATCTGTGGGACAGTTCTTCATATATATAAAATTGGTTGTAGGTAGCTGCTATCACTATGTGGAAAATAAGATGTCTATGGTTCCAAACAGAAATGGTATCTGGTGGTAAGCCCAGCAACTACACAGGGGTCAAATGGGATTGATAGCTGAATGCATTGTCATATGAGATCCTGGAACCCCCTCCAATTATTCCCTAATTGCTGACATGACCAGAAGATATGAAGGAGTGAGCCCCTGTCCCCTCACATCTCCAGCAGTTGGCTGACGTGATGGGGTAGGCATATACTAGCCTAACCGGCATCAGATACCATCACATTAGGAGTTGGCAGTGTGATTCCCAGTGATTTAGACATTTAGACACTTTTGTGTATTATTAAGAGATTGGAACCATGGCTTGAAAGTATAACTAGTGCCTAACTTGGACTCCCACCTCCCATATATGGCAATTATCTTTACAGAGATTTATTTTAGGGTTTTATAGCAACTTAGTCTTAGTTAGTTTGACTCCCAGATATTAAGAAGAAAAGTGGGAAGCTGATGCTGTCGGAAGACAATCTAGGACAGTCACAAGGGAATAACCCTATTACATGAAATAGTAACTAGAAAAAAGGAGAATGTGAACTGTCCAAAGATGTCAATCAAAATTAAAAAAATAACCTTTAATAGTATTAAATATACATTTTTTTTTTACAAATAACCTAAAAGAAGGGGGGGAAAAGGAAAGAAAAAATATGAACAATTTGCTCAAAGTAATACTATATAGAATAGACCGATCACGGTGGTAAAAATAGTCACATAAAGAGCACTGCGAGGAAAATACAAAGATACTAAAGTCAAACACTGCTAATAACATAGTATATAGTGGATACTTGATAATAACAATGTATTCATGTCCCAAAGTAACACACTGTAGCAGGGATAGGTACAGCTGCTGAATATCACGTATTTAGCAGAACAATATATATAAAGAACCTGGAATTGGAAGTATTGCCTAAACAACGTATAAATAGATGGGAACATTCTCCAATTATCCAGGTGAAGCAACAGAGGATCTAGATATACAAAGGAAAATATATATTTATATATATGGGAAAGGAACTACAGCAAATCGATTAGGTTGCCTAAGTAAGCCTTGGAAAGCTATGCTTTCTAGGGTACCTAAATGTCTAGAAATTTGTTAACAGTAGTTAGTAGGGTTCTAATAACTGCTAGTTTTGTGAATCTATGCCTATAAGGGCTCTAAAGCTGCTATCTTGTGCTGAGTTTAGCCAGTAATATTTTTATATTTAATATTATTAAAGGTTATTTTTTGATTTTGACTCACATCACTTTGGACAGTTCACATTTTCCTTTTTTTATAATGACTCCCAGATATGTTCTGTAATTAGTCCTCCAGTCAAAGGAATATAAGTTTCTAAGCCCACAAAGAGCTGAGGCTGGGATATATAAGGATAGTGACTGTGTCATGCCAGCATTATTTTTGTAGTATGAGATATTCTCAAAGGACTCAAAGGACTCAAAGGACTCTAGGACAGTAAGTAGGAATGGTATAGATTAATTGGAGTTGGTCAGAGAGAGCAATTTATCTTCAGCAGATTTTGTGTTCTGTATTGGATAAGGGTATTCCTGTTATTGTGGCAGTGAACTTTATGTAATGAACCACAGTTCAATTGCTAAAATGAAAATAAGGGGGGATACAGGCCACCCCTTCCTGGGGCCATCAGTTATTTTAAATGTTTTGGAAAGGAAAACTGAGTTAAATACTCTAGCCAATGTGGTTGAGTAAAGCACCTTGATTGCCTTGATAAAATCTTCTAGAAGGCCATACTTTTACAATGTGTATTCCATGTATCGGCAGTGAAGGCAGTCAAAAACCTTCTTGGCATCTAGTGCCAGCAGTAGGCTAGGGGTGTTCTGAGAGTTTGCTAAGTGTATCAGATTTAAAAAATCTTCTAAAGTTGCGACTAGCTTGTCATGACTGGCGAGCACTAGAGAGGGGAACAAACCATTCAGGTGGGAGGTCGGGAGCTTGGCATACGTTTTGATGTCTATGTTTAAAAAGGGAGATAGGCCTGAAGTTGGCCTGCAAGTAGGTGGATATCCAGGCTTCGGTAGAGTGATAACATTTCTGGAGGAATAAAGCCAGTCTGAAAAAATTTATTAAACAACTCAGTTAGGGGTATTATGATGATATAGGCATATTCCTGATAATGAGGCTGGAAACACACCTGGTTCTGGTGCTTGGGGGTCATTGTATCATCTTAAGGCCTTCTATCTCTGTGTAAGGGAGAGACAGTGCATCTGCTTATGATGTTGTAATGACTGGCATGGTAACCCTGGCAAAGTTATTGCTTTGTACTATTTTAGGTATGTTTGTTTTGGACCGGGTTATCTTTCAAGTTATAAAGTGAGGAATAATAAGTAGCAAGGTCATTCACCATGTATTTTAGATTAGTTTAGTTCAATTTGCATTCAATTTGCATTAATTAGAAATTGAATTTTGGTTTGTAAGAATTTCTGCCTCAACTTGGCTGCCAGCAGTTTATTCACTTAGTTCCCCTGTGCATAGTTATGTTGTCCTAATCTTCTCATTCTCCTCTCTGTGGTTTGCAACTGCAGAGCATTAAGCTCCTGTCTGATCCTAATTAGGGCTCGAGTCCTGCAGGTATGCATGGGAATTGTTCCTGTACTTTTTTCACAGCAGGAACGCCGTTCCCATGGCTCCTGCAGGCACTCAGGGGGCGGGCAGAAAATGCCACCCCCAAATGCCCCCCGTGATCTCCCTGTCATGGGGGGGCCCAAGAGGTGGCCTGCTGGCCACCTGATGGACCCCCCGACGTGGCGAGGGAGTTGTGTTCTCTCTGCTCTACTCTGCTCCCTCGCGTGCCATTTACTGATGCTGGGAGCCGGAATATGACGTCATATTCCGGCTCCCGGCATCAGTAGACAACCCGTGCGGCGAGAGGGAGCAGAGTAGAGAAAACATAGCTCCCTCACTGCGTATGACAGGGAGACAGCCACCCGCCGCACTGAAGCCCCACTGGACCCCAGGGACAAGTCCATGCCAGCTTTCCAGGTAGGGAGGCTAGGTGGACTTTTAAAAAAAATAATAATAATTTGTGAGTGTATGTATGTGTGTGTGTGTGTGTGTCTGTAAGTGTGAGTGTGTGTGTGTCTGTGTCTGTGGGTGTATGTGTGTGTGTCTGTGAGTGTATATGTGTGTGTGTCTGTGAGTGTATGTGAGTGTATGTGTGTGGTGGTCTCTTCTGCACTGCTCTCAACTTAATTAGGTGCCCCCTTCATCAGAGGAAAAACCTTCAATACCTTCACAGAGATGCTTCCCTTGCGAGGTCTTCGCACAGGGACTCCATGAACGTCCCCAAGAGCTTGGTGGGGACCCTTTTGGGGTACTGACAGAGTTCCCGCTGGCCGCCTTGAAGTCCGCGCCGGCCAATAGGAGAAGGGCTACCTGTCACATATTCATCCGCTTATAAAAATGTGATTAATGAAATTTACTGTTCAGACAGGAAAAGTTGTGCCGAACAATATTACTGTCCTGACAGGAAAAGTTGTGCCAAGCAGCAATCAAATCCACAGGAGGGTTTGTGCTGAGCAGCAATTATGTAAATGGGAACCTGGTAACTGCCTTTGGGGTCAAAGGCCGATTACAGCCAATCAGATCCAGAGGAGGGGTATTTAAGCCCAGTTCTCATCCTGCTCAGTGCCCTGTTGTGGTTTCCCTTGTGGTTGTCCGAGAGCGCGTTATTGATTCTGGTAATTCTGGTTATTTGACTTTGGCATTGTTTTTGACTTCCCTGTTTTCTGGCATCCCTGACCCCTGGCCTTTCCTTATCGTTGTGTCTCTTTCTGTATCCCTTGACCTCGGCTATTCCTGACTATTCTTTGGTATGTTAGTCCGGCCATTCTAAGGTCAGGTATACGTTACCTATCAGTCTTCTGTGTTACACAATTCTACGTGCTGGATCATACTGTAATCCTGACACTACCATTCAAATTGGTTTGCGCCCTTTCTCCCACTTGGCCGGCAAAACACCTCCCTTCCCTGAGCGTTGATTGTTGACATCACAATGCCCCACCCATATGACCTGCCATGTTAAGTAACGCTAGTGCTGCAGTGCTGCAGTGCCGCTGTGTTTACATTAAAAGGCCTGCAGGGACAGGCTATAGACACCAGGACCACTACATTAAGCTGCTGTGGTTCTGGGGACTATAGTGTTTCTTTAATGTGAGGTAAATTAGAGATTAGTGCCACGAATAATATACTAGATTACCTACTTACAAGCAGATGAGGATGATGATGGGCTCTAGCTGCAGTCTGGCTCCACTGGTCTGGTGTATAACAGGATCTCTGGAGGCTGTTTGTAACTGTGGTCACAAAAATCAATGTTCTGGGAGAACGAGAAGCAGCTCCATTTTTTGGGGGCCCTTTACATAGCTCAAGGTCTGGGTCCCAGGGTCCACCTTCACGTTCCACCAATGAGTTTGTTCACAGGGGGTAGAGTGTGTAGGGGATGTCCTAATTTGTGTGTAAGGAATGCATTGTGTGAATCTGTGTTTGTATGTGTAAGGGATGTAAGGGATGAAGTGTGTGAGTCTGTAAGGGGTGCTTTCTGTGTGTGTAAGGGATGCATTGTGTGTAAGGGTTGCATTGCGTGTGTGTGTGTGTAATGGATTGTGTGTTTTTCTGTGTGCAAGGGGTTCATTGTCTTTGTGTGTAAGGGGTGCATTGTGTGTGATTGTGTGTGTGTGTGTGATGGATGTCAATCTCTCCCCCCTCCCTTGTCACTCTCTTCTCCCCCCCCTCCCTTGTTACTCTCATTCCCCCTCCCTACCCTGTCACTCCCCCCTCCCTGTCAATTTCTCTCTCCCCGTCAATTCCCCTCCCTGTCAATGTCTCCTCCCTCCCTGTTAGTTCCCCCCTTAGTTTCTTCCCCCCACCTCCCTGATAGTTTCTTCCCGCCCACCCTGTTAGTTTCTCCCCCCCCTGTTAGTTTCTTTCTCCCCCTGTTGGTTTCTTTTCCCCACACCCTGTTAGTTTCTCCCCTGTTAGTTTCTTTCCCACCCTCCTGTTGGTTTCTTTCTCCCCCTCATGTTAGTTTTCTTTCTCCCCTCCTGTTGGTTTCTTTCTCCCCCCCCTCCTGTTGGTTTCTTTCCCCCACCCTGTTAGTTTCTCCCACCACCCTGTTGGTTTCTCCCACCACCTGTTGGTTTCTCCCCGTTAGTTTCTCCCCTCCTGTTAGTTTCTTTCTCCCCTCCTGTTAGTTTCTTTCTCCTCCTGTTTCCTTCTCCTTCCCTCCCCTGTTTCCTTCTCCCCTCCTCCCTCCTGTTTCTTCTTCCCCTTCTCCTGAGCCTCTTTCCCCCCTCCCTCCCTCCTGTTTCCTTCTCCCCTCCCTCCCTCTTTCTTGTCCCCCCTCCCTCCTGTTTCCTTCTCCCCTCCCTCCCCTGGTTTCCTTCTCCTCCCTCCCCTCCTTCTTTCTTCCCCCCTCCTTCCCTCCCATCTTCCCCTCCCTCCTCCCTCCCTCCCCCCTCCCTCCCTCTTTCTTCTCCCCCCTCCCTACTGTGTGGTAGCGTGGCGGGCTCTGTATGTGGTCAGCGGATGCAGAGGCAGCTGTCTCCTGTACCCGGCCGGACTAACAGGAAGTGAACACAATGTGTGCACTTCCTGTTAGTCCGGCCGGGTACAGGAGACAGATGCTCCCTGTACCCGCGGACTATACAGGGCTCGGCCACGCTACATAGAGGAAGCTGACAGGAGGGAGCGCTCAGCGCTTCCCTCCTGTCAGCCCCTCTCCTCAGGCTGCGCCCGGGCGGTGCGGTCCGCCCTCATGGACGCACCGCCCGGGAAAAGCTGCAGCCGCCCGAGGCTCTTTACAGAGCGCTCGGGTGGCTGCAGCATGAGCGGGGCCGGCGCTCCTGGCGGCGCCCCTTCCCAAGGGGCGCCCTAGGCGGCTGCCTAGTCCGCCTTACAGGTAGCGCCGGCCCTGTTTGCAAGCCATATTGACATTGCTTACATTTGTTATAGGATGCTATTTATCCATTTGATTTAAATGTTTTGAGTGTCATTTTATTCTTTATTAGTTGACTGGCCCTTTTAATAAGCCACATTGGTTTAGATTTGATTCTTTTACTTTTGTATTAAGACATTTAGATTTTTTTTAACCTTTGTTTAAAAACATTCCATTTATCCTGCCAGTCAATTTGTTATAAAGATGCCCTTGTTCTATTGAAATTAGCCTTTTTAAAATGAAGCATTTTTAAAGCCCAAATAATTTTGCATTTATGAGTTATTATCAAATTATACCATATTGTGGTCATTATTTCCCAAGTGCATCCTAACTTGAATGTTTGCAAATATGTCAACATTATTAGATTAGACAAGCATCCATTCTTGTTGGTGCTTCTACCAATTGAGACATAAAAGTGTCATTTATTAGGTTCAAAAACCTGTGTGTCCATTAAGTGTACTACTAGTCCCTCTGGCCAAGTCAATCTGACTGTATAATTAAAATGTCAAATGATTACCAATGTGAAATCTTATTAATTTGAGAAAGCAATTGCTCATCCCCATAAGAATTAATATTTGGGGGTTTGTAGATTCCTAGTATTGAGGAATTTCCCCTCCTTCCTCATTATGGCTTCCACATGCTCGCCAGCATCACAATCACAAACCATTTCTTTTCAAATTGGGGTTGATATATAGAAATAACCCTATTTTTTTCTATCCTTTCTAATTTATGTATATTTATTTAAATTGTTGGGCCAATCAAGTGTTTAATCCCAGCAAGTTTTAGTAATCCCAATTATGGCATACTGTTCTTTGTATGCCATTATCTCGAGCTCCCCCAGTTTGTTACATACTCCTCTTACATTAGCAAGCATACATTTAAAGGGACACTATAATAACCAGAACAACAACAGCTTAATGTGTGTATAAAAGAAACCTTGGGTTAACAACAACTCCAAGGGTAAAACTGCACTAAAACTGTGGTGCTAAAAATCAATAATCAATATACAAGCGATATTACTGTCACACATGTGAAAATCCTAATGCTGCCTTCAAATGGAGATATCCTTAATACTTATATATGTATATATATATATATATATATATATATATATATATATATATATATATATATATAAAATTTATAAAAAGTAAAAGAAAACGTAAAAGGCTATATGTCATATGAAATTATAATAAATTTTATTCTAATAGAAATGACAAATAAAATAAAATGACACAAAAAAAAAAATAATGAGTACAGTATGCATAAAATACAACAGATATATGTATAAAATGCCAATTGTAATAAGAAGGATAAGAAGTTACTTCCACCTAAAAAATAAAACTACTGGAGGTATATACAAAATAAAATAAAATGTCCATTGTAGGAAAAATTTTGAAATTTAACCTAAATCCGATAGCTGGAGTGCACTCCTGCTTGGTCCGGTCTCTCCTCATGATGTGGAGATAAGTTTAAGTGTATTGAGTACTCTTCATTATGTAGATCCGGCAGGATAACCACAGATATTCCTCACAAGAAAAATATAAAAAATAATAAAAATAAAAATGAGTGCAAATGTAAAGAGTGAAATGTTCTCTTCAGGCCAGAAAGCTTGATTGATATCACAAGCCGGAATGTAGCGGTATGGAGGCTCTCAGGGCACACAAGACCCGTTCGATATCTATAGTGTGCAAACCCTACTTTTCATGAGTCTTGCGCTCACTTCTTCAGGGATAAGTTGCGAATACCAACGTGTGTGGTTTAAGTATGTGGGGGGATTACCAATTCGAACCACATGTGTGTTAATTTGCAAATATGATTCTATTATCAAAAGAAAACAAATCAATATAGCAACATGGATACATCTTAGGCTGCATGGAATCCAGTACCATATTTCAAAAGAAAGTTCTATTCTAAATATGGCTGCCAATATGGCCGCCGCTATGTTTCTTACATAGCCTATTGCCAACCATTCCCCAACCAAGATGGCCGCCGCTCCCCCATTTTCCCTTAATCTAGCCGTTTTTCGGCTATTTTCCTCCCTCTCCCTTCATCTCCCCTCCGGTTTACAGTTATTCCCCCCTCTAGAGCCTATCATATGGCTCTAAAACCTTATCGGTATACAGCTTGGGCATGTAGTGTAAGATACAACTACATGCCCCAGCATACCGAGCGACCGGAAGTGACGTCGCGCTTATGACGCGCGTCACATGATTCAGAAATTAGTTATTATATCTCTTTACATAAATCTCGTTTTTATATCATAATTATATATTTTAAACCCTACCAGGTATATTTATGTACTTAATATGTTTTTTTACTGTTTTATGTGAGCAATTACAATCTGCTCTGTGATTGGCCAGAGCAGTTTTGGCGCAATTTTCAAAGTTATACACAGCCTATATAAACTTTAATAAGCCAGGTTGACATGTTTTTAATCCATTGATAAAGCCTAATTTGGTGAAACGCGTTTGGATATTGTACTAATAATTTTTTTTTTAATTACTGTTAATAAATAGATTTTGGTCACTTTATTCTCTTGTACCACTATCTTTTATTTATTTTAATTTTAATTTTTTAACTACCTGGCTTTTTTATCTATTGTCTTCCATACTCCAACGAATCCTGAGGTGGGGATCATACCACCCGTGCCTATACCATAGAGCAGTTAGTCTGCCCTATACATTGTGAGTATATTTTATTTTATTTTATTATTCAGCATTATTTTACTGAGAGCACTATTGCTGTTTTATTATCTTCTCCCTGAGCTCCTGCTACCATCTTAAAGAACTGTATCAACGACCGCTCACCGCATATCCCAGATACGGGGATCAAACCGTTGCATGCCTACTACACTAGAGCTAGTATAAGCTCTATTAAATGTGAGTGTATCTATTATATTTTTATACCTTTTTATCCACTTTTTGGGACATATTGCACTATTACTGCTTTTTCGTTTTATCTTCCCCCTGGTTGCCGGTCATCACACTGAAGAGGAAGCTCACTGTATATCCTATAAGCGGGGATAATACCGCTGCAAGCTATCCATACCAGAGCTGGATTAAGCTCTACTAAAAGTGAGTATTATCTCTTCTTTTTTATTTGGATACCCGTTGGATCATTCTCCACCATCTCATCATCCACCACCCTCCTCCATATACCAGGAAGGAACAAAATTCCACAACTACAGAGACGAACATAATACCAAGTTTTTATTACATTGGACTTTATTGGCATATTCTAATAAGGACTTTTTTCTGTCTATTGGCGCAGTCCGATCCTTCTATTTGTTTGCTTTTTGTATTTATTCCAAGGTCACTTGAGGGAGTCCTTGTTTGGGATTGCTGCCCCTTGTATCTCTTTCCGATATATTAGCGCTGACTCCATTCTCTATTTTCTGATATATATATATATATATATCCATAGTATAGATCACAATATATAGAGTATAAATTTGTGGAAAAAATTGTATTTAAAAAAATTGTAAAGCATTCTTAAAAAATACTTAAATACTTTAAAAATACTCTATAGTGGACTACACATGAAAAGTGCTGCAGTTATTTGTATACATATATTTCTCTTAAATGAAGGACATATATCCTTTTATGAACTGGGGAATTGAATGCTCCACTAATCAGAAAGCAGCTATGTCTAAATCTTTATTTAGTCCGCCATTATAACAAGTGCCTATATTAAAGATCTAATATGACTTTCTCTGTCTTAAAATCCTAAGTCTATCTCCACCTCTCTTTGTGGGATAAATGCTTTCTATTCCCTTCATGCTTAGGCCTTGTGGGTCTCCATTATGTGACTGGTGAAAATGTAGGGAAACTCCTTGATTCGTAATTTTTTTCCTTATGGCTTGTCCATGCTCACCGATTCTCGTTTAGTTTTCTGCATGTACGGCCAATATATTGTTTGCCACATGTGCATTCTATAAGATAAATAACATAGGATGTATTACAGTTAATGAATCTTTATATTTCATATTTTTTAGTCTTCATTATTATGCTTAGATGAAAAGTATTTATTGTCCTTTGATTTGATAAATGGACAGGTAATGCAGTATTTTCTTCCGCACCTATATATTCCTTTCAGTGACAAATTGCCGGTCTTCTTCTTCTTCTTTTGTGCAATAATTGGAGCAATAATATTTTTAAGTGTCTGATTCCTGAATACAATTCTTGTTTTTTTATCATGTTATCCTGGTCTATAATTGGCCAGTGTTTCTACATGATTTTCTTGATTTCTATTGCCACTGAAATATCGGTGGTCACAAAGGTTGGAAGAGGTTTAGTTGTTGTTCTGTCAAATACTGTTTCTTTGTTCCTAAGTGTTTTTTTTAATTAGGTTTTCTCTGTTCATATTTCGAACTTCATTACAGATGTTTACCAAATGTTTGTAGTTACAGTGTTTTTGCACAAATCTAGTTGTTAAATTTTGGAATTCTTCTTCCAGGTCTGTAGGTCTACTGCATTTTCTTTTTATCCTCATGTATTGACTCTTGGGGATATTTTGTATCCATCCTTGGTGGTGGGCACTTCTAGCAACAACAAAAAAGACATTACAATCAACTTTCTTGAGATGATTCTTTGTTTGTAGGTGCCCATTTTCATCCACGAATATATTTAGATCCAAGAATGTGATATTTGTTTTGCTCTCTTCATATGTAAATTTCAAATTGAGGGTGTTAGAGTTGGTGTGATTAATAAACTGGACAAGGTGATTTTCGTATCCTCGCCACACCAATAAAATGTCATTGATGAAACGTTTATAAAATATCAAGTGTTTCCTGAAAGGATTGTTGTTCCAGATATATAGCTTAATGTGTGTGTGTCCCTGCAAGCTTTTTACTGTAAACACTGCCTTTTCAGTTTACATTGCTTCAACTCCAGTGGCAGTCACTTAAACCTCCAGTTCCTTGAGGAGATGCTGATTGGCGCAGTGCAACATTGTTCGGTGTATGTGCTATAGCCTCCCAATGCTTTCATATGGATCATCAATTCCAATAATCTCAGCCAAGGAAGTGAATTGCTGGCAATACTTTTTAAGGGGGGCAAGCGGTAACCCAACATCTGTTTTTAGCACTATATGGTCAGGAATACACATTTCATTTTTGCACCAAAGCACAAAAGCACCTCAGTTCTCTACAAATCCCAAACTGTCTGTTAGGTTCCAAAACTGACATGTAAGACTTTTTCATTTATTACAGGCACTTTAAGTGAACTTCATGATTTTCTCCTCTAGTGGCCTCCCTAGTCACTAATCTATTCACTCACCTTAATAACCTCACCTGGATTAACTAATGAGGAGGCTTGATAAATCTACTCCCGGCACACAAACGTGCCTTGGCATGGAAGTCTATGCTCTGATAAAGAATCTCTGTTCCTGATAATATCCTGTATTTTATCTACATTATTTCATTCTGTAGAGAACTTACCTGAAGTGCCTCATCCTGTACTCATCTGCATTTCCTCATACTGAAAGGCACTAACCTGCATTACTTCATTCTGAATTTGCCTGAATTACATCTTACCGAAAGACTTTCCTTATCAGCTTCCAAGAATCCTGATTTGTGGCATATTGCCTTCATTGAAGAATCTTAACTGCTTCAATTGCTGCATCACTGCGTGATCTTGTAAGCAACCTGCATAATATTATTTTGGAATATACCTACCTGTTTCACCCTCTACAACTCTGCATGATCCTGTATTGCTTTATCCTAAAAGGTATTTATCTATAACTAGCTACACTGCAAAGTATCCTGGAAATCCTTAACTACTTGGTATAACTTCAAGCCTGCTTGTATGCAAAAGACTTTATTCATTTACTTTCTAAAGATCTTGTTTGTGGCATATCGCCTAAACCTTGTTTTTCTCACAAAGTATCCTGTTTGTGGCAGACTGCACTTTATTCTTTATTTTCAGTAAATTTGTTATGTCTAACACGACAAATAAAGTTTTAACCAATAACCATTGCAATCGTCTCCTCTCTGACCTGCTCAAGGGCATGATACTGTCCTTCCTATACAAAGACTGCAATATTTCATTAACCTCCCTGCCTTTCCACTGTAGTGCATGGCACTGGTAGTATCTTGGAAAATACAACCTTGGAGGTCCTCTTCTGTTTGCTTCCTAATTACCTAAACTCATTCATTAGGTCCTTCCATCTTCCTCTAACTTTGACATTACTACCAATATGGATCATGACAGCTGGGGCATTCTCAGCCCCTTCTAATAACCTATCCACTCTGTCAGCAATATGATGGACCTGGGTCAGTTCTGCGACTCCACACTCTATGTTAGGCATGTGCATGGGGAAAATTTTCGGTTCAGTTCGGCATTCCGCAATTAGGGACTTTCGCAATTCGGAACTTCGGCAACTTCGGCACTTCATCATTTCGGAACCTCGGCACGTTGACACTTTGGAAATTCAGCAACTTCGGCACCTCGACGAGTCTGAATTTTGGAACTTCGGCATTTCGGGACTTCGGCACTTCGGGACTTCTCTTGCAGCCGCTTAGTAGATAACTCCCTAATTCCCATGGTATTAGGGAGTTATCTACCAAAAGGCTGAAAGACCTAAATTGGTCTTTCAGACAAATTTACTAATACTAGGTAAAAATTACTTAGTATTAGTAAATTTTGCCCCTACTCGCTATACCGTAAGTAGGGGCATGTCTAGTAAATAGTGAGCAGCCTGTGGCTGCTCACTGTTAAAAAAAAAAAAAAAAGTCTAAATACTAATAAGGGGGGGACCTAATGTCCTCCCCCTGGCCCCCACCCCTGAGCGGCGGGTGGGGGCCCTAAATCCTATTAAGGGGGGGACCTAATGTCCTCCCCTGTGGCCCCTACCCCTGAGTGGCGGGTGGGGGCCCTAAATAACAATAGGGGGGGAACCTATTGTCCTCCCCCCCCGCCCCCACCCCTGAGCGGCGGATGGGGGCCCTAAAAAAAAATGTTACCCTCCAGGTTACTAGGGGTCCCCAAACCCCTAGTCACCCCCTTCTCACAAAATAAAATTAACCCCCTACCTACCCCCCTCACCCTAAAAATAATGAGGGGGGACCATTTAACTAAGTACCTGTAAAAAAAAAAAAAAAACATTCAATGTTTTCTTTCTTCTAAAATCTTTTTTTTCAGCCCCAAAAAAGGCCAAATAAAACATCCATAATAACCGACACAATTAAAAAAACAAAAAAAGAGCGCAAAAAAAAAAATCCATCTTCACCCGGCGAGGGCTCCGCGCAGACTGAGCTCTGCAGGGCAGCGGAAGGCTTATAAAGCCTTGCCCCACCCTGCAATTAGGCTCAGAGCACTCCGATTGGTGGGTTTAAGCCATCCAATCAGAGTGCTCTGACAGGTAAATGAAGAGACTGACCGGTAAGTCTCTACATTTACCTGTCACAGCACTCTGATTGGTTGGTTTGAAATCCACCAATCAGAGCTCTGTGTCATTTTACGCAGCGTGGGAAAGTTCTTTGGAATTTTCCCACGCTGTGTAATTTGACTCATAACTCTCTGATTGGTGGATTAAGTAACCAATCAGAGAGTTATGAGTCAAATTACACAGCGTGGGAAAATTCCAAAGAACTTTCCCACGCTGTGTAAAATGACACAGAGCACTCTGTAGATAGCTCTTTAGTAGATAGCTCCCTAATATTGTGGGAATTAGGGAGTTATCTACTTATTCATTCCTGTCATTACATTGACTGGCTAAGTAACTTACATTTTATATGAATGTATGTTACTTGATTGTTGTAAGTGTTGCAAATGCTTACAGCTGAATCCTGGCTATGTTTGTATACTTTGTATTTTAAATTGTATACAATGTAACATTCTTCTTCTTTCACTGGGTAAGTATATTAGTAAAACTAAGCGAAAGAAGGAGTAGTGAAGGTGAACAAACCCCCCACTGGTCCTTCAGAGAAGAAGGTTACAGGAGGTAACAGGGGCTTAACGCCAATTTAACTAAGAAAAACGACAAGAAAGAATAGAGAGGGAGGTCTGATCCCCAAAAGGGGGGGTGGGGGGGAGAACTACCCTAACCATTCAAAGAATACCTCCTAATATTAAAAAGTCACATATATTAGGGTATATAACCTTTATTGAAATACGTATAGAAACAATAATAGAAGTAAATATAAATAATGCCAAATGAATCCAATGGCAGTAAAAAAGGAGTGGACTAAATGTCCATATGTGTTAAAGGGGGGGAGGAGGGGGAGAGAGACAGTCCATTGGAAAAGTGTAGATGTATGTCTAGAGTAAAGATAAACAGCCTATCCATACATTTTTTATCCCAATGTGTGCTGTAAAGGGAGCACAATATGGGAGAAATATATATATATAAAGATAGGTGGAAAGATGACAGCATGAATGAATAAAGGGTGTAAAAAGAGGCAGAAACCAAAATAGAGGTAAAGAAGGGGAATAAACTAGGACTATGATTCTAGATGTACATATAGGTCGCCTAAAACACCCCTTCACAACACTGCTCCAACTTAAAATACACCATACATCTAACAGCTGCTTCAAGGCAGCCTATCCATACCCCCTTATAAATTCAGTAAATTAGCGTCGGCTAAAAACTGTCTAGAGAACTAATAGATAGCATCAACTACAACCAAAATCTCAAATAAAAGTGATTAGCGTCGGCTAAGTATATTAGTACTTCGGGACCTCTGCAATTCAGCACTTCGGCACTTCGGCAATTCGGCACTTCGGCAATTCGGCACTTCGGCACTTCGGCAATTCGGCACTTCGGCACTTCAGCACTTCGGACATTCGGAAGTACCCGAATGTCCGAATTGCACGAAATTCGTTAGAATTCATATTCGGACTGAAACGAATTGCACATGTTTACTCTACATCAAGGCACTAAATGTTCTCATAGAGATGCATTGAATCAATTTTGCCGTGTATGTGATACAGCCTCCCAATGTTTTCCTATGGATCATCAATTCTGATAATCTCAGGCAAGGAGGTGGATTGTGGGAAACAATTTTTAAAAGAGGCAAGCGGGGACCGGAGACCCAACATCTGTTTTTAGCATTATAGGGTCAGGAATACACATTTCATTTTTGCAACAAAGCACAAAAGCACCCCAGTTTTCTACAAATCCAAAACCCACCTTCCTACAAAAAGACTGCAGTCATTCATAAACCTTTACACTGTAGTGCATGGCACTGGTAGTATCTTGGAAAATACGACATTGGAGGTCCTCTTCTGTTTGCTTCCTAATTACCTAAACTCATTCATTAGGTCCTCCCATCTTCCTCTAACTTTGATATTAGTATCAATATGGATCACGACAGCTGGGGCATTCTCAGCCCTCCTAATAACCCATCAACTCTGTCAGTAACATGCCGGACCTGAACCAGTACAACTTGCCTAGCCCTTCCTTCATTATGAATCCCGTCCATACTCCTTTGAATCAAATCCTGAAAAAGCTTAATGCTTTCCATCTTGAAGAGATGATATGTGATGGATGTGTTGAGATCCCACAGATTTATCACCAATCGTAATTCTCCAGTCTTTTTTTTTTTGACAAGGAAAATATTGCTGAGGAATCCTACTGGATAGTGAGCCCTCTGGATTCCTCATTTGAAATAGAGGCTGTGAAGCTCTTTGTCTGTAAGGCGTTGCTGTTTTGCTGTTAAAGGACCACTATAGTGCCAGGAAAACATACTCGTTTTCCTGGCACTATAGTGCCCTGAGGGTGCCCCCACCCTCAGGGACCCCCTCCCGCCCGGCTCTGGAAGGGGAAAGGGGTAAAAACTTACCTTTTTCCAGCGCTGGGCGGAGAGCTCTCCTCCTCCTCTCCGCCTCCGTTACGCCCCGCCGGCTGAATGCGCACGCGCGGCAAGAGCTGCGCGCGCATTCAGCCGTCTCATAGGAAAGCATTTACAATGCTTTCCTATGGACGCTGGCGTGCTCTCACTGTGAAAATCACAGTGAGAAGCACGCAAGCGCCTCTAGTGGCTGTCAATGAGACAGCCACTAGAGGATTAGGGGGAAGGCTTAACCCATTAATAAACATAGCAGTTTCTCTGAAACTGCTATGTTTATTAAAAAATGAGTTAACCCTAGCTGGACCTGGCACCCAGAACACTTCATTAAGCTGAAGTGGTCTGGGTGCCTTGAGTGGTCCTTTAATGATTGGTGTGAAATGATCTAGGAGGTTGAAATTGAACTGGGTAGAAGTGGAAATCAATTACACAACTCTGGACTGTTTGTATAATCCATCTGTTCATTTCCCAAATGTGCAACAAAAAGGTAGGGATGACCTGCAGTGTTTATATTGAAAAAATATAGAAAAAAGAGTAGGAAGAACGACCCGAGAGACATCTAGTTCTTCCATGTCCACGAGTTCGTCTTCCCTTAGTGGATCCTCTGTGAGAGGTGAGGTTTGGCTTGGTATAAAGTTGACATTCCTGGTAAAATGTTGGAGGTTGGTAAGGCTTAGGACCAGATGGCCAGAAATGGCTGGTGCTACGTGTGTAGATAGCTCCTATCTCCCATTCTGTGAGGTCAAATGGTCCACAAATATGCACCATATCAAGAATGGCATCCTCCTCTGGTGTAGGCCCTAAAAGTTTGGAATTCGTATAGGGGCCTGAGTGAGGCTCACCTATACAGTGATTCCTTCACATATTTAGAGGTTGTACTTGCATCCTGAGCCCATCATCCGCATCCAAAACAGACTGCCCATTACTGTTACTCACTAACTACTGCGAGATCCAGTATAACCTCCATATCCAAGGATTGCACAGGTACCATGCAAAACTCTGGGGCTGAGCTTAATTTAATGTCAGTACAAGATATGTCAGACTGTTCAGACACACATGCCTGATCTTGGGTATGTCACTATACTTGTCAGATCAACAAAATGGCATTTCATACTATCGACATCCAAGATGCAAAAAAATGATTGCCTATTTATGTTGCAACGAGGACCGGCATCATTTATGACTCTGTCACTCCTGTGTCATTTCTACTACATTGTTCTCACATCTTTTTGCGTTGGAGATATAAATAATCTTGCACTTGCTATCTGACCATTACCCTGCCGCCGTTCCCATTTTGGTGATCAGAAAACACGTTCATTGGCACATATGATTCCAGGTTTACTGATCTTGGCTCATTCTGGCTATTCTGCATTCTGTATCCCTAATATTGGCTAGTTTTTCAATTCTATGTACCTCTGTTGTCCTTGACAACGAATTGGTTAGCAATGCAATTCAGCATCACTCCAGCACTGGAGCAGTCTGGCAAATCGCATAAACTAGTATGATTGACAATAAGAGAAATAAATAGGGATCTCACCCATCAAAGCAATCAGACACTGACAGTCAATGAATGAATTATGGTAAAAAAAGAGCAATAAGGCACAACAAGCACATCAAGATGGTTGCTCCATGCACCTAGAAGACGACGCCCATGAAAGGTAACTCAAGAAGAAATAAAGTAACTGAAAAGCCGCAATAACCTAGGTAAAATTTAATCAACAAACGTGTGTAAAATAGGATGAGATATAAACTCTGAGTCTGACCTGCTGGACATGCCTCTTATTTGATGTTCTCTCTTTTGATTGATATTTAATTTGTACTATGCTAAAGTGCTGCTGTTGGAGTGCAGTAAAGAAAGTAGAGCGAAATTGGAAGCCTCCTGTCGTGTTGTAAAATTATTTCAACCAGAATGACCTTTTTTGAGTCATTTGCAATCTTGTGGTTAAGAGCTTTTCTGTTAGCACATAATACTGCATCCTGTCCTTCATAATCACAAACCACAAATATATACCTGCCTTTTCTCAAAAAGATCACTACCTGATAGTAACAAGAGTGCTACATTGGATGTGGTTATTCATTGCTGCCATGATTTTCGCTTTGATGTTGCTTTATTTAACAGGATTTCTATGTTAGAAACAGAGATTTACTTGACTATACTTTACTCGTTACTTTCCTGGTATCTAAGTTATGTGGCCTGCTCTCAGGGAGCATTTTAGCAACAAGTGGAATTCAAGACCAACATATAGTGGACCCAAGACCCACTGTTGTATACCTCCCAACAGTCCCAGGTTTGGTAGGAAATCCATAATTTTTGGGCTCTTGTCCCCCTGTCTCAGGTTTGTTCTGTTGTCCTGCATCTGTGGACACCAGAGTCCAAATTTCCTTAAAGCACATCACTGTGTCATTAGATGTGTTCTAATCATTCCTCAGTGGTCATAACCTTAACCTTAGTAGTTATCATTGCATGTGCAAACTAACAAAGCTATTAACAGCCTCTAATCGAGGTCAAGTGTGTTATTGAAACAAATTCCTTTTAGGCTATCTTCAGTCTCTATTGGAAGCTCTTTTTTTTTTTTTTTTTTTCATTTCTGTTTAATGAACCCCTTAGGTTGCCACTAAAGTTACATTTTAAATTATAGCCAACAAAGGAATTAGCCCTGATGGATGTTTTTATTAAGTTGTTGTGATCATACTCACCCATGGGAATTTCAAATTAAAAGTCGTCTGGAGGTTTAAAAAATAAAAACACATCATGTCTTGGCAACATTATGAATACATTGCAAATCACAAATAATACACTTGAGGCAAATTACGCTAGCACACGTTTGTAATCATAAAATGTTTTAGATCATGACTTATGTTTCTTAGAGATCCATGAACAATACAATTAATTCGTAAAGAAAATGATTAAACACTCCATTTAGTACATGTCCAAGTGAATGGGTAGAATACAATATCACATGAAGTAGAAGTAGTGACTTCACAATAATTTATCTTCTAAAATAACCAGAGCCCAGCCCTACCAACTTTCCTCCAAATATATAAGTATCAAGAAAACTATTCTAAATAAATGTGTCGAAATTAGCCACATGTTCAAAATATTAATGTTTCAGCTTCATGTTGCTTCCTAGGTGTTTTGGTGCTAATTCTGCCAGCATATTACTCATCTATTCTTAAAAATAGAGATACTAATTTATTTAGACGTGTAAATGACGCAAGGCAGGAATATACAAATTGTTCAGGTTGTGCATCTATACCACAGGAGTGCAATCTTTACCAATTCTTACCATGGCTCACACTTGTAGCCCCTCCTAAAACACAGGGTCCAGGGCTAATACTCTGCTCATCCTGTCCACAGGGTAGGCTTGCTCCATGGAAACTACTGATATGTAGAAATTAAGCTGTGGTTAACAATGTTCTATTCATTTCTGATACATAATTCAAGGGTTGAGTAACTCAGTGTTCTGCCTTTATCCTAAAATGAAAGGGTCTTGATGGACTTCATAGAGACTTGGTCACCAATCAGACACGTTGGTGTCGAAACATTGTCCTTTGAAGACTAAATAAAACCAACAGTTACAGAATTTTTTCCAGCCTTAGAATGGATGTCGTAGGTTTTATCACAGAATGGAGAAAGTTACCGGGATTTATATTTTTAAAAGGCCTGAAAGTTGACCAGAATTTTCAATGTGTTTTAATTTGGGAACTTTCTAAATCTTAAAGCTATCCAGGGGCTTCTGAATGGAAAGACCACATTTTACTTAAAAAAAAAATAAAAGAATTTTCTGTGTTGATATTCAAATAATAAATTAACATTTTTAAATACGTCTATTGATTTATATGTGGTATAACACAAGCTTGGCGTGGGGCTTTTTCTATAAAAATATAAAGTAAATGACAGTTCATGTCAAGATCAGTACCAGGAAACAAGCTAACTTATATTAATGGTGATATTCCTCTTGTTATCTTAAATGTTGCAGTGTAGTTTGCACAGATGCCCATGCTTTTATTTTCTTTTTATATAATGCAAATGTTTAATTTCAGATTTGATTATCCCTTCATATAAATAAAGCTCCCTAATAGAATTGATGTCAACCTACCTTTACAAGCTCCCTAATAGAATGGTATGACAGCACCTTCACCATTTAAAACTTATATTGCACAAACTGTACATGATGTTAAGTGGTATTTTGTGATATCACAAAGAGAGCATGAGTATACAGCTGCATGATTCATATTTTAAATTGCCGTACACAACAAATTGGAAGAATGGTAGCAGGAATAGGGAGTTCAGTTTACCAAAATATATATGAGGAGCCTTGATTGTAGTGTTGAATTAGTTAGCTGTTAAAATCTATAAAACTCATACAATCACAGTCATTGGAAAAAAGCTGAAAAATGTGTTTTGTGTGGTTTCTGCTTTGAATCTTGTTTAATTTAGGTTGTGCGTGGGTAAACATTTTACGGTCGTGAGCATGAGAACATTGCATGCACTGGAAAACCAAATATTAAACTCTGACATGCAGAGCTAAAGCCACAAAAAATGAAGATACATTGAAAAATGATGTTCATGTTCTAGAAGGGTGTCATTATGTTTTTAAAGTGTGACATATATTTCTAAATTTGTTTCCAATGACTTTGCAAAAATATTAATATTTATTTCTCAGCTGTTTAAATAGCTAGTCAGTGCATCATAGCCACTATAACCCACTGTAGTGGTTATGATGTCAGGAGTACCTTTTTTTTCAGTCCCCCGATTATGGGGCAAACGGTTTACTTGGGTACATGATGAGTTCCCAAATGACGTACTTCAAGCTTCTGCAGACTTGCAGAAGCCAGTAGCCAATGCAATTGCCATTCATTAGCCAAGAGCACAGAATTTACATTAGTCATCCTGGAACTCTTGTTCTGGGCTGGCTGATGACAACCCAATGATGCTGCCGGAGGTTGAGTTACACCTCTGGCAGCAGAGGGGTTAAGCTCCATATGTGCAACATACAGACTTCAGGCTCCATTACCACTTTAAATCACATTTTCTGCTAATGTGATTGGAAAACTATAAGAAATCAAGAATTTCTTCTTGTGTTGCAAAGGTCAGCAAGGTATTGTCATGCACAAAAAACATTTTTTTTTTTTTTATGTAATGAAAATATAATTGCCTTTCTATAACTCAATGGTAAGACCCCAATTCCAAAGATGCAGTGCAATTAAAGGTGGATATTACAGAACAAGGAAAAATGCAGAGGCAGGGTACAAATTCAATAGGAAAATGAGAAAATATCAAAAAATATACAGGCCCAATTAAAAAAAAAACCTTCTTGTAACATTTTTATTAATAGGACTATGTAAATGGCAAAAGGTCACCTAATTAGAATTAAAGAAAAGGGATATCGCTTGCAGAGAACATTATTCTTTACAGAAACAAAAATCAATATGTAGTATGCTCTGGTTTTATAAGATTAGAAATACAGAGATTTTTAACCAATGTCTGGATGCTTTAAAAAAAGAAACTCACAAAAACCTTATAATATTATCTATGTATATAGCAGTTTAGCAGTTTTAGGGAAACTGTCAATTCCCAAGATTTTTTATCTATTTGTGACGTGTGAAAAAAATAAATTAAATATAGACATTCACACCTCTTTGTCTTGCAAATGGACACCTCCATCTTAACTTGTAAATTGTTGCTTTAACCCCTTAAGGACCAAACTTCTGGAATAAAAGGGTATCATGACATGTCACACATGTCATGTGTCCTTAAGGGGTTAAGCTTGTGCTTTGCACCTGGCAGTTAGTATAGAGAAAGCACACAGAGAATAGGACACATTAATCTGTATCTCCTTATCATTTACATTATTTGCCCTGGCTTTGCCTTGTCTGAAAAGGATTATGATGTCATTTGCTAAATCTTTAATATAAATTTATATTAAAAAATAGCGTCTCCGGAAAAAAAGTTTAACACAATTTATAGGTCCTTTTTAAAACATTTTATTCAAAGATGTACATTTCACAGAAACAACAGTTCCCCTTTTAATATGTGAGTTAACAGTTGTATTTTTCACATGTGTGGTACAATTAATATTGCTTAAAATGTTTATTTATTTTCTTGCCTTCTTTTGGATCAATGTTCAAAAGGATGAACCCGAGTTTAGCTTAAAACACTCTATATAGATGTCCACACGAAAGATCAGCTAAAATGGTCATATGTGTATTTTGCATATCCCTCACAAAACAGTGGATCCTCTTCATTCTGTTATAAAGTTACCGGTCCTCGTCTAAAGGGCAAATCTATTTTCTCTGTTTGTTTTAATGCCTTTGTGCATACATTTCATAATTAATTTGGTTTTTACTTTCAGACTTAAACTCTTAGCAAAGAGTTTTCAGAGATGTATCATTCCATTCCACTTCAGCCTCTAACCCCACTACTGCCTCTATTCCCCCACTACAGCCCCGATGCCATCACTACAGCCCCTATCCTTGACTACTTAACCCCTTAAGGATGGAGGCAATTGTACGCTATAAGTCTGTTCAACCACAATTATCCCTCTTTTATATTAAGTGCACCAAAACTTGTATATAATTTTGTTCAAAAGAAACAAAGCTTTTATTTCGCATCTAATATTCAAATATGAAGCATAATTTAGTATGAATAAAATAAAAAAAAAATTGAGAAATTAGGTAAGTTCTGCATGACCTTTTAACTGTGAATGTCAAAATATTGCTAGCTTTTACTTTAATAAAATACACATATTTGTGTTCAGAGATGTCTCACGAGTAGAACAGTACCCCCCATGTACAAGTTCTAAGGTTTAAATATAGGGCTTTCCATATATAGATAAAACTTAAAAACATTTGTAATATCAAAAAAAAAAAGATAATCAAGTCCTTATAAATAGTCCAATCACAATAACGCGTTTCGCCCAATACTGGCTTCCTCAGTTGGTATATGGTTTAGTTCTAAGTCCTTTTAAAATCTTTTATTCATTCAAAATTGAATTTCCTTTTGGCGTCTTTTATTCATTCAAAATTTAATTTTAACTTTTATCTCTACAATAAATCTTTGCAACTGAACCTTGGTGGAATCATCTACTTATTAAGCAAAAGGATATTGATAGAGCTTATTTTCTCCAGAATTACTGAAGAGGGGTGTGGATCTCCCTAAGGGTCATCACTCTAGAGCCAGGTGTCACTGTGGCTCTATGTTTTTGAGTGTATCTTACATATATAATAATAACAAAGTATTTAACCAGGAAAGGTACATTCAGATTGCTCTGGTTTCTAAGTACATCCTGGGGTTATTACTTTTGCCCAACATCCAGTGGATGTTACTATTACCCAATTTAATGAGGCTCATTTTATCTACCTCAGAAGGATGAAGGGCTGAGTCAACTATGCTGGGATTTTGAACAGGGTTGAAAAAATTCTACTGACGATGCATTAGCCCACTGAGATATCTCACCAGCACTGGGCTATATCATTTACATCTATCTATTTATAAGGCTAATCTGCACTATTTCTGCTCTCTCATTGTTTTTTACAGAATTTATGTATTACTGCAGTGGGACGTTTATATTCTAAGCTCTACCTACTGTATGTTTGTATTTTTTCTTAATATATTAATATAAAAACACACTTAAGTATGAAATTATATATATATATTTATTTCATATGTATAATATACATATATTTATATATATATACACATATATCTAATTTGTGTGCTTTATTAATTCATTTTTTTTCTCCTGTTTCCAACAGCAGTGAGACTGCCTGACAGCCCAGGCAGTCTCCCTGCAGGCACTACTAACTACAAGTATTTCCCACACCTCACACATTGCTACACACAGAGGCCCAAACTTAGAGGTCCAAACTTATCACTAACAGCTACTCATACCACTCACAGCTGCCCACAAGTAGCCACATACATCACTCACAGCTATACACAAAGCCAGACTTATACATCACACACAGAAAGCCACAACACACACATCACACATAGCAACAACACTTACAGACACACTACACCTACACAAGACACACACACCACACATCCACTCAACATTTTAATAAATAGTCACATTACATAACATTAAAAAAATAGCACAAGGAAAGATATTCCTGGTGCACACCCTAATAAAAGTATGGGCAAATGAGCTGGCAGTATCAGCAAAGATTGTTAATACTGGCCAGCAGGGAGCTTTGCAGAATGTGATCCCAGCAGCAAACCGCAGGACCCCAGGAATGATGGTTTCAATGCAAATTAAATAAGTGAGTGTTTGAATGTGGCTATATGTGTGCATAAATGTGTGTATATAAATGTGAAGTATCTTTGGATTAATGTAAATATTGTAAAAAGGGATGTGGCATATGTGATGACATGGATGGATGATATGGGTATGATATAACAACATAGGGGTGGGGGTGGCAAATAATTTTTTGCATAGGGAGGCAAAAATCCTTGCACCGGCCCTGTCTTCGAGTTTAACTTTAATCACACATGTGAGACTCCTGCAGGGTCTACAATGCTATTAACAGATCAGGAGATAAGAAATTCTAAGTTAAAAGGACTGTGCAATAGAGGAATCTTAAACATTAGATCTCTCTTATGGAGACTGTGTAGGTCACATGCAAGAGAGATGTGGGTAGGACAAGGTGATTTAACTCCTAAGTGACAAATGGTTGAACAGTGAAACTGTTGCGGAATGATCTATACACCTAAATGGTTTCACTAAGCTAAAGTTTTTTTGTTTCCCTTTAACCCTTAAAGACCGCGGACATATGAGGTACGTCCGACAAAAAACGGTCCTTAAGGACCACGGACGTACCTCAAAAGTCTGCGGCTAATTTGAACACTAGAAGCGATCGTGATCACTTCTAGCTCCTCTATAGGTATTGTACAATGCGAGGGGTCGAGGCACTCCGTAAATATAACAATTTTAAAAATAAAAAATTAATTAAATTTTTTTTAACCCCTACCCTTCCTCCTTCTCCCTTCCCATGTACTTACCGATCGCTACCGATCGCTACCGTTCCCCCGCCGGCAATCAGTCTTCTTCTGAGGGGGACTGTCTAGAGCAGCCACATGGCCGCAATAGGTGTCCACAGTGCTGCCAGCAGGGGGACTGCCTGAACTGCCAGGCAGTCCCCCTGCTGGTGAAAAAAGTAAAAAAATAATAAAGTTAATAAATTTATATATATATATATATATATATATATATATATATGAGATGTCATACTAAGTGTATATTTTTTATATTAATATACAATATATAATAACTATATATTGTGTATATATATTATAAAAAATTATAATAATTAAAAATAAATAAAAAACTGTAAAAATAATTAACATTTTTAATTTTTTATATATATATATATATATATATATATGTAATTTTATTCTAACTGTATTTTGATATTAATGAATATATATATATATATTTATATCAAAATACACTTAGAATGAAATTATATATATATATACATCTATGTATATCATCTTAACGACCGCGTACGTACTAGGTACGTCCAACAAAAAACGGTCATTAAGGATGTACTCGGTACGTCGGCAGCAAATAGGAGCCCTGAATGTAGAAACTATATAGCATGGGTGTTTTTTGGCGGTTGTAGATGCGTAACAGATTTTGGGGGCCCAAGTTCGAAAAAGTGTTGTTTTTTTTTAACATTTGTTCATCATATTTTTTAAAAAAAAATTTATAATAAATTATATGATGAAAATAATGGTATCTATAGAAAGCCCATTTAATGGTGAGAAAAAACAGTATATAATTTGTGTGGGTACAGTAAATGAGTAAGAGGAAAATTACAGCTAAAAAAACACAGCAGAAATGTCAAAACAGCCCTGGTCCCAAACGGTAAGAACATTGAAAAGTGGTCTGGTCACTAAGGGGTTAAGAACAATTTGACAGCATACCTGGAGTCTTCCTCTTCAACACAGAAGCTCCTTGCACAGAGCTAAGCCTGTGGATGCACGTAAATGCTCATGAAATTAACTGGTCTTGCATGGCAGGGCTTAACTCAGTGGTGCTAAGTAGCTCCTTGCAGGCGAAGCAAGAGCTTTATAGAGAGGATAAGGAAGGTGAATCATTATGTGAGAGGAGAGATAGTGGTTAGAGGAGGAAGGAAACAGAAGATGAGATGGAGAAGTCGAATTCAGGAAGCAATATGATGGGTTTTAGTCTACAATCTATAATCTATAAATAAATATGTTGGAAACATTGTTGGTCGCAAGTCAGATTAGTCTACGTCAGATACATGAAGGGCTATTTGGAAGCTTCTGTATTTGAAATAGTGGATTCCCTGTTCAAGGATTTGTTTCGGAATTCTTTCAATGCAAAGTAATAGCAAATGGCATCAAGGCAGCAGTTTACATTAGCCATACAGAGTGTCAGTTGCACAAAGAGACTTATGCTCCTTTTGCTGTTGCAGTCTGTGATAATGTGCTGTCTAACCAGGAACTGCAGAAATATCCCTGCATGACTTGGTAAGAAAGAAAGCAGAAACACAACAAGATTTGAGATGGAGATGCGTATAATAACAGGTTTACAGTCCTTCACCTGCCTCGACGATGGTCTATGAATCAACAAAGACCTGATGACTTGAATGGAGCAGTACAACATGACCAGTGTTGGAATGAGAAATCCAAAGACTTCAACAGATATGACTTTTGGGAATGTCCAGGTGTCATCTGACATGTTATGGAAGCATCGAACGTTTTCCTGGTTTGTGCGAGACCCGAACGTGCAAGCACTGATAGTCCAAACAAAAATCCAAATGCAAACGCAAATAACTGTGGTATTTTTTGGTGAACGCAGACGCTTTGCCCAAAATGGGTGTTTAATAGCAATGTACCTGTCCAAACTGATAAATACAATAGTATATATGCTCCCATACATATTTGTGAAATACAGGGACTCGACAAAGCTACAAAGGCTTTGGTTTCCAGTAACATTTTGCTGAGAGAAGTACACCTTGAATGGCAAAGAGAGAAGAAGGAGCATGTCAAGAATGGCTAAATTTATTAAATAGATTGAGACCTCCGTGTATTTTTTCATTGAGAAGCAGAATGTCTTTAGAGCCATTGTATTAAGGATTGTTCCAATAATAAGGATGGGGATATATATTGCCAATTGCACATGATTCACAACATCATTAACATCAGAAAAGGAACAGTTGCTCTGACTTCCATTCATTTTTCAGCTGGATAAGAAAAAACAAAAAACAGAAATGTTATTAATTGCTACCAAGAAATAAGTTTAATGTAAACATGTTCAGTTCAGTTTACCATTATTGTAAGTTTTATTGCTATGGACCCTTTTGATAAACAGATCTATAGACACGGCAACTATTCAGAAAGGTTAATTAAACCTGTTTGTATACGAGTCAAAGGTTAGATTAGAAAAAGGTAAACATATATTTATTTAATTAAATATATACTGTGCATTCATCAAGTAGTGGCATAGTAAAAGCAGTTGTGTATTAGGGTGTGATAGCGTATTATGCACTCTCTTACAATAGGAGGCGCTTCTCCAGGTTTCTCTTTTTGGGGGGCGATTTGAGGAGCAGGCCAATGGTCTGCCACATGGGCCCCAGGAGAGCACTTACAAGAACAGTAGGCACCTACTAACCTAGACGACAAGTGTCTACTCGGAAATATACCGGAGAGAAGAGGTAGGTGGAAGTAAGGGAGTGCAGATTTTCTTCTAGTTTCTCACTGCTCCCTTGCACAATGTTTAGTGTGGATTTTAGTTTAGAGCAGTGAGGATCTGGTAGATTACAGGAGCAAGTGGACCCCAGGGAGAAGATCCTCAATTAACCCCAGGGAGAGGATCCCCACTGGCTCTCCTAAAGGTAGGGAGGCTGTAAGGGCCACAAAGAGAGACTGCAAACTCGGGGTGGCAAAAGCTCTAGCTATGCCACTGCCCCACTTTTAACTAGCCATATATCTGCGTAGAAATTACCTCTAATTAGTCTGACTCTCATGACTAGTCACACTCACTTAATTAGTCACACATTAACACACATGCACAAGCAGGGCCGGCGCGTCCATAAGGCGGCACAGGCGGCCGCCTTAGGGCGCACCGGCTCAGGGGGTGCAAAATTACAGTGACTGGCAGGAGGGTAGTGCTCCCTCCTGCCAGGTCACCTTCTGGATCCCCGGCCCGGCGTGCGGCTGAATTGGACTCCGAGGTGGCGAGGGAGCTCTGATCTCTCTGATCTGCTCCCTCGCAGGCTGTTTACTGATGACGTCATATTCCGGCTCCCGTGGCATCAGTAAACAGCCTGCGAGGAGGGAGCAGATCAGAGAGATCAGAGCTCCCTCGCCATCTTGGAATCCAATCCAGCCGCACGCCTCCCAGCAGCCCCACTTGACCACCAATGAGAGACCCACGCCAGCTCTCCAGGTAGGGAGGCTGGGTGGGAAATTTTTATTTAATCTAGATTATTAATTACTGTGAGAGTATGTGTGTGTGTGTGTGAGGAGAGAGGGGAGAGGAACAGTAAGAGTCAGAGAAAGGAGGAGACCATTAAGGGACAGGAAGAGGGGCTGAATGTAAAAGAACACACAGCGGGGCTTGAGAAGGAAAGAGACACACAAAGGAGCTGGGAAGAATAAAAGACACAAAGGGGCTGGGAGAAAAGGAGTCACACAAAGGGGCTGGGAGGAGTAAGACACAACATGTGGGAGGATGTAAGAGTCATACAAAGAGGAGAGATACGAGACACACAAAGGCAAAAATAGGAGATAAAATACACTAAAGGGAGTCAGATATTTAAAAGATGGGATAAGAAGCACAAAAGGGAGGTTAAGAGGCACATGGGCGAATATGTTTTTGGGGGGGCGGAAAAATGCATCTTCGCCTATGTACCCAAAATTCTTTGCACCGGCCCTGTGCACAAGTGTGTATTTAAACACTGCATTTGGTTAGCATCAAGGGTGGTCAAAAAGAACTGACATGGAGTATAATCTGGCGTAATAAATAAAGCAATACAGAACATATAGGAGCATCACTAGAACATAAAAACATTAGTAGTAATAATAATATTATTTTACATAGAAACTGTAGTATAACCCCCCAAAAATTAACTTTGCAGAACCAATAAGAATATGTTACCAGACTATAACCATAACAGATTTTTATTACTCTCCATTTTACTATGTTTACTATGCTGGATTATTTTAAATTTATTAAATATTAAAACATTTTTTTGACCACCCTGAATGTTGCCAGTAAAAGTTCAGTGCTATACATTGGATGTCCCAGTCCTAGAGAAATATAGGTAGGCCAGGAGAACTTTGAGTTTTAAATATCAAAATCAAGCAATTCTTCTAATAGTGGGAAAAGTAGAAGGTATTCTTAATGGCATCTAATTAAAATCTGAAGACAAAAATATAAACAAAATCTTACCAATAGTTTTTAATTTCAAACATTTTATTTTAAAAGTATTAAACATTGTGATGAGACGCAAGCGCTACATTTCAAAATTAGGGCCTGTCTTCCATTTTTTAGAACTACATAATCAAACCAAATGTTTCAAAGTAAACAGACAGCCAAATTATTTAATTACCAACCCAATTCTCACATAGCTAACTGATTTTACAGAAGGACTTCCTCAAACATCTGTTTTTTCAGTGTGGATATGCTAATATTTAAAATGGGGCATAATGAGCAGTCTACATTCTAAGAATTTGCCATGTCTGTGATAGCAAATTGAAACTAGTAACAGAATGACAAAGGAGTGATTTTAAACAAATTGAATTACTTCTACCCTAACCCTGTTTTCAATACATAGATAAATAGATAGATGTAGAAGTTGGGCTCTGCATTCGTCGATTACAATATTTAAATGCTTTGGTGCAAAACCGGCCAGAAAATACAGAAATTTGAAAGCAAGTACTCTTACGACTTCTTAATGAATATTAATGATTCAAACACTACTTATTTTGTTAAACAGAATAGGTGCTTAAAGGTGTGATCATCGTTTCAGTCCTCACACAAAACTCCTTTCAAGAACTTTAAAAAAAAGTCCCATGTGAGGACTGAAATGTTGGTCACGCTGTTATGTACCTATCTGCTCACTTTCACAGTATTTTGTGAGTAATAACCTAATTATTTACTGGCTTTTCTTTTTGGAGAACCCCTCATGCATAAATTTTGCATGATACAGATGATAAAAAATATTTTTAAAATGTCATTGTCACCCTCCTCCCTAAAAATTAATATTTCATAAAATTAAAATCTTTGTGAAGTTATTTATTATGACTGTGTTAGAATTTCACTGAAATTCCAACCCACTCAAGAGATATACAGAAACAAAGTATGGACTACTGGTATCTATGGCGGATCCTGCGGTCTCACTGGATCCTCCATAGACCACAACACATGCAGGAGAGCACAGCAGTGATGTCAGCTCCTAAGAGCATCTGCCGGGTCAAGATGGCAATGCTCACAAGGGATGGATTCATACAAGTAAACGTACCTTTACCTGATCTCCCCAACAGTCACCAGACCCGGACCGACATTGTCACCCTTAGGGGTCTTTGCAAATTCAGCAAGGTCCCCAAATGGTGACAGTACCGCTTTAATTAAAATATGTATGTGTGTATGAACAACTGTTTAAAGGAAATGCCCTACTGTGATATACAAAGCATTGGCTTATGTTTACTATTTATAATGAAGTTGTTTGGAAATAGAGGGATATATAAAGTACCATCCTCACTCCCATGACCGTCTAAAGACAAAGGTTATTGTATGTAGGACAGGAAAGGACACGATAGAGACAAAGAGTGGGATGGAAACGTTTGTAATGAACTAACATTTAGTCAGCAAGGGTTCCACTTACCTGAAGGTTTACTCAACTTTCCTTTGCACTTTATGCCCTGCTCCAGGAATACTAGGAGAAAAGACACTGGAAGCTGTTGGAATTTAGTTTTCGATCCATTTTTGTTTTTTCAGAGTGCAGCAATCACCACGGAAATCAATAGATCCTTCGAATTACTCCATAATTGTTAACAGATAATCCACAATGAAATCAGAAATAAATATCAGAAATGTTGACTGGTAGCCGTACACAGAAAAAGCCTGCTCTGTAAATTTTGAAAAGAAATATATAAATTAGATTAAGAATGTCTTGTGCCAATTGTGACTTATTGTACATACAATTATAGCTAATCAATAGAAAGGCAGATGCATCATGGGATTCTAAAAAAAGTAGCAGGAAATGGTAGTTTAAAAGGAAAGTTAAGGCTCCCATACAAAAAAAAGTTTCTTACTTTTAAATAATTTTTTTTAAAAAGAAAAATAAAACCGCTTTTCAGTATTAATCTTGCACGCTCTACTTTGAATTTCATGACACTTCCTAAAGCATGCTATATGCTTAGCATATGTAATGCTTGCCCATATGAGTCAATAAACACCGCTATTGCATTTACATATTATAGATGCGATGACATTCATTCAACTGAATGGAAACTTTGTACTGTTATCTTTTTGCCGTCCAGTCTCCTCCTTTAGTCTAAGAGTCAGCTAGCAGTGGAAGCAGCACAACAATAGAGACACACAGGGTATATGGTAGTGTCATATTCCCTGTGTGTGCCTCTTTCACCGATCTATTTTCGATTATCATTGAGAGCAGCGTGGGTGGGAGGGAAGAGCAGGATCATGAGGAGACTGGCAAACCATGAAGTGCAGGTCTGGCAGCATGCCAGAGGACTAGCGGCCGCCAGTGTTCTGTCACATTCACTTTCCTGAAAGTGCATTTCCACTGACAGCATGGCAATCATCGGAACTACTGCTCCCTCTTAATTAGAACTCTTTCTCGCTCGTCATCGGAACCTCTCCTCCATCATCATCGGAACCAGTGCTCTCTTGTCATCAGAACTCCTTCCCCCTCATCATCAGAACCCCTCCTTTCTCATCATCAAAACTCCTTCCTCCTCATCATCAGAACCCCTCCTTTCTCATCATCAAAACTCCTTCTTCCTCGTCATCAGAATCCTTCCTCCCTTATCATCATAACTCCTCCCCCTCATCATCAGGGCTCCTTCCCCCTCATCATCAGAACCCCTGCTCTCTCCTCATCAAAACTACTTCTCCCTCGTCACCATCATAACTCCTCCCCTCTGTAACCGCAGGTGGTTCCCTTATTTACCACTATAATGTCTTAAAGCATAGAACTTAGAAGTGCTAACCATACAGATATCTTAGCCATAATTTTATATAGTTAGTAAGAGATCCTCTATTTAACATATATAAATAATTGAGAATACAATATAAAATAAGGATTGTCTTGGAAGCAATAAAGTTTTGTCTTTTTTGATATTTATTATATAAAAATATAGACATATAAAATCCATTACAATAATTTATAGCAGAGTTTCTAAGATTAAACTAAATGCTTTCAAATATCATTAATAGGTTAACATACCCTCCTGAACATGTCATCATGTCAGCCTCTCTGTCATTTTAAGACGGAGCAGCGTCTGTCTCCAAGTCTCTCCTCTGTGTCTTAACATTTAAAAATACACCTATTTATATCTTAGGTGTCTTCATTATAGGGTCACTGTAGTAACTTCTTTTACTTTTATTTATTTTAGGACCTCCCTTAACTTGGCAAAAATACAAGGCCATAACTAAAGGGTGTACATGGAATAGCCTTCCAGCTGAAGTGGTAGAGGTTAACACAGTAAAGGAGTTTAAGCATGTGTGGGATAGGCATAAGGCTATCCTAACTATAAGATAAGGCCAGGGATTAATGAAAGTATTTAGAAAATTGGGCAGACTAGATGGGCCGAATGGCTCTTATCTGCCATCACATTCTATGTTTCTATGTTTCTATGTCGTGGAAATTTTCCTGACTTAGGTCAAGATGGCCTCTTAAAGTCTAAACATCTTTATCTACTTAGGGTTACCACAGTATATTATGTACTGAAAGAGTCATAGCATAGCCTTGAAGCTTGTTTATGCATTATTGTTATTGTAATTCGTCTGGGACAAAATGGCGTAAACACATTATACACTGAAGGTAAGTAAGAGGTTATTGCTTAAAGAAACATGTATGAAAAACAATATGTTCCATTTCTAACACCTTGTCAGTTTGCAATATCTCTTACAGACAAAGTACACAGTTTAAAGGAATACACTATTTCATTCTAAAACTTGTAATATTTGCATTTGCCCATAACACCTCATTATTAGAACTCCTTCTCCCTCATCCCTCATGTTTGCCTATCTGCAGGGCCGGTGCAAGGATTTTTGGGTACATAGGCGAAGATGTATCTTTCCACCCCCCCCCAAATAACATCTTCACCTATGTGCCTCTTAACCAGCCCCTCTCCCCGTCCATTAGTGGTCCCCTACCTTCCCTGTCCCTGAGTGTTCTTCTAAGCTCTCCCCTCTTTTTCCTGTCCCTTGGTGTTTCTCTCCCCTCCCCTCCCTGTCCCTTGGTGCACCCCCCACCGCCTTAGTGGTCGCACTCCCATTCCTGGTGTGCCTCCTACCTCTCTTGTAGCGTTGCCGAGTGGAGGATATCCCCTACAGGAGCTTCAATTTTCTGTACCTGGCCGGACTGACAGGGAGTGCTCTCTCAGTGAGCACCTCCGGTCAGTCTGGCCGGGTACAGGAAACAGAAGCTCCTGTACTGCGCTCCGCCACGCTACACTCAGTGGTGTATACACACTGACAGTCACACACACTCAATGACAAACACACAGACTCACTGATCTGACACACACTCATTCATTGACAGGCACACTGATACTCACACACAGACTCAATGACAAAGATACTCTCACTGATTTGACAGACACTCACAAACACACACTGACAGACACACATACACTGCCACACTCATACACTCACATGCAGTACTCATACAAGCACTCACAGACACACTCACTCACAGACACACATACTCATGCACACACTCAGTCACTCACAGGCACACAGACACTCAGGCACACATACACTCACACACAGACACACACAGACAGACACACACACACTCAATCACAGACAGTCACACACAGGCACACATACACTCACACACAGACACACAGACACACACTCACACACAGACACACACACACTCAATCACAGACAGTCACTCACAGACACACAGACACGCATACACACACTCACTAATTATTTTAATAAATAAACATTTTCCACCCAGCCTCCCTACCTAGAGAGCTGGTGTGGATGATGAATCATTCCCTGGGGTCCAGTGGGGCAGTACTGTGATCAGACGCGGCGAGGGAGCTCTAATCTCCACGCTCTGCTCCCTCGCGCGCTGCCTTCTGATACCGCGGGAGCCGGTATATGACATCATATTCCAGCTCGCGTGGCATCAGCAGACAGCGCGCGAGGGAGCAGAGCGTGGAGATTAGAGCTCCCTCGCCGCGTCTGATCACAGCACTGCCGCACGCCGCGCCGGGGATCCAGAAGGTGGCCTGGCAGGAGGGAGAGCTTCCCTCCTGCCGGTCACTGAAATCTTGCGCCCCCGGAGCCGGTGCGCCCTAAGGCGGCCGCCTGTGCCGCCTTATGGACGCGCCGGCCCTGCCTATCTGTGGCTGTGTGTATCTGTCTGTGGCTGTGTATGCTTATCTGTGCTTGTGTGTGTCTGTGTGTGCCTCTCTGTGGTTGTGTGCCTGTCTGTACTTGTTTGTGGCTGTGTATGCCTGTTTGTGCTTGTGTGTGCCTGTCTATGTCTATGTATGCCTGTGTGTACCTGTCTGTGCCGATCTTTGCTTGTCTGTGGCTGCATGGGGCTCTCTTTGGCAGTGTGTGTCTGTCTGTGCTTCTCTTTGTGTACCATTATGTGTGTATGCTTGTGCATGTTTGTGTCTGTAAGTAACTGTGAGTGTGCCAAATGGAGTGTCTAGCAGTGTAATTTGGAAGGGTTAGGGGTGGGGCTTTAGGTAGGGGGATATCATATTATTTTTGTACTCCAGTCCTGGGTGGTTTTTGACACTTGCAATGCCCCTGAATGTTAAATAGTAATTTTGGTTGAAAAAATACGTCAGGTTCAACTTTTAGAGCACATCCTTTTACCCATTTTGAAGTGATGGACAATTAAGCCACAAAAAGGAGAAAAAACCCTTCTTGACTCTACATTTTCTGGTTTTATTTTTTATACAGTATCCTTTAATCAATCAATCAATCTTTCTTTCTTTCTCTCTTTCTTTCTCTCTTTCTTTCTTTCTTTCTTTCTCTCTTTCTCTTTCTCTCTCTCTCTTTCTCCCTTTCTCTCTCTCTTTCTCTCTCTCTCTCTCTTTCTCTCTCTCTTTCTCTCTCTCTCTCTCTCTCTCCCTCTCTCTCTCTTTCTTTCATAGATCTATAGGGTTCTGCACTCTACAATATTTAAATGCTTTGGTGCTTAACTCTGACCACAAAATACAGAAACTTGAAAGAAAACACTCATAGAACTTCATATTGATTGAAACACTGCTTTAATTTTTTTAAGCAGATAGGTGCATAATAGAACATTTCAAGAACTCAAAAAAGTCCAGTGTGATTACTGAAACACTGATTACACTATAATGTAACTATCTGCCTAAAAAAATTATTTTGTTACTTTGAATCATCTAGAACTCCTACAAATGCTCACTTTCAAGTTGCCGTAGATAGAAAGACAGACAGTCAGACAGACAAACAGGGTGCAGATGTTTAAATTTAATTCTCCATTAAGGAACATCAATGTGCACTTCTTTGGTTGCACGTTTGTTCCAACTGTAACATGATAAATCCTGGCAGAATAAGGTGGGGGTTATATAAATGTTAACAGCAATAATAATAATGACAGTACATGCATGACCAACATAAGATGATGGTAAAGCAGAATTCATGTTTGAGGTTACCTGCTAATACACTGAGAAAACCACATGTTATTTATCAGCTTTACCTCAGAACAGAATCCGCATGATATCTGAATACCATGTAGAATTGATAATTTAGTGTATGTAAAATGGGCATAGACTTCCCATGGAAAAATGACGTAACTGGAAGCATGTGCTAGAAATATGATTTTTGAAACTGAATTTCAGAAATGTAAAACCAAATAAATTATTTGCAAGTGACAACTTTTTCACTAGCACGAAGCAGCAAACAATGACCAACAAAATAGGAATGTGTCTCATCTGCTAACCAAATATTCCTATGTTTCCAGAAATGGTGAGCACATCTTATTTTAACCCCTTATTTGACAGAGGTGTGTACAACAGTGGGGTCTATTTTAATTCAGAAAGGTCTGACTTTGTTCTGGCAAAGAAGCAATATGTTTCAAGAAGGGTCCAGTGAGAGGCTGCACTTTACTTGAGTCACACCAATACATCGGAGCGATGTTTTAGTCAACAGACTTTCTTTAGACTTCCATTACTCCTTCAAATATTCCAGCATGTGTACCTTAGAAATGTTATCACATGATAGAACATGCCATGCATTACTATAGAGATCTTAGATAAACCATAAACTTAATCCTTTTAGTAGCTGTTTGACCAAATTTGGCTGATCGGTTCATTGGCAGAATCCCAAACTCTGAGCCAAAATGTACCAGAATTAAAGACCAACCAAACTGCGCAATGCCAAACTGTTTTAGTTCAGAGATGCGATCTTAAATACCACCCGTGGTGCTTAAAAAAAACCAAGTTGAATAAAAGAGGATCGATGACTAGCAGACGGTCACTAACAGGGTTATTTACTAAAGTCAAAAATTAAGGTGAATTTCAATTTTAAGGTCAGAGGAGGAACAGTAAAAAAAAAAAATATATAGATATATTTATTTGTTAATAAATATATGCCTGGCAGGCCAACCTGGTGACCTATTTTAGATACATTGTCGACTTGTTTTTTATATGGAAAGGCTCAGAGGAATTTTTTAAAATTACTTATATATTTTATGACTGGTTGTTTTTGATTGGTTAAAGTTTTTTGATTGACTTGTTGCTGCTGGAGTTTTAATGTAAAGAAAGTCAATGCTAAATACTCGCCTCCTGTCATTACTAAAATTAAGATTATAAATACACTATGTTATCATAATCTCCAATTTTAGAAAAAAAGGTTTAAAATATACTCCTTAAAAATGCTAATCCTTTTAAAATTTTCATTAATATTAACACATTTGTCTGAAAATTGTCCTTGAAAAGATTTTTTATAAAAAAAGAAAGAGGAAGATAGAAAAAATATATAGATAAATTCCACAGTGACACAATACTAAAGTGCCTTAAAAGCAGTTTGGTGACCTCAAAATGATCTGTTTCATTTCCTTTCAAATGTGTGACATACAGTTGTTATTATAAAACACAGTGTAGCCAATGGTATCTTAACTCAGCCAAGCTTCTTCACATTTATCTAAGTAGCTCCTCCTAGTATTTAAAGAGATATGTAAAGAAAGTATTGTTATGTTGGGTAGCTGATCAAGACATTCTGAGAGGATTTCTTTGACATAATTCACTTTGGTATTGTGCCATTTCACTGATTAACTTTGCTAAATGACAAGAAAACTAATTTAAAATTTTTACCAGATGCCCTAAAATTAACACATATAATTTGCAAAGCAGCAAGAACGTGTATTTCAAGGTTCTAGAAGAGGTCACCCAAAGTAGATTATATCTTCAAAATCAGCTACATTTATAATATGGGATATTGAACTTCAATATGTTTGGTTCTGTCGAAACATGGTTGATGGCATTTCGCGATTTGTGACTATCTTTCTGCCTTACCTTTTATATGTTTATAACTTTTTTCTCTTTTTCTCACTTGATAGTTATTGGTGACATGTCTTAGTGGTCCTCTTTCCTGTCCCTTAGTGTTCTTCGCCCCTCCCTCTCCTCTCTCCCCTGTCTCTTAGTGTTCCTCTCCCCCCTCCTTGCCTGTCTCTTAGTGCCCCCCTATTCTCCTTAATGTACCTCCCCCCCTTAGTGTTCCTTTTCCCTTCCCTCCCCTGAACCTAAGTGGTCCTCCTTAATGTTCCTCTCTCTCCCCTCCTAGTGCCCCCCGTCCCATAGTGTTCTTTCCACCCTCCCTGTTCCATAGTGTTCTTTCTCCCCCCTGTCCCATTATTATTATTATTATTATTTTATTATTTATATAGCGCCAACAAATTCCGTAGCGCTGTACAATGGGTGGACTAACAGACACATAATTGAGATCAGACCACTGACGTACAGGAACAGAGAGGGTTGAGGACCCTGCTCGATGAGCTTACATGCTAGAGGGAGTGGGGTATAGTGACACAAAGGGTTAAAGTAGGGGAATTAAATAGTTTGTTACAGAAGGGTTTATTGAGTGCTTGGTAGGTCATTTTTGACAGGTGCAGGAACGGAGTCATGGGGTGGGGGATGAGAAACCTGCTGATAGTTTAATTGATACGCTTTAATGAAGAAGTGAGTTTTCAAAGATTTTTTGAAGGAATGGAGGCTGGGTGAAAGTCTGATTGAGGAGGGAAGGGAGTTCCACAGAATAGGTGCAGCCCTGTAGAAGTCTTGAAGGCGAGCATCAGAAGTGGGGATCCGGGCAGAGGTGTTCTTTCTCCCCCCCTTCCCATAGTGTTCATTCACCCCCCGTCCCATAGTTTTCTCCCCCATGTCCAATAGTGCTTTTTCTCCCCCTGTCCCACAGTGCCCTTTCTACCCCCATCCCATAGTGTTCATTCTCCCCCCATTCCATAGTGTTTTTTCTCCCCCCTCGTCCCATAGTGTTCTTTCTCCCCCCATCCCATAGTGTTATTTCTCCCCTGTCCCATAGTGTTATTTCTCCCCGTCCATAGAGTTCCCCTTCGTCTCATAGTGTTCTTTGTCCCCCATCCCATGGTGTTTCTTTGTCCCCATCCCATAGTGTTCTTTTCCCCCCCTCCCCTGTCCCTAGTGTTCTTTCCCCCCCCTCCCGTCCCATAGTGTTCTTTCCCCCCCACCTACTCCCTCCAGTCCCATAGTGTTCCTTCCCCTGTCCCCATCCCTTAGTGTCCCCCTCTCTCCCCCCTTTGTCCCTGGTGTGTCTCCTACCTTTCTTGTAGCGTGGCTGAGCGGAGCGGACCGCAGTACAGGAACTTCAGTTTCCTGTACCCGACCGGACAGACAGGAAGAGATCTCTCAGTGAGCACTTCCTTTCAGTCTGGCCGGGTAAAGGAAACAAAAGTGCTCCGCTCGGCTACGCTACACAGAGTGCCTGGTAGGAGGGAGTGCTGTGCGCCCTGTATGTGAGTTCCTTAGAAGTTCACAGTGTATATCTGTATATCAGTGTGTGTATCTGAGTGTGTGTGTCAGTGTGTTTCTGAGTGTGTATTTGGGTGTGTGTATCTGTGTGTTAGTGTGTGTGTGCCAGTATGTGAGTATATTTGTGCCAATGTGTGTGTGTGTATCTGAGTGTATGTGCCAGTGTGTGTATCTGTGTGTCAGTGTGTATCTGGATGTGTATGTATGTGCCAGTTTGTGCATCTTTGTGTCAGTGTGTATCTGAGCGTGTGTATCTGTGTCAGTGTGTGTGTTTGTGTGTGTATGTATTTGCCAGTGTGTATCTGTATGTCAGTGTTTGTATCTATGTATATGTGTTAGTGTATGTATGTGAGTGTGTGTTTCAGTGTGTATATGTACCAGTGCATGTATCTGTGTGTCAAAGTGGTCATAAATGTTTGGTGGCTGTGTGTGTGAGGGGGGAGAATGGGGGGGTTTGGCGCAGAAGCTGGTGAGGCATTTTTGCATGTTGGGATGTCTGTAATAAGTTAATATGTTTATTGATGCATGTATTTATATTTCTCTGACACTTGTTTCTGTAACCCCTGTCATAGTTGAAAACAAAATAAAATGGTTTGAAAATATTTTATAAATAAATAAAATATGTATATATGCCCTTAAAAAGATGTGTGCTACCCACCCACATGCCATATGCACATATACAGCGCATACGCAAGTAATACGCAACCACTGATCCTGTGTATTGAATTGGATATTTCACCCTAAATAAATAATGTCAATAAACCTATCACAGATAAAGCTCCTGTAATAAAATTATTGATCAAACACAACATATCCAAATACCATCCTTCATTAAACCTGCTTCTCTTCCACTCTTAAATTACAGCAGCATTCATATATGCACTTTTGTAAAACGCAATCAAAATATAACCTACCTGAAGGTGTAGTTGGCCCAGGGATGGAGACTGAACTGGCTGATCAGAAAGAATTGCTAGTGATATAGCCTGTCACGCTGGCAAATTCTGCTAATCGGCCACTCGAAAATAACCACTTCCCTTTGTAAAATAGAATCAGCTGCCAGTGCATAACCCCACATTGCAAGGTACTTTTTTTTTTTTTTTTGCTTGATTGTGTGTTTGTTAGAATGTTATCTACAACAAACTATTTTTGTTACAGAGATGTAGAAAAATAATAAACACCTTGTACAACCTATATTCAAAAGGGGACAATTCCAAGCAGAGGCATACCTAGGTTTTGTGGCACCTGGGGATGAAAAATCCCCCCTCCACCCCATAAAAAATATATTTTTAGGTCTCGTTCTGCATCACCCCAATCCATGTTTGTTAGGGAAATTACACTCACATACTGACATTCATATTCACATGTACGTACATTCATGAATACATATATTTGTTTTCAGGGCCTCAAAAGCCGTAGAGTTTGGGGAATAAGACATTCATGGAAGAAACAAAAGTTGGTTGTGGTGTGCAAAAGGCAAAAGGAGATATCATTACAAAATGTATTCGGCCTACGAAATATGGATACATCACATTAACACGTTCCGGAATGCTTGTCATACCTCTCGTGTAGGTTGAAGTATGTATTATTATTATTATGTTATTTATATAGCGCCTTCAAATTCCGCAGCGCTTTACAATGGGTGGACGAACAGACATGTAGTTGTAACCAGACAAGTTGGACACACAGGAACAGAGGGGTTGAGGGCCCTGCTCAATGAGCTTACATGCTAGAGGGAGTGGGGTAAAATAACACAAAAAGGTAAGGATAGTATTAGACTAGTGACAGTTGCAGAAGAGGAATCACTCGGGAGCTATTAACAGTTCAATTGATACACTCTTATGAAGAAGTGGGTTTTTAATGATTTTTTTAAGTAGTGGAGACTGGGTGAGCATCTAACGGAGGAGGGAAGTGAGTTCTATAGGAACAGTGCAGCCCTCGAGAAATATTGAAGGCGAGCATTAGAGGTGGGAGTACGGACAGAAGATAGACGTAAGTCTTCAGCAGATCGTAAGGGCCTAGACGGGACATACTTGTGTATAAGGGAGGATAGATAGATGGGAGCAGCATTGTGTACAGATTTGAAAGCAAGAACCAGAATTTTAAATTGAGCTCTATATCTTATAGGAAGCCAATGTAGGGACTGACAGAAGGATGAGGCGTGGGAGGTGCGGGAGGACAGGAAGATGAGCCTCGCCCCCGCATTCATTATGGACTGTAACGGTGCAAGTTGGGAGCATGTAAGACCACTGAGAAGTGGATAACAGTAGTCAAGGTGAGAAAGCACAGTGTATCTAGTGTAGGCAGTGGATTTCCATCGACCTAAGGGTTTAAGGATGTGTACAGGAATATTTATTTTGGAAGCCGTGGTGGCGGCCCCGATACAGAATGAATGACCTGAGTAAATAGCCGGGTTAACACCAAACTGTACCAGTAACATTCTAACATAAAGCATGAACACGATAGTGGTGAGTGTTTTCCCGTGTAAAGCCAGAAGTGGTTGATTAAGGGCATTTTGATTGTAGGAAAGGTAATGGTCCGAGACCGTGATGGGGCACCATTGATTGCCTGTGGGGTAATATGTGATTTTTACTGTCTGACATTTTCCCCCCTTTTTTGTGTGGTTTATTGAAAGTATGTAGTGATCGTGTGCTTTCACCAGTTGTGCTTTTGTGACGAAGTCAGGTGAGTTAGTGTTGGTGGTGGTGAATTCTCTAGGTCGGAGAAAGCCAAAGAATGCTAAGTAGATGGCCATTTTAATGACGTGATTTTTCTGAGTCTCGAATGGTGAGGCATCTAGGAGATCTGAAAGTGATTGCAACATGTGATCGTGGAGGGGCAGTCTAGAAGTAGTGATGTACCGAACGGTTCGCTGGCGAACGGTTCCCGGCGAACATAGCATGTTCGCGTTCGCCACGGCGGGCGAACATATGCGCGGTTCGACCCGCCCCCTATTCGTCATCATTGAGTAAACTTTGACCCTGTACCTCACAGTCAGCAGACACATTCCAGCCAATTAGCAGCACAGCCTCCCTAGCAGACCCTCCCACCTACTGGACAGCATCCATTTTAGATTCATTCTCAAGCTGCATGCTTAGTAAGAGGAGGGAAAGTGTAGCTGCTGTTCATAAGATAGGGAAAAGCATAGCTAGGTTAGGGATAAGGGTATGCTTTTTTTGGATTTTTTTTTTCTATCTAATGTAAATGCACTTAGTTGTCTGCCACTGCTGCCAGCTTCTGTGTCAGGCTCACAGTGCCATTTCCCCAGTCAGTGCCACCAATTACATCTGGTGTCACAATAGCTTGGATTTAAAAACAAAAAACTTTTTTCACTGTTATAGATTGAATAGCAGTCAGTTGTCTGCCACTGCTGCCAGCTTCTGTGTCAGGCTCGCAGTGCATACTGTGCCCATTTCCCCAGTCAGTGCCACCAATTACATCTGGTGTCACAATAGCTTGGATTTAAAAACAAAAAACTTTTTTTACTGTTATAGATTGAATAGCAGTCA
>OW240913.1:64867921-65092730 GCA_933207985.1 Pelobates cultripes | reverse complement strand
CTTGCATATATATAGATATATATAGATATATATACATATGTATATGCAAGAAGTACATAGGCAATTACTTATAAAAAAAATACAATCCATCGGAAGAAATAAAGAAAAAATATACAGAATTCTTAGATAAGGGACTCTCAAAAGGTATTTAAACCCTTACAGAGCATGAATTTTTAAAATATATATATATATGTCAGCAATGACCCACAGTGTGTTTTGTATGTATATATATCTATATATATGCAAGACGTACATAGGCAATTACTTATAAAAAAGTTTTTAAGAATGCAGCGCTGTATTAAATGTGAGGTAAGTGTGTTTTCCAAAAATATTCAGAAACACTTACTTTTTCCCCTTTTCCTTAGTGTAATATATATATAGAAAAGACAGAAAAAAATACATACAAATAATTGTGCAGTATATTAGGTGATATGGCAAGAAGTGAGTTACAAATATATATAAACTCACATTTTTTAGAGCCTTTTCAAGTTTTTAGGCTCTAAACTTCCAAGCGTCTGTGTCTTTTTGGGTAGATCACACAACCCCTCTCTCCGGGAAAATGTGTATGTTCCTCTCCACAAAGTCTTGTTTAGAGCCTTTTGATAACTGGCTCTAAGTATGTAAACCCAGTGTCAATTTCTGGGGTGACACTGCCCCTTCCCTGGAATCACTTGTGCAGGATACAGTTGAATAGATAAAAATGGGAAAATTTATTGCAGTATATATATAAATACTATAAAAATATACTTCTAGAAAATAACAAACAAATATATATATAAAAACAGTACAGTGCAAATGTTTGTGGTCTAAAATAGAAGTCCACTAAAACGCGTTTCGTCGATAAAAAACGGCTTCCTCAGTCTGCAATGCAGCCTATTAGCCTAGAACAGTGATGGCGAACCTATGGCACGCGTGCCACAGGTGGCACGCTGGGCCCTTTCTGTGGGCAAGCGGCCATAGGTCGCCGGTAGAGGGGAGAAGACTGGCGTGGGTCGGCATCAATGCAGAGTAGGCACCTGCCTGCTCAAAACGGCAGGTGCCTACTCTGCTTCAGTGTCGGAGGACATGGAGGCAGAGGGAGGGATCTCACAAGCAGATCGATCCTCCCGCGAGCAGGCTGTGGGGAGCGTTGCCGCGCGTTCCCATGGCAATGCTCCACACAGCATTGCGCGGGAGTACAGGAGAGCGGATACATACAGCCACTTATCACCACCGACTGTGTCCCCCCCCTCCTTCACTAAAGGTAAGAAGAAGGGGGGTGGGATATAATGTTTAATGATTATGAAAATAAAAAAATGCTACCTGCAGCACCCCCCCCACTCACACACAGCACCCCCCCACTCACACAGCACGCCTCACACACACAGCACGCCTCAAACACACACTGCATGACTCACACACACTGCACGCCTCACACACACAGCACCCCTCACACACACAGAGCACCCCTCACACAAACACACAGCACCCCTCACGCACAGCAATCCACACCCTTACACACAAACACATACACTATCAATGCAGTATATTTGTGTGTGTATTCATCAGTCTGTATGTATTTAGCGGACTGTGTGTGTGTATTCAGCGGACTGTGTGTGTGTGTATTCAGTGGACTGTGTGTGTGTACTCAGTGGACTGTGTGTGTGTGTGCTCAGCGGTCTGTCTGTGTGTGCTCAGCAGTCTGTCTGTCTGTCTGTGTACTCAGCAGTTTGTGTGTGTGTGTATTCAGCATTCTGTGTGTATTCAGCAATCTGTGTGTGTGTGTGTATTCAGCATTGTGTGTATTCAGCATACTGTGTGTGCTCAGCAGACTGTGTGTGCTCAGCAGACTGTCTGTGTGTGTATGCAGCAGTCTGTGTGTGTATTTAGCAGTGTGTATATTCAACAGTCTGCTGAATACACAGACTGCTGAATACACAGACAGCTGAGTACACACACAGTCCGCTGAGTACACACACACAGTCCGCTGAATACATACAGACTGCTGAATACATGCAGTCTGTATGCATTCAGCAGACTGTGTGTGTACTCAGCAGTCTGTGTGTATGTACTCAGCAGTCTGTCTTTCTGTATGTGTACCCAGCAGTGTGTGTATTCAGCAGACTGTGTGTGTATTCAGCAGACTGTATGTGTGTATTAAGCAGACTACTGAATACACACATGCAGTCTGCTGAATACACACACACAGACTGCTGAATACATACACACAGTCTGCTGCATACACACACAGTGTGCTGAATACACACACACACAGACTGCTGAATACATACAGACTGCTGAATACACACACAGTCTGTGTTGGCACTTTGAGGGAAAAAAGTTGGCACGTATTGCGGTTTGGGCACTCGGGCTCAAAAAGGTTTGCCATCACTGGCCTAGAAGTACAGACCAAATTCTCCCTCCTCCCCTTAGATCAGGGGCCACCTGGGGACAATGGTCTTCATGGCCATGACTTGGCTTGGCTTCTCAGGGCCGATTATAGAGAACATTTGATCTTTCTTCTAGCTTGTTTAGCAGCCAGCACTCTGGCTGCATAAGCAGTAGTGTTAGGATTATTCCCTCCGCTGATTTCAACAAAGGAATTCCCTTGCTTGTCCTAATCCTAATCCAAACCAAAAATCCTAAAACAAATTCTAAACCTAATACTAAAACTAATCCTACAAGAGTGGTATATAAGCACTATCTACTGACTGTTTTTAGTATGAGAGGCAGATATATATTACACTGAAAATAGCCTGCCCAGTACATTGCAATCAATGTAGGGCAACCACTCACCACTCAACCATGGTGTTCTCAATAGGTTTAAAGTGCTCAATGCAGCGCTGACTTTCAGAGCTGCACACAGCTCATCAATCAGTCTGGGGCCCCTAAAAACGACCCCAGTTGACAGAGGAGAGTCCTAGATATCAATTGATAGATGTTACTCCCTGATATGAGCAGGGGTTTATTTTGCTGCATATTGCATTGACTTTCACTGCTGCATGCAGTTTATATGTCAATCTGAGGCACATACAAATTGCCACAGCTGACAGAGGGAAACCTCAGGAATCAAACTGATACCTGGGACTCCCTGGTGTGAGCAGAAACATAACATGTTGCATGCAGCGTTACATTTCAGTGCTGAATGCAAAATATCTGTCTATCTAGGGTCACTAGAAATAGCCCCAGCTGACAGTGAGGTGCCCCAGGTATTTATTGGACTCCCTGGTGTGAGCAGGAATTTAACAGTGCTCAGACTGCGTTTTTGCAATGGTGATTTAAGCCCCATTTAAATGCCTTTATGCAGCACTCACTTTGAGTGCTGTCAAGAGTGCATCAGTCTATCTGGGGCCACTAATTCTGGCCACAGCTGACACAATGACACCAGGGATTCCCAGTTACCAGCAGTGAAATAGTCTCTGCTAGTAAAATAATGGATGACGGATTTACTCTGTCATGGATCTTTTAAGAGGCATGCATTAATTTGAGACAATTGTCTCATTTAAAAGCCTTAGCGTTTGATGAAACAATTGCCTCATTCTGCAGGCTGAATAAACAAATAAATATGCTTTTTTTCATATTCCCCTGCTTCTTCTTTCTTTTCTTTCCACTCCCACTTCAAGAGGAACACTAATCAGTGTCCTATCCCTAGGAATGCTAGAAAATTGCATTGGGCATGCCTGATTTGCTCATGTGCAGCTGGAAAATCTCTTCCCTTGCAACATCCTCACAGGTGGAGAAAAGAAGGAATCTGATTGGTGTAATTAATGCAACACAGACTCCGGTGTCTGGTTTTTCTTGTTTGTATATTTCTTTATAAGTGTTTGATTGCTGGTTTGAAATATAATTGTCAGGTGATGCATGTCCCTTTACGGGAAGGATCTTGCTCTTTACAACAAGATCCTATGTAGACCTGGTTCTAGATAATGGTCCATTTGTTGCTTGTTTGACTATGTCATCTTATGGATTCTGTCATGTTGTCTTTATGTTAATATTTATTGCTATGTTATTTTTGTAGGGCCCAGACTGCTGTTTTGTTGTGCGACTTAATCATTATCTAATTTTAAAGAGAGAAGTTCGAACTACCCATACTTATGCATCACCTCACTTCTCATATCTTGATTGTTGATTGGTATTAAGAATAATGTTTGCAATATTCTAAAACATATGACATGTATGTGATTTACTTTTCTATTTCTCTTAATAAAAAATGATATGTTTAATTAGCAGCTTAATGTATCTCATTACTGGATTTTCTGAGGTTCAATTTTCATGAAATCCACATTGAGTACGCTCAAACACTCCAGAGGTTTAGAAGATGTTTAAACATCTATTAGATGTAGAATTGTAAATATTGTGAGTGAATTGTCCAACTGGGAACTATCTTTATATAATCTTTTTCATAAGGATAAAAGGATACCTTCCACATAATCATTATTTGAAATAATGCAAATCCATGACCATTTTACCATGTTGATCATGGATCCAGCAAAGTAAGTTGATCTCCCATTTATTTCAGAAATTAATATTTACATGAAAGTGTGTGTATACTTTATAAATGAGGACTTTACATAATTATATATATATCATACTCTTTTCTTCTGAATAAGTATAACAATGTATTTAAGACTGTGACATCCGGTTATATTTTCTAAAGACATTTTGATAAAGCAGAGTAAAACATTTAAAACCATAGCTTAATATTATTTTATCAAGAAATTATTTAATTCCAGGGAAAGTTACCCACTGTTTAAATATTCAAGAAATGCAATATAGAATAATGCACAGATGGCACTTTACCCCCAGTAAATTGCATAAAATAGATCCTAATCAATGCCCAGTATGTTGGAGATGTGGTACACAAGAAGGCACAAATGAACACATCTGTTAATCATGTAGATTAGTTAACAATACATGGAATAGAATTTTCCATATAATTTCAGATCTTTTAAAGGTGAAAATGTCTACATCCCCTGAAAAAGCCATGCTACATTTACATCTAGATTATATCAATACAAATGGCAAATTCTTGACTATTCAGATCTTCATGGTCATGAAACTAGTGATTGCAAGAATGTGGGGCAAAAATCAAGAAATTACTCTGACAATGGTAATAAATCAAATACATTTCCAATGGAAAATGGAAAAAGGTTACTTTTCTGCGTCTCAAAGATTTGTATCCAGTGCGAGCACATAATTTATTTTAGATCATACTTGAGCTAAAATCTTGGAGTGCTCCTAACAAGCATAACTGCAGCCATCAGGACACAAGTAATAGGTTTGTATCAAGCCAAGTAATGCTATTTTAAGTTTATAGCCCAGTTATGTGCTTGGACTTTGATTTAAAAAACTTTCCAAGTGATTCAATACTATTGGGAAATACTTTCCGAATTATTGTTTTGCAGAAGTTACTATTAAAGTCTATGGGAATTTTTGAGGGATATAAAGGGTGGGCCTGCGGAACTGTGACATCATGTAGCAAGTACAATGACCAGCAAGAAACAATATTCTAGGATGTGCAAGGTGAGAGGCTGGGGGCACGGTTAAGATATTAAATGCAGAAAAACTTTTTTTCCCAAGAACTATATAAAATCGAACTTGAAATTAGATTTTTCAATAAAATAGTTTATGCACTCTAATATTAACTCTTTTATTATATGTTAAAACTAAACACTGCAAATTATGATACAATGAGACACTCCAAACAGACGTTCCTGGTAACAATGCACGTTAGGCGAACATGATAAAATGAGACTTGATTTATTAATGTACTGCTTATATAGGTGCTGAAATTGTCATGAATGAAACCGCCTTTTGCAGTTAAATCTATGGAATCTTTGCACCTTCGCCATGATAAACTATAAATCTTATAGACGTAGCATAATAACAGCATTTGAAAATATTAGGACTCAGTTTTCCATAGCCATAACACTTTTTTTAATGTACATTAGATATAAATATAACTTATCGAGGCTAATATGTACATATTTGATGCTTATTTACTGCATCCAGAGTATGGATGTCCTGCACTATATTCCTTCAAATAAATAGGGCCCCTCCTTGTGATCGTTACAAATAACATTCTTTGACAAATGCAATCAAAGTGAACTACTGTAATAACTAGCATGCAAGCATCATATATCATTTACAAGAAATATTATGGTAAAAAATACTCATTTATATTTAAGGGGAGGTTAGCCAAAGGGCGCAAATTGTTCCAATTTGTGATTATACTTGGACAAAAATAACATTTACTAGTTGCGTAAAACATTTTAAAACACTGAGTGCTGGACCATGCACAATTTCTGCCTGCTAAGAGGATTCCATCACACCTCCTGTATTGCATTTAATGAGCAGAAAATTGTGATCTTTGACTTGAGGGCCGTTTGCCTCTCTACGCCCTTTTCCAACTCTCCTATTCTAGTTATAAATTCCCTGTGAGAGCAACTATTATTTTACTATTTCGGCGCTATGCTTTCTCTGTGAAGTTTTTTTTTTTTACCAGTTCAGGAGCCAAATAATAATGATATAAGAATCCGCTCATGCTCAAACCGTATAAAAAAAAAACAAAAAAAACAGGAAATATAAACTTTCAAATTCACCAAAAATGCAAGTGTGAAGGTAACTCAAGAGATGTGACAATGTCAGTAATAATACTGTTAATGTCAGGACTATGTAATACCGGCTGAGTAAAGTTGTAAAGATACAGGTAATAATGGAAAATAGTGTGGGGGGGGGGGTTGTCAATCAATTTTTATTATTTTATATATCAATACTTGGCAGCTTTCATACAGAAAACAGGATCTTATGACAAACAGACAAGCACGTGAAATTTTATACAATGCTTTAACAATTATTTCCCAGGATAAGACTACGGAGGATTGAGAACAGTGTCATTACAATAGTGTGCAAACTATGGTGGAAATAGTGTAAAAAAAAAGTTTCAACTTTATTTGTAATAAAAAGATCAGGCTATCTGCTAGTGTAATCCCTTACCAATGAGGTAGTGGGGGCATAGGGGGAGAGGCATGCTGTGGAGCTAGACACATACCATAAGGACCATGGTAAGTACAGGTAGTCCCAAAGCCCAAAAGAGGGCAGAAGATTTAGCAGGTGTGGTGATCTTGTGTACTGTCACATTGTGAGTCATCACTAGGAATCTTGGTGCCATCCACCGGTATTTCACTCCAGCTGATCTCGGCAGAAGATTAATATTCATGTCTGTAAAGCAAGACCCAAAATTCCATCTCATGCTCCATTTATTCCACAAAAGGAATAAAAACAAATATCCTCAACATTAATCTGTTTAGTATTCTGCATGTGTCAAAGTATCAGGAAAGTAATTCCACTCGTCAATCAAAAATAATACTTTAATCCTTGCAATGAATGAATATGTAAAAATAAAGCAAAATAGCATTATTTTATAATAATTTGAGAAATGACAGACCAGCATTATTTAATGCTCTCGATTACGATAATGAAAATATATGTTTTTAAAACAGTTGTATAATCAATGAACTTATCCAGCAGACTTCTGGAATTGATTCAACATGATAAAGTTTGTGATCTCTTTCCCTCGTTTAACATAATAAGCTACAATTGCTTCCCTAGCAACATTTTCCAAATGTGTTATAATATCAGCATTCTTAAAGGGACACTATAGTTACCTGAACAACTTTAGCTTAATGAAGCAGTTTTGGTGTATAGAACATGCCCCTGCAGCCTCACTGCTCAATCCTCTGCCATTTAGGAGTTAAATCCCTTTGTTTATGAACCCTAGTCACACCTCCCTGCATGTGACTTGCACAGCCTTCCATAAACACTTCCTGTAAAGAGAGCCCTATTTAGGCTTTCTTTATTGCAAGTTCTGTTTAATTAAGATTTTCTTATCCCCTGCTATGTAATAGCTTGCTAGACCCTGCAAGAGCCTCCTGTATGTGATTAAAGTTCAATTAAGAGATTGAGATACAATTATTTAAGGTAAATTACTCTGTTTGAAAGTGAAACCAGTTTTTTTTTTCATGCATGCTCTGTCAATCATAGCCAGGGGAGGTGTGACTAGGGCTGCATAAACAGAAACAAAGTGACTTAACTCCTAAATGACAGTGAATTGAGCAGTGAAATTGCAGGGGAATAATGATCTATACACTGCTTTATTTAGCTAAAGTAATTTAGGGGACTATAGTGTTCCTTTAATTCTGGATTTAAATTGTGCTATTGTTGCTTTTAAAATTCATGGGACCTGAACAAATCAAAATATATATATCAGAAGTCAGAAAAGCAATCAGTAAACAAATTTAAAAGTATCTTGCAACCTGTAGATCACTGGTTCCAAAACCAGCCGCTCTGACGCAGCAACCGTCAAGGTTTTGTTACAATGTCCATTGGAGCAGAAAAGGGAAACACATAAGTTCTTGACTTTTGTTCAGCCATGAGAACTGGTTTGGGAACCACTGCTTTATAGGGATGTAAAGAAATATGTGTTATTGTTAGTGCACAATAAATGGAGGGCTGCTATGACAAGTTATGTAATAAGTTAAGCCTGATTTTAACTCTTATTTTTCTATAATTTTATTTTTATTTTTTTATACATTTTTTATTGTTATCAATGTCTTGGCTAAGAGATAGTTGTACATCATTGATCCAAAATTCGAAGATGTCAGTATTCAACATGTTTTATCTTATTTGACAAAGCCTTTATATATCTATTTTTGTTAATGCTATGTTAAGGAAGGAATATTTGGAGGTACAAATAACAATCCTTTTTGCAAATTTTCATTTCCAATTCAGAAAGTAGTCTGTTCGATAAATTAATTGCGTTCTCTGGTTGATGCTTTGATTACATGGCCATTTCTGTCTGTGCTTGTATGATGTGAATTTGTTCTATAATTGAGTCTACTGCCCTTTGTGACTTTTCATTATCGGTCTCACTTTCGATTATTTTCCCCCCTTATATATCTATTCTCTCAATGGTCTTGCTTAGTAGATTAAAAGAAAAATTGTTTCATTTCCAATTGAAGTGTCCATTGAATACTAAGCTCTCAGAGGACAACGTAGATATAATTAAATCATTTTGAAGATTTACACCAATTATAATCATAATTAGTTGTATAATGCTTCCGGACTTGTTGACATTTTTGTTCTTTGTTTAGTTTTAACTCATTAGCCACTTTGTAGATATACACTGAATACCAATATTTTTTTATCTTTGTTCCTCTAAAAGCTAAAATAATCAGTCTCAATCATCAATATCTTGAACTGTATCTTTTTCAATGTACTTCTCGTTGTTTTTATAAGTAGTATTCTTAATTCCAAAGCATATTTATTTGCAAACGCTTTCCATTTTGCAGTGAATTATTATTTATCCAGGTTGTGAAATATTTTCTACAAAGCCTCCCGGAACCTGTTTTTTTTTTTAAAGTGAAACAAGTATTGCAATGATACTATGAAAATTGCATAAATCTAAATGCAAGTTCTAGTATATATAAATATCTAGAGTCTTCTATATTTCACATTTTAGAAACATATTTTAGATCCTATATGCTTCACAGTGACTCTGCTTTTTGCTAGTTTTTTAAACACTGGCCCCGTCTTATATTTTTGGATAAGTTTTTCAAATTATGTATTTAAAATGTTTGCCTAAACTTTAAAAAAATAAAAAAATTAATATAAAAATAAAACAAAAATATATCAACATATCAAAAATATCAAAATATGAAAACATTAAAATATTTTTCAAAATATTAAATCATTTTCCATTTTCAATTTTAACTATCCCTCTCATATACACCAGAGCCTAATGCCTGGCTCTGGGTAAATATCACTCTGCAAGGAGCAACACATGAGTAATCCACCTTTAAAATGTATGTTTTCCCCTTGTATCGTGTGGTCCCTCTGTGTTTTCCCATGTATTTCTATGCCTTTCGTGTATTGTGCCTGTATATGCGGCAACACTGTAAAATATAGAAGTAAATGTATTGCTATCTGTGTCTCTGCCCCTTCCCCCCTCCCTTTTCCTGTCACAGCAGGGCGTTGCCACAGAGACACTGCCAGCCCAGTTTTACCTAGATGCATTGTCCTTCCTCCCTCCCCCTTCAGCTTCTTGGGATTGAAACCTTTGTTGTTTTTGTGTTGGAGACCCCATGTAGGGGTCTGTGTGTGTAAAAACCATGTGTACAAAATAAACAAAGTCAGTCAGTGTTGTAACCTCCAGGACTGTGTTTCGTCCAGTTACTGGGGGAATGGCAGAGTAAGAGTTCCTGAATGGCTGAAGGGATGGAAATAGCAGAGGTAACTGGTCGGGTTACCCGTGGTCCGATACAATTGGTGGCAAGCAGCGGATCATACTTCCCATCCAAAAGGAACCAGCAACCCATTAATCAAACAAGCATGGTGCCCAGCTGCACTTAAGCGGAGTTGGACCCGAGGCTGAAGATGATGCTGGCTTACTTTGGCCCAACCCCGCCGAGAAATACGCACAGCACATGAGGAAACTAGTGGCCGAGTACCTGCAGCACCAAAGCAGAATGGCGGGCACAGGGAGAGAAGCTTTCCGTCCCTCCTCCCCACTGGCAGTGTGGGGTCCATGTCTTGTTTCCCAGCAGCAGGTTCCAGACATTGGAGACTTGATAGACTGCCTCCCAGCGGCAGTGTGAGATCCAAGGAACGGAGACAGCCGGTCTCGTTCCCCAGCGGCAGAGTGAGTTCCTGGGAGTGGAGACAATCGGTCTTGTTCGCCAGCAGCAGAGTGAGTTAGTGGGAGTGGAGACGGTCGGTCTCTCTCCCCAGCAGCAGAGTGCGATCCAGGGGGAGATAGAGGATTGCTTGCCCCCTCCCCAATATCCCGAACAGCACCAGGGGAAGAGCACAGTCGGCTCTCCTCCCCAGAAGCCAGCCAAGTCACCAGCGAGACAGAGGAAGCAGAACCACGCCGGACTCAGCAGACAACTCCCATCATCTTCGGCCAGCTGGGGAAACCAAGGAGACTCAGGTGATGGAAGAGGACTCTTGTTTTGGTGGGGGATTTTACAGGCTCTTTATGTCTAAGTCACCCTGTACCCAGGAGTGTGTAGGGTGCAATACCGGCCCTGACCCCAGGACTGTAGAGGCTGGTCGTGGACAAGTACTGTTGGGGGCATTGCACTAAAAGACTATGTGTCCCCTCTTGGCAGCAGCTAGCTGACCCATGTGAGTCATGCTGCGGCTGCTGGGGGTGGACTAGGGGGAGATGTGTGATGGACCGCTGTCACTAAGTACCATGCCCACTGCATATTTGTGTGTTTTCCCCTTGTATCTATGTTTCCCCATGTATTTCTATGCTTTTCGTGTATTGTGCCTGTATATGCAGCAACTCTGTAAAATATAGAAGTAAAATGTATTGCTATCTGTGTCTCTGCCCCTTCCCCCCTCCCTTTTCCTGTCACAGCAGGACGTTGCCACAGAGACACTGCCAGCCCAGTTTTACCTAGATGCATTGTCCTTCCTCCCTCCCCCTTCAGCTTCTTGGGATTAAAACCTTTGTTGTTTTTGTGTTGGAGACCGCATGTAGGGGTCTGTGTCTGTAAAAACCATGTGTACAACATAAACAAAATCAGTCAGTGTTGTAACCTCCAGAACTGTATTTCGTCCAGTTACTGGGGGGAATATGGACGCCTGCTTGCTGTAAGGGTTCCTGAACAGCCGAAAGAAGGGAAATAGCGGAGGTAACCGGTCGGATTACTGACACATGATTGGGGGGTCCACTGGCACATGATTAGGAGAAACATGGACTGTTTGAAAACTGGCATTCTCCTTATTATTTCAAGCGATTGTTGGGAGTTTCATTTCAGAGTAAACTCACCACTCCCTGATGTAAAGATTTTTAATCTTTTTAAAGCATGCCTAGTAAATTGAAGCTCTAACACTATTGGGGGCACCCTTGGTATATTTTTATATTTTACTGTGGCAGATTCATTTTAAAGATGGACTATTCGTGTGGGCTTGTAACCCCTTTCCCTCCAGAGTGATATTTACCCAGAGCCAGGCAATAGGCTCTGCTACGTGTGAGTGTACCCAATTGGCAGGATATCTTACATTCCTGTGCAAATACAGTTGTGTCGATTACATTTATTTTGTTAGAGAATTAAGATTTTGTAGCACTTTATATAAGTAAAAAAACTTTTTTATTGATTGCACTATTTGCACAAGAAAGAGATGTTAATATGACACTGGATAGTTCATGCACTTTAATAAGCTAAGAGTGTAACACTAGTACTGGTTAAAAATTTGTTTATTTTGCACATTTGATGTGAAGTGTCTGCAGCTGATTTATATTGCACTTTTTGTAAAATGACTTTATTGGGAAGTGCCTCGCACTTTACTAGTATAAATTGCATTTCAAAAAATTATCCAAAAGTATTGAATCATTTGGAAAGCTTATCCAAAAATATTTAATCAAGGCTATTATTTATAGCATTTCAGCATTCTTGAATGTAAAAACATCCATAATGAATACAAAAGGTATGAGATTTCTTTCACTGTTGACCAATCACATTCATGAAATTTCATTCTTTAACTGGACACTATAGACACCAATACTATTTTAGCTTTAATAGTTTGTAGAAGTTTTGGTGTACAGATCATTCTGTAGAAGTTTGGGTGTACAGATCATTCCCCTACAGAGGAGATCAAAACATCTAAAGTAAGATGAGATCTGATTTTAAATGAACCATTTTTTTAATGCACGATGTATCAGTCACTGCCAGGGGAGATATGACTAGGACTGTATAAACAGAAACAAAAGTGATTTAACGCCTAAATGGCAGTGAATTGATCAGTGCAACTGCAGGGACATGATCTCTACTCCCAAACTGCTTCACTAAGCTAAAGTTGTTTTGGTAACTATAGTGTCCCTGTAGGTCATATTTATTTAGGAAAGCAAATAAAATACAATATTTAGTTATATAACAGCCAGGCACTGGTTAGCCATGCAGAAAGCAAGTGCAAATGCTTAAGAAAATGCATGAATGGGAAGTGGAATATTAGTCAATACGTCAGCAATCCAAATATTAATACATTTCTAAATGTTTAAGATGTGTCACTGTTGCTTCTATTTTGTGCGATCTTCACAGTTTTCATTAACTCATCTTAAAGGAACACTCCATTGCCCAAATATAAAAAAATATATATTGATGTTTACTAGATATATCCTCAAATGAAAATTTGCATGCAATAAATTATATATTTTTTTATTGGGGATATATTGAAAAACAGCTTGCAAAACCTGCAGTTCTCTTGTCTAAAGCTTTTGCTAGCCCTCCTATTCTAAGCCCGCCCAGACTTCAGTCCAATCACAGCCTTCCCAATGTAGCTCAATGAGAAGTCTTTGCTAGGCAGGTGCTCTGGGCAATTTCTGCCTCTTGAGTTTAGCTCCACTGAGCTAAACAACCAGGAAGTAACAGGACCTTGTCGTCTGATTGAAAGCCAGGGAAGTTTAAGATATACAAGTGTTTATTTCTATTGAAATATGCAGTTTTTACAAAATGAAAAAATAGGACACACTCTTCAAATATAAAGCTTTTTAACAAGTACTTTTGGGGTCTGGAGTGTCCATGTTAAGGTTGATGGCTCATATATTATCTTCAAATAGTGTATTGTCTAAGATCATTGCTTTACACACAGAAATCTCTATTGAATAAGCTTTTTTACTAATTCAATAATTTTAAGAAAAACTTTGCAAAATATTTATATCCAAAAATTCCCAGAGACATTAAAGGTGATTTCTGTAAATAAACCATTTGGAAGGTTTCCCAACAGTATTGAATCATTTGGAAAGTTTATTAAAGCTGTTGCATGATTCATTACCCTGGACTGCATTAAGTACAGGGGAATATAAACATTCCCCTTTAATAGTTGTAGTATAATGCTTAATATTATGTATATTGTAACTTTTAATTACAATCTTTTATGTATACTAATACATTCCATATTGTCATTATTAACTATTAGGGAAGACTAATGGAATAGTTTTCTAAAGTTTGCTTTGTCAAGAATTCAAGGTGAATTTCACATTTAAAATTTTAGGTAAAAACAGCATAATTGAAAGAATAGCAGTTTGGCTATTTTTACTTAAATTTTGAAATTAATTTCAAATTTACTTCCTTATTATTCACAATTTAGTGAATTACCTTACAAACGTTTAGAAATCTAAACCAATTTTATTCAAACTCAGAATACGTTTTTCTTATAATAGGTCCTTACCGATATACTATATTTTAACAGAACCTTTGATTTGCCTTTCAGTAAACTGCAAATGTGATATCTACAAATACGAGGAACTGGATGGACAGAACTAACCAGTCTTCTGTTACAGAATTCGTCTTACTGGCTTTCTCAAGCTCTACTAAATATCGAAGCTTGCTCTTCACTTTGTTTCTGTTCTTCTACGTGGTCATAGTTTTGGTGAATACTTTGTTAGTTGCTGTGATAAAAACCGACTTCAACCTACATACACCTATGTACTTTTTTATCTTTAATTTGGCCTGCTTAGATATATTTTATTCCTCTAGTGTGGTTCCCAAGATACTAAATAACTTACTAAGTCTCAGACACTCCATCTCCTTCATCCAATGTGCTGCTCAAATGTTCTGTGTTGTTACTTTTGGCGGAGCGCAAATATTTATCGTCACTGCCATGGCCTATGATCGCCATGTTGCTATAAGCAATCCTTTACGTTACCAAACTGTAATGAATTGGGCTTTATGTAAGATGTTTCTAATTATTGTATGGGTGCTGAGTTCCATAATTGCATTTATAATGGTAATTTCAATATTTCTACTCCCGTTCTGTGAACCATTTGTGATTAATCACTTCTTTTGTGACGTTGGACAGGTATTCTTCTTGACATGCCCCACTATTGAGATCCATGACTTAGTACAAATGATAGATTTTTTTCTCGGACTCTGTTTGTTCACCATACCTTTCATTCTAGTTACTACATCTTATGTGTTCATAATTTCTGCCATAATGAAGATAAAGTCTAACAAGGGTCGACGTAAAGTCTTTTACACCTGCTCATCCCACCTGACTATTGTGGTTGTTGAATATGTGTTTCTTGGCTTAATGTATTTTCGAGCTGAGACAGCAAGCTCAGTGGATAAAGACAGAGTTTTAATATTAACCTTCACTTTTAGTGCTCCGATATTAAACCCACTCATTTACAGTATAAGGAACAAAGCAGTAAAGAGTGGTTTCCTAAAGTTAATTTACAGGAAGTCTGCAGATATTTAGTTTAAGAATTTAGTCTGTGTTTTGTTTTTTTTAAATCAAGGATAATAACAATATTGTATAATTACTTCTCCGTTTGTTTGTTTTCTGAGAATTATTAAATCTTTAAATATACATAAAATGGAACATCCATATATAAATGCATCTGTTAACTGTCAACAATCTACTTTTTTAATTAACAAAAAAAAACACACAAAACTAAAGAAGAGATTTCAACTGCATTGTTTGTTTGTTTTTATTTATTTTTTAATAAAAAAAAATAGTTTTCAATAAGTAAACTACATGAAAATTATTACATAGAGATGCAGTTATTTTTTTTATTGTTAGGTAAAACATTCACATCACATGGAATTGCACAAAAGTACACTTTCAGTTTTAATAATATTATAAAAGATATTCACTGACGTATGAATTGTTAGGATTTGGATTGGATTCAATGTTACTTCAAATTTAATGCCAAAACTGTTGAGGAAAAAAAACTGACATTCAGTAATATTCCGATTTGGCTATTTGGCCTAATAATTTTTAATTCACTTTTCTGACATATCTCACTTTAGTAAATAACCCTTAATAACCCGGTCTAAATTTCTTGTACCAGCAGATGTACAGTCAGTGGTGTATTCTGGTTTTGTGCTGCCCTAGGCATCACAAAACCCGGGCCCTCCACCCCCTTTACCCTGTCCATATTTCTCTTCCTGACAGACATGCCCTCACTGATGCACGCACACTCACTCATTCACAGTTACACACACACACATTCACCGACAGACACACATATACACTAACTGTCAGATCCGCATTCTCTGACAGACACATACACACTTACTGACATGACACACATGCACACTCACTGAGAGAAATGCATACACACTCACTCAGTGTCAGACACACACACTTGTACACACTCCCTGACAGATACACACTGACAAACACATATGCAACACTCACTAACTGACACACACTAACACACTCACCAACAGACACACACACTCCCTCTCACTAACAGACACACTAGCACACACACACACACACACACACTGACAATTTAAAATAAAAAAGTTCAATCCACCTGGCCTCCCTACCTTTGGGAGTGCTGGAGTGGATTCTTCCCTGTGGTCCAGTGGGGCTGGGTGCAGCTCTGCAGGCAGGCACAGAGTGGAGGCGGGCAGCAAAGGGGCTCTAATCCTCCTGCTAAGCACCCTCGCGCACCTCTTATTGGTGCATCACTGCGGTGCGTGCGAGGGAGCTGAGCAGAGAAGAGCTCAGGGGAGAGTGCGCCCTCGCCACCCACCTACATCAGGAAATGCCAGCCTTGGAGGGCCCTAAAGGTGGCCAGCTCTTGACCACCCCAGGACAAGAGGCTGGCAAGGCATCTGTCAGGGCAATTGGGGGGGCGTCTTTTTTTGCCACCCCCTTGAAAGTGCCACCCAAGGCAAATGCCTTGCCAGCCTCGCGCTAGGTACAGTATGGTACTCAAGCTGGAATCCTCTCCTTTACAATCACTGCTTTACTCTCTTGGATTCACTACCACATTCCAATCTCTCACACATGCACCAGAACAAAGTGAATTTGCTTTGTCTTTAATATAGTTTTAAAACAAAAACATAGATAATTCTTAATAAAAACTTTTGTACTGGGGAGTGGCTAAGTTGGCGAGCAGATACATAAGGCTCAATATGTCACAGGGCCCCAAGGAGGCCACCAGCTAGGACCCCTTTAATTCTTAGCAGAGTGGTGGAAAATGGGACCAAACCTGGTAAAGTATTGTGCTAAGTCCCCGATCTCACCCCAAAGTCGCAGGTGGTCAACTTAGGTCACCTTATGGTTTATGAAGAGACATGTTTTAGAACTTCAGCATAACAGTTTCATTATAAAAAGCATCATCCTTCGTCCCTACATACAACAGGACGGCAAAGTCTGCAAGCAGACGTTTTAATGTATTTTTTATTTCAGTACGCATAGCTAGCACATTATGTAATGGAAACAAAAATAATTTAGTTTGGATAGAAAAGAGAAAAGAAAACACAAAAGCCAGTCACAATGCCAAAACGACAAAAGTGGCTAGCTGTGTTTGCCTGAAAATATACAGTAATCTAATACAAATACAAAATATATACTATATACATACGATACAAAGAAATTGAGATAACCCTACAGTGTATGAGCTAAACCATCAGGTAGATACATGTATATATCTAAATAACTGTATAAATATACGGGTATCACCAGTATCTTACTAGCAATAGGTCTCTGAGCTTTATTAATCTGGCTCTATAGGTTCCTAAAATGCAGTTGATTATGGTGTACCCTCTAAAGTCAATAAAAATAATAATAATAACCAATGGGTAGGTAGAGCTACCACTAAATGCTACTTTCAAGTGATGTCTAACCACCTCCCATCCCAGAATTAATCACAACTCTAAATAATGGTCAATTGCCCTGTATAAACAGTAATAAAAATAATAAGCACTATATATAGTATATACACGGAAAATATTACCTCACATATAGTTCTCCATGTGTATATGCATACTAGGTAAGACCATCTTATAGAGGAAAGATTAGGAGGTATAGAACATGGATATCATGATGCTTAGAATGCTCAATGGCATATCCATGGATAGGTTATAGCATACAAAGCAGTCTTAAAAAGAGATATGGAGGAGACAGATAATAACATATACTGCAACTCAATCTAGCAGTCTCAATGATATATAGTCTCTCTTTTCCTAAATGTAACTCTTAGACCGCTACATAGGTAGCTCAATAGAACATAATATCTACTCAATAAAACATAGTATCTACTTGAATAAAGAGAAAAACGGTGAAACACCTAAGTGCAATATTGAATAAAGAGAAAAACGGTGAAACACCTAAGTGCAAGTGCAATTGCACTTAGGTGTTTCACCGTTTTTCTCTTTATTCAATATTGCACTTAGGTGTTTCACCGTTTTTCTCTTTATTCATGTAGATACTATGTTTCAAGTCTCTGCCCTTTCTTGCGAGCGCATCATTAGACACATTTATGCCAAGCTCAGGGTGCTGTCTGCATAGTATGCCCATAGTTGGCCAGGCTGCATGATTGGCAGGCAGCCTGACATGCATTCATGCTAGGCTGACCTAATTCCTCGGGCTGATAAGTTGGGGTCATGTTTGCCTCTTTGAGCGGTTCTGGGTACGTGATTTGCGTCAGTGGCCCACCCGTTTACCCCGCCCACCGAAAGCGTGCTTCACTGGACACTGCTGTTAGGGGGTATGGATTGACTTGAAAGATGAAAGCGACACATTAGCAAAGGGTTACTTTTTTAAAGCTATATCCTGTGAGGTTTTTTTTCTCCAGCACCACCTCCACCAGATACATGACGATTGGGAGGTTTGACTGTTTTAGTGTTTTCTGTTGATACGATTCTATAATGCTCTTAATATGGTCCTGCCCAGTGTTGTGGTTGAGTGGCTAAGATTGTCCTTAATTGTCCAGTGGTCTTGTGCTGCAGGTCTGCACCTCTAGGTGTGAATACTCACTTGTGGTGTATGAGGGTGCATTATTCATAAAGTAAAAACAAGAGATAAAGAAACTAAATTTCATGATGAAATTATGAGAGAATGCCATTCATATTACAGTAGCCTCTATAATCTAGCCCCACAACAACTGAGACTGCCAAAAAACTTGACACCCTGTTGATGATATCAGAACTACAACTGGCTTTTAAACATTTCTAAGATTAATAAAGCCCTAGGCCCTGGTTTCCTTCCCTTGATGTATTTTAAAATTTTGGGGGATTTATTATTGCCAAAGTAGTTAGATGGTTTATGTAGTGGACCACCTGGTCACCTCCCCTAGTTCCCTCCCTTCAGTCGATCAGGAGCTCTTACAGGGTTAGGGGACATAGCTCCATGCGCTCCCAGGACTTAACGGCACTCAGTCCTGGAAGCTCTTGGTCCTTACAAGGACTTTCCCCACTGCATGCCCTGCAAGCTGGAATAGCAGACACAGGGGTTAAATCTTCCTTCCCTCCAGTAACTAGACGAGACAGAGTTCTGGAGGTTAAAACCACTGGAAATCTTTATTTGGAAAACACAGCTTTTATGCACAGGCCCCCACAGGGGGTCTCCATTCAGTTTAACACAATCCCAGACAGGAGGGGGTTGGGTTACAGATAGCAATCTCCCGCTCTGGGAGATACGAACAGTACAAAGGGACACACATTAAAACCTATGCCATACGGGAGGGGTAAGCTTTGGGGCTTGGCACCCCAGGAAGGAATGAAATCACATCGATAAAACCTACATTGTTAGATAGCTCCGGGTCCCTTCTGGGATCCCTGCAAAAAGCAGGGCGATCGGATGTACAGAGCCCGAGAAATCATCATCTAAAGTCTCGGACTCGAGGCTCTGTACATCCCCGCTTAAAGGCATGAAACTAAATCGCGCCAATCAGCTCACAGGGAGGAGAGGAGTTTCACGGCCCAATCAGGCAAAAGGGTGCGAAACTCGATTGCACCAATCGGCGCTCGGGGAGAAAAGGGTTTATTTTCTTCAGCAAATCAGGAGAAAGGGCGTGAAACCCCATGGGCACTCCTTCTCTGATTGGTCGTCTGCGCCCTGCAGCAGCCAATCAGCGCTCACTCGTGCCGACCAGCCAGGAGAAGGGTGCATACCCAATCTGATTGGGCGCTCCTTCTCCCATTGGTTGGCATGGACATCCAGGCAGCCAGCGGGACCCTTGTGGCTGTATAGCCGACTCACAGCTCCAGGGAATCCCTGCTAGTGTGCATCCCTCTCTCCGGTGGATATCCCCACGTAGGTATCCACCGGAGAGACCAAGCTCTTGGGCAGCTACGAGCCTTATAGCTCCCGGCTAGGAGAAAAAGTGACCATACCTCCGTTGGGAGTGGGTAGGATGATCCCTGACACGGGAACCGGAGACAGTTTGCAAATGCCGGTTCGGGGTACGAATGCTGACCCTGGTTGGCGTTCGGTTATACGAACCGGCGGCCACCCAGGAGAAGCATACGCCGCTTGTTTCCCTTGCAGTTTACAGTTTTTACACCACGTTACGAGGTGTGAACGTTCCAAATAGACATTCAAAATGAGGTGTCGGGGAGCAGGTAAAACACACGAATACAACACAATTACATATAGATACATGGGGAGACACGGATTACAAGGGAAATTTGTGAGAATAAACATTGGGAACACAAAATATAAGGCCAAAACATATGAATATTCAGGGGGCATGGCACTTAGTGGCAGATTCTCAAGATTCTCTGGCGGCTTTATCCATTGCGTTTGCATGCTGTATCAGGTTTGTGTACGTTTGGGAGAATGAACAGGGTTTGGTCCTCTCTGAAAAACACTGGGGGGAGATATATATATATACTCACGCACAAAAGTACGATACTTCAAAATATCAGGAGCTAAATTACAAGCTGCTAACAAAATGGTATAGAACCACTGAAGTGCTTCAACGTATCATTACAGGGTTACCAACATGTGCTGGAGATGCAGGGAGTGTGGGGTGGGGTGGGCAGTACCAGCCTGCATATCTGGTGGTCATGTCCAGTCATTAAACCTATTTGGAAAATGATCCATTCTAAGATTGCCGAGAGTGTTGAATCCGCCTATGCCCATAGTTTTCCCTCATTCTACCAATCCACTGAAAATATACAAGAAATCTTTTACTAAGCATTTATTAACTGCAGCAAAGTCCTTAATCCCAACTATGTCGAAGAATAGTCTGTTTGCTCCTATTCTCCAGCAATGGGTGGCAAGGGGTGAGAATATCTATGCAATAGAGTCCCCGACTGCAGCAATGAGGGGTACCTCTGCTAGGTGTGCATGGACATGGATGCCATAGCTTGCTTTTGCATATCATAATTCTACAAGTACTGTTCTGTCATGTAAGCCTTATATATTGTATTTGGGTCCATAACGGTCCATAATTTAATCATTTTAATTACTGTGCAGCAAAACTAGCCCCCATTCAACCTGAACCTTTTTTTCCATTACTTTCCTTCTGTCTTTCCTAATGTTCTTCCAAAATGCTGCTCGAGTCGTTCCTTATCCTTTAATTATACCCGATATAACCAAATAATTGAGGTATCTATGGTTCCATTGTTCTTTTGTATACTTTTTGCAATATTTCCTTTGTAAAACTTACATGATCACTTGCATAATATTCTAGTTCCTTTTTTTCCTCTTATTCAGTATTTCTGAAAAATCTGATAAAAATAAATATTGTAAAATATATATATATATATATATTTTTTTATTTTTTTTAACCCCTTAAGGCCTGAGCCAAATGTACACGTTGTGATCAAAACAAAACGTAAACAAAACCTGGAATTTGCACTATATGTCTGTTCAAGCGTAATTCACCTCTTTCATATTAGGTGCACCCACATTATATATCATTTTATTCAGGGAAAACAGGGCTTTCATTTAACATCAAATTGTTAGCTATGAAATATAATTTAATATGAATAAAATCTAAAAAAATGGGAGAAAATAATAAATGTTTTTTTTTTAGTTTTACATGACATTTTAACTGTGAATGTCATAATACTGTTTGCTTTTACTGCAAAAAAATAGATATATTTGTATTCAGCGATATCTCACGTGTAAAACAGTACCCTCTATGTACAGGTTTTATGGTGTTTTGGGAAGTTACAGGGTCAAATATAGCATGTTACATTTTTCATATTTTCACATTGAAATTCGCCAGATTGGTTACGTTGCCTTTGAGACCATATGGTAGCCCAGGAATGAGAATTGCCCCCATGATGGCATACCATTTGCAATAGTAGACTACCCAAGGTATTGCAAGTGGGGTATGTCCAGTCCTTTTTAGTATCCAAAAAGAACAGAGAAAACTTTGGATTTAGGTAGATATTTTGTATCACCCAGATCCCTAGTTTCTCATGAGTGTAGCGCTGAATATAGAAAATATAAAGTGGAATTTTCAATGAAGGAATAGTGCTAAAACACGCACTTACCCTATATATTGTGCTTTAGTTTTCTTAATGGTATACCAAGAAAAAAGAACATAAAAAATACAGATAATAGTGTAGTATATTGAATGAATATTACATAAAGTCCTTTAGTTATGAATGATAAGTTGAAATAAACTCACATTTTTTAGAGCCTTTTACAGTTATAAGGCTCTAAACTTCCAGGTGTCTGCGTCTTTTTTGGAGTAGATCACACGACCCGTCTCTCAAGGTGAAAAAGAGCGTAAATTCCTCTCCACGTTGCATAGAAAAAAGACACAGATATCCCCAATCTAAATGTAGTATTTTAGATACTGATATGGATCAATGTAAATAAAATACAAAAGTGCTCACCTTCTTTAGAGCCTTTGGTAACCGGCTCTAAGTATTTTAGCCTAGTGTCAATTAATAGGGATGGCACTGCCCCCTTCTTGGAATCACTTGCGCAGAGTATAATTGGATAGTGAATAAAATGTATATATTTATTTAACAAACTATTAAAATGTATACATACTACTAGAAAATAATAAAAACAATTACATATAATACAAATGTATTGGGTGGTCTGCTAACAGGTCCACCTAGTTAGCCAAAACGCGTTTCACCGAAAAAAACGGCTTCCTCAGTCAGCTTCAAACAATACTATGGATCAAGTCTCCTTTTTATATCTTCAAATTTCCCGCCAGAAATTTCCTCTGCTCGTTTGTGTTGATTGCGTCCAGTATCCCCAGCATGGCGTCACGTCACTTCCGCCCTTTGATCCTACAAGTTCCATCATGCTTTGTGTTTACCGGCGTCACTTCCGGTTTTCGCGGGCAAAATGCTGTCGCGTCACTTCCGGTTTCGTAGACTACATGTCCCATGGTGCAACTGCACCTCAATCTCAGTTCTTTAAAGTGACATTTGTTTCATTGTTGTCCCTTTTCTCTATAGATACGCTCAGGACATATTAAAAAGTAAACACATCAGTAATATAATAACAAACCATAAGGAGGAATAAAAACAATAAAGAATAGCATTATAGATACAACAAAATGCCTGATCAATATTATATTATAATGTATTAAAAAAACTTTATATTATCCCAGTGTTAAAGATATATATTACAGGAAATATTTATATGATTCTATAAATATATAATAATTTATTCTTATTATAGTCTTTTAAAACTTTTAGGTATATAGATCCCTAGTTGGTGTATTTCTTAGGTCCAACAACAGTAATATGTATTAAAATTATAATGTTTAGAGTTATAAAGTAATGTATTATTTATATAAAACAAAATAGTTAAAAATAGATTTTTAATAATAAACTAAACATCTTAAAAATAGATTATAAAAAAATGACATAATTCGAAATCTGCATTCAAGCCTTGGGGGGTTAAAGTGTTTAAATTAAAAATCCATTTTGTTTCTAATTGACCTAATTTTCTTATTTCATCCTCCCCTCGCCAATTTAAGGTGACTTTTTGGATAGCATAAAAATCTAAGAATTGTGGATCCTTATCATGTATTAATCTGAAACACTGTGTTTATCGTAGCCCTTCTTAATGTTCCGTATATGTTCATTTATTCTCACATTCAATGGGCATTTCGTTCTGCCCACATATAGAAGATCACAGGGGCATTTTAAAATATATATCACCCTTTTAGAAAAACAAGTAATCATTTCCTTTATTTTGTGTTTCTTTCCTTTTGCTGAATCATGGAACTCCCTGATGTGTCTTTTTTTACTTTTTGTGTTCCTACAAGCTAAGCATTGTCTGCAGCCAAAAAAACCTTTATTTTGAAAAAAAGGTGTAATTGGTACATCTTTTATATGATTATGTACTAACTTTTGTTTCAAATTTAACGCTCCCCTGTATACAAATCTTGGTCTCTCTGGTAGTATAGAGTATAGCATGGGGTCATTTCTTAGCATGGGCCAATGTTTATTTACTATCTTTTTTATTTTATGGCTTTCCTGATTGAAATTAGAGATGAAGGGCAGCATACTATGCTCATTTTTCACCTTAGATTTATATTTCAAAAGGGAGGATCTTTCCATACTTTCTACTTCTTTTATAGTATTTATCAACAGATTATCCTCATATCCCTTTTCAACAAATTGGTTCTTAACCCTAATGGCTTGAGTTTCAAAAGTGCTTGTATCAGTGCAGTTTCTACGAATTCTCATTAATTGAGCTTTTGGAATGTTCCTTAACCAGGGAGAGAAATGGCAACTATTTAAAAAAAATATAGTTGTTCACATCTACAGATTTAAAAAAGGTTTTCGTTTTAATATGATCATCTTCTATAAAAATTGTAAGATCTAAAAAATTTACACTCTTAGTGCTATATTCCGTAGTTAATTTAACTCCCCAGTCATTAATATTTAAGAAGGTTTAAAAAGTGTTTAAAAGAGTTTCTGAACCATTCCAAATAAAAAATATGTCATCTATGTACCACTTATAGGTGACCAGGTTCGCTCCCCATTCTATATTGTTGTTGATATGTTTCTCTTTCCAAAATGCCATAAATAAATTGGCATAACTTGGTGCGAACCTGGTCCCCATAGCAATACCTACTTTTTGTAAAAAAAAATCATTATTGAACCAGAAATAATTGTTTTTTAAAATTAGATCTATTCCCTCTATAATAAAATTAATTTTCTCCTCCGGATATACATTATCTTTATTTAGAAAAAAATTAACTGCTTCTATACCTTTAGTGTGTGAAATAATCGTGTACAGAGAACTAACATCCGCAGTTACCAAAATATAATGTTGTTCCCACTGTATATCTTGTAATATCTGAATGATATTTAAGGTGTCTTTTAAGTAATTAGGAGTTTTCTGAACCACCGGTTGTAGACACTTGTCCAGGTATTCCGATAGTCTACTGGATATAGAATTAATACCCGAGACTATCGGTCTACCTGGGGGGTTGGTAAGGTGCTTATGAATCTTGGGAAGATGGTAGAATACAGGAATCTTTGGCTTAACGATATTAAGGTATTTGTATTCTCTGTCATTTAATACTTCAATTTCCTTTCTGTAGTAGATTGTCAAATTTCTTTTTAATATTGGTAGTTGGATCACTAGGTAATTTTTGATATGTTATTTCGTCACTTACCAACCTAAGGCCTTCTAGTGTGTAATCTTTTGTGTTCATAACTACGATACCTCCACCCTTGTCTGCCGGTTTTATAACCTTATTTTTATCCTTCTGAAGTGTTTTTAATGCCTGCCATTCTTTTTTATTTAAATTCATATGTTTTTTATCTCTTGGTTTAATTTTACTTATTTCTTGCATCACTGCCTTTTCAAATGATATCATCTCCTTGGATATAAAGTTATTAGGAAAGAAGGTCGATTTCTCTTTAAGATCGGTATGTACATACTTTGATATAGGGATTTGATATGCCGTTTGGTCCGATCTTAAAAAACACTGCTTTAAACATAATTGTCTTTTATATCTATTCAAATCTATAAACATGTCAAATTTGTTTAACGGTTGTGTTGGGGCAAATTTTAGTCCTCTGTTTAAAACTTTTTGTTGAGCCTGTGGTAAGGGATTTCCTGTTAAATTAAAAATAATTGATTCAGTGTGTGTGATTACTTTTTTTATCTTGTTGTATGTCTTTCCTCCTCGAGTTCCCCTCCTCTTAAATTCCTTTGTCTTTTGGGGGGCGTATTTTGAAGTGAAGATGCATTTTGTGGGGATTGGGCTACTTTGTATTTCCCTTTTTGGCGTCCCTCCTGAAAAAAATCATCCTCATCCTGTCTATCTGTTAAGATTTCAAATCTATTATTTGTGTTTATGTGTTTTCTCTGTATTTCCTTCCTATTTCGTGTGAGAATTGGTGATCTTTCCCTTTCCTTTCTGTCCTGTTTGTGTCTATCTTTAATTTGGACTGGAGAAAAATTTAGATGTCTTGATAAAACAGAGACAGAGACTATACACATTAAAAAGAAAAAATACAAAAGAAATAGATATGATTATGATAATCAGGTCACCACTTATGCAACAAAAAGTAAATACACGGGGTCACAAACCAATGGTAAATTCAGGTACAATGAGAAGAGAAATTCTCCACAGCAGGAAAGGAGAAATTATTCACAAATAGTCAGACGGGGAGGTCGATATGATGGAAATTGGACACAACCACACTATAGACGTGAAAACTCCCGAGATAGGGGACATCACTTAAGGATAAGATCACCCCACCCGAGGTTCCCTACACCACAATCAAGACATCTAAATTTTTCACCAGTACAAATTAAAGATAGACACAAACAGGACAGAAAGGAAAGGGAAAGATCACCAATTCTCACACGAAATAGGAAGGAAATACAGAGAAAACACATAAACACAAATAATAGATTTGAAATCTTAACAGATAGAGAGGATGAGGATGATTTTTTTCAGGAGGGACGCCAAAAAGGGAAATACAAAGTAGCCCAATCCCCACAAAATGCATCTTCACTTCAAAATACGCCTCCTAAAAGACAAAGGAATTTAAGAGGAGGGGAACTCGAGGAGGAAAGACATACAACAAGATAAAAAAAGTAATCACACACACTGAATCAATTATTTTTAATTTAACAGGAAATCCCTTACCACAGGCTCAACAAAAAGTTTTAAAGAGAGGACTAAAATTTGCCCCAACACAACCGTTAAACAAATTTGACATGCTTATAGATTTGAATAGATATAAAAGACAATTATGTTTAAAGAAGTGTTTTTTAAGATCGGACCAAACAGCATATCAAATCCCTATATCAAAGTATGTACATACCGATTTAAAGAGAAATCGACCTTCTTTCCTAATAACTTTATATCCAAGGAGATGATATCATTTGAAAAGGCAGTGATGCAGGAAATAAGTAAAATTAAACCAAGAGATAAAAAACATATGAATTTAAATAAAAAAGAATGGCAGGCATTAAAAACACTTCAGAAGGATAAAAATAAGGTTATAAAACCGGCAGACAAGGGTGGGGGTATCGTAGTTATGAACACAAAAGATTACACACTAGAAGGCCTTAGGTTGGTAAGTGACGAAATAACATATCAAAAATTACCTAGTGATCCAACTACCAATATTAAAAAGAAATTTGACAATCTACTACAGAAAGGAAAGGAAATTGAAGTATTAAATGACAGAGAATACAAATACCTTAATATCGTTAAGCCAAAGATTCCTGTATTCTACCATCTTCCCAAGATCCATAAGCACCTTACCAACCACCCAGGTAGACCGATAGTCTCGGGTATTAATTCTATATCCAGTAGACTATCGGAATACCTGGACAAGTGTCTACAACCGGTGGTTCAGAAAACTCCTAATTACTTAAAAGACACCTTAAATATCATTCAGATATTACAAGATATACAGTGGGAACAACATTATATTTTGGTAACTGCGGATGTTAGTTCTCTGTACACGATTATTTCACACACTAAAGGTATAGAAGCAGTTAATTTTTTTCTAAATAAAGATAATGTATATCCAGAGGAGAAAATTAATTTTATTATAGAGGGAATAGATCTCATTTTAAAGAACAATTATTTCTGGTTCAATAATGAATTTTTTTTTACAAAAAGTAGGTACTGCTATGGGGACCAGGTTCGCACCAAGTTATGCCAATTTATTTATGGCATTTTGGGAAGAGAAACATATCAACAACAATATAGAATGGGGAGCGAACCTGGTCACCTATAAGCGGTACATAGATGACATATTTTTTATTTGGAATGGTTCAGAAACTCTTTTAAACACTTTTTTAACCTTCTTAAATATTAATAACTGGGGAGTTAAATTAACTACGGAATATAGCACTAAGAGCGTAAATTTTTTAGATCTTACAATTTTTATAGAAGATGATCATATTAAAACGAAAACCTTTTTTAAATCTGTAGATGTGAACAACTATATTTTTTTAAATAGTTGCCATTTCTCTCCCTGGTTAAGGAACATTCCAAAAGCTCAATTAATGAGAATTCGTAGAAACTGCACTGATACAAGCACTTTTGAAACTCAAGCCATTAGGGTTAAGAACCAATTTGTTGAAAAGGGATATGAGGATAATCTGTTGATAAATACTATAAAAGAAGTAGAAAGTATGGAAAGATCCTCCCTTTTGAAATATAAACCAAGGTGAAAAATGAGCATAGTATGCTGCCCTTCATCTGTAATTTCAATCAGGAAAGCCATAAAATAAAAAAGATAGTAAATAAACATTGGCCCATGCTAAGAAATGACCCCATGCTATACTCTATACTACCAGAGAGACCAAGATTTGTATACAGGGGAGCGTCAAATTTGAAACAAAAGTTAGTACATAATCATATAAAGGAAGAGCCAATTACACCTTTTTTTCAAAATAAAGGTTTTTTTGGCTGCGGACAATGCTTAGCTTGTAGGAACACAAAAAGTAAAAAAAGACACATCAGGGAGTTCCATGATTCAGCAAAAGGAAAGAAACACAAAATAAAGGAAATGATTACTTGTTTTTCTAAAAGGGTGATATATATTTTAAAATGCCCCTGTGATCTTCTATATGTGGGCAGAACAAAATGCCCATTGAATGTGAGAATAAATGAACATATACGGAACATTAAGAAGGGCTACGATAAACACAGTGTTTCCGATTAATACATGATAAGGATCCACAATTCTTAGATTTTTATGCTATCCAAAAAGTCACCTTAAATTGGTGAGGGGAGGATGAAATAAGAAAATTAGGTCAATTAGAAACAAAATGGATTTTTAATTTAAACACTTTAACCCCCCAAGGCTTGAATGCAGATTTCGAATTATGTCATTTTTTTATAATCTATTTTTAAGATGTTTAGTTTATTATTAAAAATCTATTTTTAACTATTTTGTTTTATATAAATAATACATTACTTTATAACTCTAAACATTATAATTTTAATACATATTACTGTTGTTGGACCTAAGAAATACACCAACTAGGGATCTATATACCTAAAAGTTTTAAAAGACTATAATAAGAATAAATTATTATATATTTATAGAATCATATAAATATTTCCTGTAATATATATCTTTAACACTGGGATAATATAAAGTTTTTTTAATACATTATAATATAATATTGATCAGGCATTTTGTTGTATATATAATGCTATTCTTTATTGTTTTTATTCCTCCTTATGGTTTGTTATTATATTACTGATGTGTTTACTTTTTAATATGTCCTGAGCGTATCTATAGAGAAAAGGGACAACAATGAAACAAATGTCACTTTAAAGAACTGAGATTGAGGTGCAGTTGCACCATGGGACATGTAGTCTACGAAACCGGAAGTGACGCGACGGCATTTTGCCCGCGAAAACCGGAAGTGACGCCGGTAAACACAAAGCATGATGGAACTTGTAGGATCAAAGGGCGGAAGTGACGTGATGCCATGCTGGGGTTCCTGGACGCAATCAACACAAACGAGCAGAGGAAATTTCTGGCGGGAAATTTGAAGATATAAAAAGGAGACTTGATCCATAGTATTGTTTGAAGCTGACTGAGGAAGCCGGTTTTTTTTCGGTGAAACGCGTTTTGGCTAACTAGGTGGACCTGTTAGCAGACCACCCAATACATTTGTATTATATGTAATTGTTTTTATTATTTTCTAGTAGTATGTATACATTTTAATAGTTTGTTAAATAAATATATACATTTTATTCACTATCCAATTATACTCTGCGCAAGTGATTCCAAGAAGGGGGCAGTGTCATCCCTATTAATTGACACTAGGCTAAAATACTTAGAGCCGGTTACCAAAGGCTCTAAAGAAGGTGAGCACTTTTGTATTTTACTTACATTGATCCATATCAGTATCTAAAATACTACATTTAGATTGGGGATATCTGTGTCTTTTTTCTATGCAACGTGGAGAGGAATTTACGCTCTTTTTCACCTTGAGAGACGGGTCGTGTGATCTACCCCAAAAAAGACAGACACCTGGAAGTTTAGAGCCTTATAACTGTAAAAGGCTCTAAAAAATGTGAGTTTATTTCAACTTATCATTCATAACTAAAGGACTTTATGTAATATTCATTCAATATACTACACTATTATCTGTATTTTTTATGTTCTTTTTTCTTGGTATACCATTAAGAAAACTAAAGCACAATATATAGGGTAAGTGCGTGTTTTAGCACTATTCCTTCATTGAAAATTCCACTTTATATTTTCTATATTCAGCGCTACACTCATGAGAAACTAGGGATCTGGGTGATACAAAATATCTACCTATATCTACCAAAGTTCTTTTTGGTGTTTATTTATGTATGGTGGGTTATAAGGAGTACCCACGGAGTGTATATAGCAGCTAAAATCACAAATTCACTAATTATATAGCGCCACTATTCCACATCTTTTTGTGTGTTCAAATTCTTTTTAGTATCCACTTGGTCACAAACACTGCCCAAAGGTAGCGTTAATATTTGTTTGTGTGTGAAAAATGCAAAAAACTAATTTGAATGACAATTTTGGCCAGTGTTTGTGACTAAGTGGCTTCTAAAAAAGACTGGACATACCGCATTTGCAATACTTTGGGTTGTCTACTATGGCAAATGGTATGCCATCATGGGGGTAATTTTCATTCCTGGGCTACCATACGGTCTCAAAGGCAACGTAACCAATATGGCGAATTTCAATGTGAAAAAACTGAAACGCAAGCCATATATTTGACTCTGTAACTTTTGAAAACACCATAAAACTGTACATGAGGGGTACTGTTATATTCGGGAGACTTCACTGAACACAAATATTAGTGTTTTAACCCCTTAAGGACTGGACTGTTTTTGCGATGTTGTACATTTGCGACCAGGCATATTTTTACACTTTTGTGGTGTTTGTGTTTGGCTGTAATTTTCCGCTCTCTCATTTACTGTTCCCATACAAATTATATATTGTTTTTTTCAGGACAAAAGGGGCTTTCTTTACATACCATTATTTATATAATCTCATGTATTTTAATTTAAAAAAAATACAAAAATCTGATGAAAAATTGAAAAAAATACATGTTTTTTGACTTTTACTTGAAAAATCTTTTACTCATCTACAAAAGCGAATGAAAAAACTGCTAAATAGATTCAAAATTTTGTCCTGAGTTTAAAAATACCTAGTGTTTACGTGCTTTTTTGCTTTTTTTTGCATGTTATAGGGCTATAGGTACAAGTAGGATATTGCGGTTTCAAAACATACATTTTTAAAATTTATCAATAGTGACATTGTAACACTATTATCTGTCATAAATCTCTGAATAACACCCCACATGTACATATTTTTTTTAAAGTAGACAACCCAGGGTATTCAATATGGGGTATGTCCAGTCTTTTTTAGTAGCCACTTAGTCGAAAACACTGGCCAAAGTAAGCATTCATATTTGTTTGTGTGTGAAAAAAGTAAAAAAACTAAATTGAACGCTAATTTTGGCCAGTGTTTGTGACCAAGTGGTTACTAAAAAAGACTGGACATACCCCATTTGCAATACCTTGGGTTGTCTTCTTTTGCAAATGGTATGCCATCATGGGGGTAATTCTCTTTCCTGGGCTACCATACGCTCTCAAAGGCAACGTAACCAACCTGGCCATTTTCAATGTAAAAATATTTGACCCATATATTTGACCTTGTAACTTTCAAAAATGCTATAAAACCTGTACATGGGGGGTACTGTTTTACTCGGGAGACATCGCTGAACACAAATATTAGTGTTTAAAAACTGGAAAACGTATCACAACAATTATATCATCAGTAAAAGTGCTGTTTGTGTGTGAAAAATGCAAAAAAGTAACTTTCACTGACAATATCATCACTGTGATATGTTTTACTGTTTTGAATCACTAATATTTGTGTTCAGCGAAGTCTCCCGAGTAAAACAGTACCCCCCATGTACAGGTTTTAGGGTGTCGTAGAACGTTACAGGGTAAAATACAGTGCTAGCAAATTAAATTCTCTGGACTTTCGGCCTGGGTTGGCAGGCAGGTCCCTCAAATTGCAATCAATAAAATTACTTAATTATGTAAAATATTACATAAATACGCACGTAGAATTTAAATATATATGCATATTTATATATTTGAAGTCTACGTGTATATTTATATAATTATTTATGTAATTTTGTATATGGACGTATGTATATTTCTTATTATTTTTATTTATTTTTATATACATAGATATATATACAAATTCATTCTAAGTGTATTTTGATATAAATATATATATATATTAATTTTAAAATACAGTTAGAATAAAATTTCATATAACTATATAATTTTTTTTTAATTTTTTATTATTATTTAAAAAAAAAATTATTTAATTTAAATTACTTATTATTTATATTTTATAATAATATATATATACAGTATATATAGTTATTATATATATTATATATATACGTGTGTAATTTAATTATAAGTGTATTTTTATATTAATATAAGTACATATTAATATAAAAATACACTTAGTATGGCATTATATATATGATATATAGACATATATTATATAGATATAATATATGTCTATATATCATATATACACATATATAATTATTTTAATTTTTTTTATTAACACTAACTTTATTTTTTAAATTGATTTTACACTAGCAGGGAGACTGCCTGTCAGCACAGACAGTCCCCCTGCAGGCAGCACTATGGACACCTATTGTGACCATGTGATCACTGTGTTAAGCGATCACATGGCCACAGGGGTCCTAATCTGCCGTGGGGAGACTGTCTGGGCTGCAGGCAGTCTCCCCACAACCGGAGCCACGCTGATCGCCGCCGGAGGAACGACGGCGATCAGGTAAGTAGCTCTGACTGTTTGGACGGTTCAGGACCGTCATCGGTCCTCAAGGCAAAAATGCCGATGACGGTCCTGAACCGTCCTCGGTCCTTAAGGGGTTAAAACAGTAAAGCATATCACAACAATTATATCGTCAGTGTGCCATTTTTGTGTGAAAAATTCAAAAAATTTCACTTTCACTGATGATATCATAGTTGTAATACATTTTATTGTTTTGAAACACTAATATTTGTGTTCAGCAAAGTCTTCCGAGTAAAACAGTACCCCATGTACAGGTTTTATGGTGTCTTGGAAAGTTACAGGGTTAATTATAGTGCTAGCAAATTAATTTCCCTGGACTTTCGGCCTGTCAGGCAGGTACCGCAAATTTTAATTAATAAAAGGACCTAATTATGTAAAAATATTACATAAATATATATGTTTATAATTTTTTTAATTATTTTTATTTATATATAGGTATATATTTAGTGAAATATACGTATATACTTATGTATTTAGATATATATTATTTCATTCTACGTGTATTTTGATATCAATTTATATATATTAATATCAAAATAGAAATTACACATATATATTTTAATTATTTATTTTTTATTATTTTTATTTTTTAACATATTTACATATTTATTTATTTACTATTATATATATATATATATATAATTACAATTATATATATATATTTAATCAATATCAGTCTACGTGTATTTTGATAATATATATGTAATTATATATATATTAATATTAAAATACACTTAGACAGTGTATGTGTATGTATTTGTATGTGTGTGTATATATATATATATATATATATATATACACACACATACACACACAAGTATATATAATTTTATTTTAAACTGTTTTAAACTTTATTTTAAATTTTTACAGGCAGCAGGGGGACTACCTGTAACTACAGGCACTCCCCCCGCTGGCACTGCTGCGGACGGCTATGCCGTCCATGTGATCGTTAGGTCCTCGCAAGGACCTCGCGATCACATGGCCCAGGAGGGCCACAACGGCACCCGGGGGACTCCCTGGGATGCCAGGTAAGTCCCCCCACCACAATCGACAGCGAGCGAGTAAGTACATAGGACGGCGGGGACGTGTTATGCCACCCGCCGGCGTTTAGAGCCAGGTCCCCACGCCCGCCGTCCTTAAGGGGTTAAATATATATATAAAGAAATAGCTGAACTGAAAAAGTTTTGTTTCGCAGGCCTTGAAATTCACTTTGAATTCTCACTTTAATAAATAACTCTGTGTGAGACTGGGTTCAACCCCACTTTTACCAGCCAGTGCTAAACCTCCAAATTGATCATGTATGTGTAATCTCTCTGTTGGTTAAGGGGCAACGGCAGATTGATGAACATAGGACTGGACTGGCATACCTAATACCATTGCTACTTTGAAAGCTTTGTGACAGAAACTTTAGTAAGCTGCAGGTCTACACTTATGTCACTTTCCAGACTGGTAAATATCACAGATCCTTTAAAAGAAATACAAGAATAAATATGTATCTTGTTTACATTGGTTTTTGCATGTATCAAAAAATTTAACCGATTGTTTAATTGTAAAAATAAGAGAAAATAGTTACATGCGCACGACCCCAAATCCTTATGCATATTTATACCATTTGTCTAAATGTGCACAGATATTTGGGTTAGTGCGCAGGTAACTCTTTTCTTAGCTTTTTATTGTATGTATTGGGGCTGATGTATACTTTGATCATTGCTGCCGTTCAGGAGTAATGGGAGTCTGAGCGCGGGACTTATTTTTGTGTGATTGTTTAATTGTGTCAACAGACAGGAAAAAAATAGAATTTTAGGAAGCGCAACTTTGACATTCTAAGGTCTTCTATGATTTCAATTACAGGAACATACTGTTCACAGAAAAAAAGGTAGTGGAACACCCTTGGATACCAATACAGAAATATGCTTATCTAAATCAAAAGAACACAATTTACCTCAACATAGTAGCAAATTATTTGTCTGTGTTAATGCATTTGTAAGTAATTTGTGGTCTATGCAATTGATAGCAATTTAAACGGAAACTCTACTATTTTGGCATGATATCCATTTTAAAACACTTCTACCACTTTCTCCATTTGATATTGAAGTATTAATATACTATAATATACAACCAAAATATCAAATTTAATCAACAATTGTCACAAGAATTAAATCGATTTATTTCATATGGGCTAAACACAATTTAATCACCATAGATTTAACAAAGGGAAATGTCCTGCTGGGATTTGGCAACATACTTATATCTTCCTTCACCGACACAGAATAGGAAACACACACAAGAGATTATTTGCATAGCCACAGCGTAAACTATGGTAACATTAGAACTTTTAGAGCTAATTCTTCATTGAAACATCTCTTTTGCACAGTAAGTTATTTAATTTTATTATTTAATTATTTTAGTTATTTAATTATTTAATGAGTTATCAGGCATAGTGATGGATTCACCTAGCAGAGAAAAAATTTACTCTGTTTATTGAATAGCAATTCCACCCCTAATGTCTATGGAAAATGTACTATTCAGTAAGTAGAGTAAACCCTTATTCTACTATGAGAATCCATTGTCCTTGTTGAAAAAACATGAGCATTAAGCATGATGGTGCCAATATAAAGTGTCTGCATATTTACTTTGTCTGAGGGGAAAACTTTCTGGAGCAAAAGTCATTAAATTCTATTTTAAAATGCCCCTGTATGTTTACAGTTATTTTGGGAAATGAAAATAGAATCTCTCACAATATTAGTTATGATTTGCAATTCTGCAATTCTTACAAACAAAACATTTTAAGATATGTGCTGTTTTGTCCTCTGTAAAAAACCTACAAGCTATATGGCTCGTTGTGGCTGATTCGGTATCTCACGGTAACGTAGTGAGAGACACTAATATTTTTTGCAACCTGGAGATGAGACTGTATTCCAGACGTATTTTAATATCTAGAAAAAAGTGTATTACACCCACATCAAATATTTCATTTAAAGGTACACGGTCTCTAGACCACATGCCGGCCAAGCAAGATATAGAAATACGAATGTGGAGGACTCTGTTTTCCCTAGAAATAATCAATTTATTGGCAACATGAACGTTAAGTAATTTGTTTACAGCCTCCAGTCTTTCTTATTATAAAACTTGATAAACACAGGATACTGTCAACAAATTGCTTAGCATTTGTGCTGCCAAAATAGCCAAACTCAAAACCGAATGTACTTGGAGATTTTTTCTATCTCTAATTAGGGTAGTGTGGATTAAGTTTTAAAATTCACTTTGGATGCCCAGAAATGCACACGTTTAGTGAGTAAGTTCACAGGCTATTTAACGAGGCACAATGTATAAAAGATCTTCAATGGCCAGATCTCAGCTCAGACACAGAGCCATCCTTACCTGTTGTGTTAGTCTGTGTATATTGTACTGTTTTGTTGTTGTTTTTCTCCAGTTGTACAGCGCTGCAGAATATGTTGGCGAAAACAAGAAAAAAAATTTACTAGAAGTTTGATGTGATTTTTATGAGACGGTATAGTCCCCCTTTAGAGATAAGTGAGCCTTAAATGACTTGAAACTGATGAAAAAAAATTATACTTTTTGTGTGTTCGTTCTTTGAAAGAAACTGAAAAGCCACAAATAAAAAAACAGAAAACCTATATTGACTATAAAGGAAGACATAACACTGTGTTTATTATATTTTCTTCTGTCAATGTGTTATTACACTTTTAAATTTATTTCAAACAGGAGGCTCATATAATGTTATTTAAATGTAAGTACTGATATAACAAGACAAAGCAATGCTGTCATAATGTAACATTCACCAAAAGGTGCTTATTTCTGTATGTGGACAATCCCTCCTATTTCTTTGCTGATCCCTTAGTGATAGGTACCTGTGTTATATTGTGTCTATTTTTCCTGATAATAAACTGTTGTGATTTGTTTCATAGCAGTTGTCTCATTGGTTTGTGCTATCAGTTTAATTGATCCATTCATTTCTTTATTTATGAAAACATTTTCAAATAGTACAACGGTGGAACATTTGGGAGAAGCACCACCACCAACTGAGTATAAATGGTTCCTTCGTTGACAAAATACAATGGGCTCATTTACAACCTTGGTGATACTTTTAGCCAGTTGGATGCCAATAACATCTGCATGCAGTTTCTAAAAAAATATATATATATATATTTTAAAAAGGGGTTTGCACTCCAGGTAGTGTCAATGTTCTCTATGCCTGGTGCTGTAAAAACTTGTCCTGATGAAAGTCCCCTTGGTGGCACTGAAACGTCGACCATTCTTTTTATGATGAATCAATAAAATGTAAGTATTACTTTTTTCAAGTACCGTGAGTTATGTATTGATATATGTGTGTATATATATATATATATATATATATATATATATATATATATATATATATATATATACACGTTTTATATATCATGTATCCAGCCTTTTCTTTAACTGTATGGCTGTTTGATATGCACTTTAGGATTTCAGTCTAATGCCGTAGAGCAAACATATATATTTCCCTTAGGATGTATAAGGCAATAGTTGTTGTGAACTTATTTTGCAGCAGGTCAGAGGCTGATGTTAAGTTGTTATGGTTTGTAGCAGCCGGTAACAAGTAGCACCAGAATTGGAAACTAGTCGGAAGCTAGACTCTAAGTAGCAGTTACCATAGAACATAAAGTTGATAAACAGTTGCTACTCACTACCATTAGCGGCAGAAATTATAACAATGGCTGGTCACTGAAACGCAGCGACAAAGTTGTAAACAAGTCCATTGGGCCCATCTAAATGTACATAAGATACATGTAATGTAAGATAAAAACATCTATTTGAAATAAAATCAGATAGATTAATAACCAACCTGTTTAATATTTTTACACATTTCCAAACCAGCTATATTTTTATAAACATTCAGGGTTTTTTTTTTAACTTCATGAAAATAATTAATATTTATTATAATAACTATCCACATAATATCTGTTGTGCTTCCTCCACGTTGGCATCAAATAATAAAATGTAAAAAAAAAAAAAAAAACAGTTTGTTAAATTGCAAAAAAGTAATTTGAAAACTGAGTAACCAAATTCAGGTTAATGTACCAGATTTTAAATTTATTGCTTTCACAGTTTAGTGAATTTCAATTCACCACCTTCACTGTTAAGTAAAGGAACCCCTCCACGCATCGATACATAATTGTTTGTTAAAAAAAAACTGGTCAAACACACCCCTTATAGACTAAACCAGAGACCTTTATTCCAGATCTCAGGAATAATAGCCTACTTTATTGATTGATAAACTGGCTCATTTTTTTATCGCAGGTGGATTCAAAGAAGCCAATAGGCATGCAAAACAAAACACATTCAGCTGAATTTATCTTCCAAGCGTTTTCAAACACCAGATTTTTATCATTGCTTTTCATCGTTTTCCTGCTAATTTATTTGCTAATACTTCTGGGGAATGCTTTACTGATTCTGATTATACAAGTTGACTCACGTTTACATACACCCATGTACTTTTTCATCAGTTTCCTGTCTGTATTGGATATCTGTTACACTTCCACTGTGGTACCCCAGACTCTTGTCAATCTGATGAATACTCGACATTCTATCTCCTTTCCACGGTGCATAGCTCAAATGTTCTGCATTGTCGCCTTTGGAGCTGCTCAGATAATCCTGATCACCGTAATGGCTTATGATCGCTATGTTGCCATAAATAACCCTCTCCGTTACAAAGCTGTGATGAGTTGGGCGATCTGTAAGATGTTCCTTACTATTACATTAATATTTAGTTGTGCCATGGCCTTTTTAATGGTATTTTCTGTATTTACTCTCCCGTTTTGTGATGAATTAGAAATCGATCACTTCTTCTGCGAGGTTGGGCAAGTGTTACGTTTGACTTGTCCTAGTATACAGGTCCATGAGCTGGTAGAGATTGTAATCTTTGCCATTGTGCTTGGATTCTTCAGCACCAACTTTCTACTCGTCATTACGTCCTATGTATACATAATCTCTGCTATACTGAAAATAAGCACAAGTGGGGGTCGTCACAAAGCCTTCTCCACTTGCTCATCCCATATCAACGTTGTAACAATTGAATATGCCTGTCTAGGATTTCTTTATTTGCGTCCTAAAACAGCCTACTCAATAGATAAAGACAGAGTTTTTGTAGTGATTTTTACATTTGGAACACCTATATTAAATCCTCTCATCTACAGTGTGCGGAATGCTGCGGTAAAGACCGGATTTAAGAAACTTATTGAAAGTAAGATAAATTATCACATGACTAGTTAACATATACTCTGACATAGTTAGTAATGCAAAATATGTAAACAAGTCCCCCTACCAGGTATGTGTTTTTCTATGCAATATGTTGCCTGCCATTTGTTTCACTCAAGTGTAATAATTGCAACCCTCATGCCCCAAATCTTCCATTGGCCCAAAAGGAATTGTGGCTTAAAATAAATGCCACACACTTAACTAGAAATTCAGTTTGGTTATTCTTGAGATCTGAGTAGATTGCCAGTATTGCAGAGCCACTGTTTAGAGCACAGTGAACTTTCATTTGCAACAATGATAGGATAGAGACTGTGTTACCAGTAAGCTTTTACCTCTCAATTCACCATTGATATTACCCCTCAGTGCAGGGCAGTGGTGTATTTTGGATTTGTGCTGCCCTAGGCAGGACGGTGCTCGGGCACCCCACCCTAATTTAAATTTCCCCCACCCCTTCCTGTCAAGGCCACACTGACTGACAGATGCTCACTCACTGACAGACGCTCACTCACTGACAGACACACACTCTCATATACACACACACACACACATTTCCCCCAAAACTCACAAATTATTATTATTTTTTTAATTTTAATTTAAATCCACCCAGCCTCCCTGGGAGAGCTGGAGTGGATTACTTACCTGTGGTCCAGTGGGGCTGCTGGGCGGGCAGGCAGGGGACGGACAGGCAGAGAAGGCGGCGAGGGAGCTCTAATTTTCCTGCTCAGCATCCCTGCGTGCCGCTTAGTGATGCCGGGAACTGAAGTGACGTCATATTCCGGCTTCCGGCTTCATTAAGCGGTGCGTGCCTGCCTCAGTGGGGTTCAAAAGTGGCCAGCTCTTGAGCCCCCCAGGACATGAGACAAACAAGGGATCTGCCTGGGCGTTTGGGGCAGGTTTTTTTTGCTGAACCCAGCAAAGTGCCGCCCAAGGCAAATGCCTTGTTTGCCTCGCAATAGATACATCACTGGTGCAGGGCCATAATAAGAGCCCAGTGGGCCTGGTGCTGACAATTATGATAGACCTAATTATAGAATCGTATCCACAGGAAACACTAAAACACTCATACCTCCCAAGCGTCATGTACATGGCGGAGGTGGTGATGGAGGGAAACTCGCAGGAAAAAGAAAACACATAAGATATGCTAATCTCTCACTTTCATTTTTCAAGTAAATCAATACCTTCTAACAGCAGTGTCCGGTGAAGCAGGATTTCGGTAGGCGGCGTAAAAGGGTGGGCCACTGATGCAAATCATGTAACCAGAACCGCCCCAAGGGGCAATCATGCCCAAACAAATCTGCCCGCCAATCATGCAGGCTGGCCAACTAAGGGCATACTGTACAGACAGCACCCTGAGCTTGGCATAAATTCATCTAATATTGTGCTCGCTCCACGCTTTCTAAGGACTGTCCCCTAGCACTCACTTATCTACTCCTTTCCTTCCTTCTTACTAGCAGGCAGAAGCCCCTGTTATACAGTCTGGGACAGAGAAAATGTGTATGTAGTGAGTGTAGAAGAACGGGAACATGTCACAGAGTTAGAGAGACTGAAACAGTAAAGTCAGCTTTACATTAATTAATTTCATTGTCAGCCAGTCCACTCAAGTTTTGTTTCCCACACTCTTTCATTTATCCTACCCCGCCCCCCCACTTCCCCCTTTTTTTTTCTCTCCCTTGATATTTGCTCCTGATACCACACATGATTTTTATCCTAAGGTTTTTGGTGGCCTTATTATACCATTTTTAGAGCAATATTTAGTAGATACCTCCCATAGTTTACATTTGTCACCTAAGAGCAAGGGAATTTTTTCTTCTATACCCCGTACTAAGATTTAGTCTATTACTGACATTCAGTGTCTCAACCCTCTGCATGGTGACACTGAACTTTCTGCATAGAGATGCGTTGATTCAATTCATCAATATGATCAGCAATATGAAGAGATGTTGTTTGTCCAGGGCTGTGTTTGGCTTGTGCTGGCTCTGCCCCTGATCTGCCTGCTTGACAAGCTCGGCTAATCCAATGTTTTCCTATGGGAAAGCATTGTAATAGGCTGAGATCAATCACTTCTGATGATGTCAGCCAAGGAGATCATAAGCAGAGCCAGCACCAGCAGACTGGAATAAATGTAAGATTTTACTATATTTAAGGTGGTCAAAGAGGAGGGGGCAGATGGTGTTTTTAATACTATAGGTTTAGGAAAACGTTTGTGTTTTTGACCCTAAAGTGTTTCTTTAAGATGTATTGTATCCAGAATTCTCTCATATATTTGTATTTATTTGCAGCGATCATATAGTACTATAAGTTCCACCTTGAACTTCACATCCAAATAAAAAACAGAACAGAAGTCAGATTTCTATGAATGTGATTTGTGAATGTGATTTCTTACTTTATGATTTGTGTAGACATCTTGTTAAGGAAGTCTTTCCATCCTATATTTTCGCTTTAAATTGTGTTGTTCTCTAAATTCAAATGAAATTGGGTGTATAATGAGTGTTATGTAAAATTTTATTATTTTATGCTACATCTACAGTTGTGCTCAAAAGTTTGCATACCCTGGCAGAAATTCTGAAATTTTGGCATTGATTTTGAATATATGACTGATCATGCAAAAAAAAAAAAAGTATTTTCTGCTCTGGGGGAGGCCGTCGGTACGTGATGACGTAAGACGCCACATGTGCTGGAGGTGGGCGTGTCCGGAGTGGAGATGGTGAGAGCGACCGCGGAGACGAGCTAACCACGCCGCTCCATGATTGCATTTTGGCTGGGGGTTGGTGAACGAGTTGAGTGGAGTGGAGTGGAGAATTGAAGCGGCTAGCGTGCGACAATTCAGCGGTACTCGATGCCCGGGAAGCATACTGATATATTGAAGCTTTGGTGAGGACGAGAGGGGCTGGGTGTTTATTTCCCCTGAGCAGGGAATAAAAGGGGTCTCCTCTTTTCGAATAAACAAGAAGAAAAACACAAAGAGAAAAGAAAAGGGAAAGAGGAAGGAGGAAAAAAAAAAAAGATTTACAAGAATAAAAGAAACTTCAGTAATCTCCAAAAAAAAAAAACAGAACTGTAAGTATTTTCGAAAATATTGCAATATACTAATATATCTGTATATAAACATTGGCTAGAGATAAAATCTCTATAGCACAAAAAAAGGAGATTACCATATACAATTATTGAAAATAAAAGTTATATATAAGCTAAATCATTTAATTAAATAAGCAAAAAATAAAATCGCAACTAGAAAAACAACTATGGAAAAGAAGAAAGAAATTAAATCAGCACAACAAACAGAAAAGAGGCTGTCTGGCTTTTTTATAACCCCCATTAAAGATGTGCAAGATCAGAAAATTGAATGTATGACACACCCGGCTAATACCTCCAATACTAATTTGGAAGTCCCAATTGTACAATCTCCACTACAATCTCAAGCAATTGCTTCAATTAGCACACAAGATCAGCTCAAGCAATTATTAGAGCTACAACTTAATATATTAAAACAAGATATGCATGTAAGCTTCAATGATATTAAACAAGATATTAAAAATGTGGCAGTATCAGTGGTAGAAGTGGAAAAAAAACTTGAAGTATTTGGAACCCAAATAAAAGTAATTAAGACAGAAATGCAGGCTTTAACAAATAAAGCCGACAATCTTGAAAAACAAAATGGCAGCTTTGGAAGACAGATCAAGAAAAAACAATATAAGAATAAGAATAATAAAAACTAAAGGAATATCTAAGCAACTTATTTAATGAAATTCTACCTGAAATGCCTTCAGACGACCATCAAATAGTAAATTTTCATCGAATTTATAAACCTAACACAATTGCCTCACATCTCCCATGAGATGTGATAGTAAGTTTTTCTTCATTCTCAATGAGAGACAATCTAATGAAAACCAGCCGTATTAAACCCCGAATTAACTTTATTTATAAAGATATAATTTTTTTGCAAGACTTATCTTATTTTACTAGGTCTTGGAGAAAATCCTTCTCTGCCGTGACAGACTTTTTTTTTAAGAAAAAATGAGATCAGATTCCAATGGAGCCTTCCAGCATCCTTAAAGTTTATTTGGAAACAAGAAAAGAAACTTTTTTTGGACGCAAATGAAGCAAATAGTTGGTTAACTAGCATTAAAGAAGAAAGATAAAAGGACTGTTGCGACAGAAGATAAAAAGCAAAAGAAGAAAGGAAAAAGGGAAACTTTTTTTTTTTCCTCCCCTCTCTTCATGACAAAGACATCTCTAAATATAACTAAGTAGCAATTTTGGTTTGAAGGTGTCACTTGGAAATTTTATTTGGATAGCTCATAAGCTTTAACTAATATAGTAGATTTTATTTGTAATTTTCACTTGTATGGTTCACAAACATTCACTATTATAGAAAAGTCTGTACAAGAGTAACTCTTTTTTTAGAAAATTATAGTATTAAAGGGATATAAAAGTCAGATGGAAAAAATAGATTTAAAATTCATAATAATAGTTTAATGAACACTATGTGCACAGAATTAAAAAGATTAAATTAATTCACATTTCAGCAGTAGTTAATAGGATTGAATATACTAGTATTTGAATAACACGAAGGATAATGAGAGAATTGTTTACAAATTTGTTGGAATAAGTATAGAAATTATCTTAAGAAGAAATATGTTTATTGGGAAAAAGAGGAGGAGGGGGAAAAGGGAAGATGGAAAGTAAGATATATAAAAAAAAAAAAAAAAGGAAAAAGTCTACTTTTTTTGGGGAGGGGGGGTAAACGTGTAAATAATATTATCTCTCTCCGGTCACGCCTACTTAGTGTCTGATTTAAAGACACAATAAAGACTGATTTTTCTAAATGAAAATGTATAGTCTTTGTGCTAAGAAGGGAGGATTTCCTCCAATGATTTTAACTTTATGTTATTGGTGTTGTCATGTATATGTTTTTGCAGCAATAGGGAAGGATAATAGCGATTATGAGGTGGATGGAGATGTGGAGGTGCCTTGGGAAGTGACATGATAAAAATGCTGACACTCAATGTTCAAGGTATGAATACTATAGCAAAAAGAGCTCTATTATATAGATATTTGATTGAAAAGCAATTAAATTTAATATTTTTACAAGAAACTCACTGGAGGCAAACAGATAAACAGACTTGGGGAGGCAAAAGATTTCCGCTTATAATTCAAGCCTCTAATAAGGATAAAAAAAAAATGCGGAGTAGCTGTTATATTTGGAGAAAAAAATCAAGGTTGAAATTATTCACCAGATACAAGATATTAAATGCAGATATTTGATAATAATATGTAAAATTGATTCCACACTTTTTACATTATGTAATATATACCTTCCAAATTATTCACCGGTTTCCTATTTAAAAACAATACTGGAAAAAGTAGATGAAATTAAAGTGGGAAAGTTAATATTAGAAGGGGATTTCAATGCTGTACTAGACCCACAGATAGACAAAAAACTAATGAAAGGAAACAAGTTAAATCAAACGGTGATAAAACAAGCCAAAGCTTTAAAAAAGATTAAAGATGAGTATAATTTGTTTGATATCTGGAGAATTTATAATCCTAATGAAAGAGATTACACACATTTCTCTAAAGTTCATTTTCTTATTCAAGATTGGATATGATTTGGGTAGATCCAAGTATTATTGATATGATTAAAAAAACAAATATTAACGAAATAGTCTGGACGGATCATAATGGGGTGTTCTGTGAAATAGCCTTTCGTATAGTTAAAGGAGAATCTTTCACTTGGCGCCTGAACAATAATTTGCTCTGTTCTGAAACAAATAAAACCTATATAGAAAATAATATAAAAAACTATTTTAAAGAAAATACTTCAGAAAACATTGATCCATCTATTCTGTGGTGCGCCTTTAAGGCTGTTATAAGAGGTCATTTTATTAAATTACAAAGTCAACTTTATAAGAACATTACCCTATCCTATTTATATACTGAATTAAGAAATACATCTCATATTAACAAACAATCCCCATCCCCTGAAATTTATGAGAAAATATTAGAATTGAAAGAAAATATAAAGCAAAAATTAATAGAAAGAACAGCCAAAAATATGGATAGATTAAAACTCAAATATTATTCCAAAGGTAATCGAGCTGACAAAATGCTATCTCAAAAACTCAGAAAACAGAAAGGACAGAACAAAGTGGAAAAACTAATATATAATGGAAAAACGGTAACAACTCCCAGAGAAATAGGAAAAGGCTTTAATGAATTCTATAGTAATTTATATAATATATTTCAAACTAGTACAGATGATGACATCAATAAATACTTGAAAACTATAAATAAGTTTCAATTAACAGCAATTGACAATTAACTTTTAAATAAATCGATAACTATGGATGAGATTATGAAAGCCATAAATGAGCTATAAAGATCAAAGACACCAGGCCCTGATGGATTTAATAATTTATTTTATAAAACATTCAAAGATCTACTATGTCCTTATCTGACTAATGCCTTTAATATAGCGGCAAATAGAGGATTCTTGCCAGCAGAGATGCTGAAGGCCAACATTTTGCCAATTTTAAAAAATGGTAAAATTCCTACTGATGTTAAAAATTATCGTCCAATATCTTTGATAGATGTAGACACTAAGTTATATGCTTCGGTTCTAGCTGTTAGAATAAAGAAACTTCTTCCACTAATTATCCATAAAGATCAAATAGGATATGTTCCAGGCAGAAATTCTTATGCAAGTATGAGGAGAATTGTAAATATCTTAGATGATGCAAACAGAAATGAGATTCCAGTTTTGACTCTGTCGATTGATGCTGAAAAAGCATTCGACAGAGTCAGCTGGAAATATTTAGTAGCTGTTTTATCACACTATGGATTAGAAGGTTGGATAAAGAAAGCCATTATGGCTCTTTATGTAAACCCAGTTGCATGTACTATTGGACCTAATATTGTTGCTCCGTGGTTCCAACTTAAAAATGGGACTCGGCAAGGATGTCCTCTTTCACCACTACTTTATTTATTATCTATCGAGCCACTGGCTGAAAATATTAGAAATAACAAGAAGATTAAAGGTTGCAAAGTTATAGATGAAGATCAAAAAATCAGTCTATATGCTGACGATATTTTAATCACTGTTACAAACCCTAAAAGCTCACTGGATCATATAATGCAGGAAATAGATCGATACAGTCTCATATCAAATTATAAATTAAATGTAAACAAATCCTTGATCTTAGATATTAATCTCGATAAAAAAACGCAACAAGAAATCAAAAACAGATATGAATTTATTTGGGTCAAGGAAAGTATGGACTACCTAGGAATTAAAATTACTAGAGAGATAAATATGATTGTGGAAATAAACTTTCTGGCATTATTATTGGAGCTTAACAAATGGTTAAAAGATCGTAGCAATTTAGAAATTACCTTCTGGGGACGGATAAATGTGATTAATTCTTATGTAATACCAAAATGGAACTATATGTTTCAAATGCTACCTCTTCATATTTTGACCCACTGGCTTGAGTTAATACAAAAAAGCTTCACCCAATATATTTGGAAAGGTAAGAAGCCAAGATTAAAACAATCAATATTAGTACAAAATATATATAAAGGCGGACTTGCTTATCCATCCATAGTGAATAACTTTAAAGCAGCTACTATTCTGCATATCTACAGAATGCAAATAGAAGAAAATAAAAATGAGGGATGGTATAAGATGGAAATGAGAGCAGGAGAAGTTCCTAGCTTAGATTGTTTAATTTGGAACATAGATAAAATTTAAAAAAAAAAAAAAAAAGAATATCCCAATGCTATCTTGACTCAACTATTAAAAAACTGGTTTAAAATAAAAAAAGCATTAAACATAGAAAAAAAAGTCCCAAGCTATTTAGAATTAAATATCGTAGAAAACCAAGTGGAAGACTTAAATCTCAATAATTGGAAAAAATTAGGAATATTACGACTACAGCACTTATTGACAGAAGGAACAATCAAAACTTTTGCCCAAATAACAAGTCTATATAATCTTCCATCTAGAGAAGTGTTTAATTTTCTTAGACTCAAAAGTTATATGTCCACACACCTTATTATACCAAAATCAAACGTAAGCAATTTGATTGATTTATTATTCAACTCAAAAAAAAATCAATAAACCACTCTCTAAAGCTTTAATATTAACCAAACCTAGTGTTAAGGATATAAATCCAACAGCCATACTAGCATGGAAAAAAGATTTGAGTATTGACATTGGTATGAAACAATGGGGTTCCTCAATGATAGATGTTAAGAAGAACATACATTCATTACATTTGTTGGAAACGCACTTCAAAGTTTTAAATAGGTGGTACTTGGTTCCGGCGAAATTAAATAAAATATACCCTTTAACCAATCCTATTTGCTGGAGATGTAAATGTGCTAGAGGTAATTTTAAACACATCTGGTGGGACTGTCATAAATTAAGAAACCTTTGGTCGACAATACAAAAATTCATATTCAAAAATCTAAAACTCGAGTTGAAAATTTCTCCAGAGAATGTTTTACTACATTTAGATTGGCCACCTATGGCGTATGAATTAAAAGTAATCCTTATACACTTTTTTTTAGCTGCTAAAATAGTGGTTGCGAGATGGTGGAAAAAAGATTTAGAAGTCCCCTGGAAGAATGTAAAAAACCAACTCGAGTTTCAGATAAAAATGGAGTTGATGTTGAGCAAAAAAACAACTGTCTGGATGAAATGTCTTAAGCTGATCGATATGGAAATTGTTTGTGATTGATTGAAGCCAATATACATACCTTGAGCAATGAAAACATATCAGCTATACCTGATCCCCCTCCCACTCTATCTATAGTAATTTTGGTCCATATTTTGCTGCTCCAGTGTCTTGCGTTATATTGTAAATTTGTATAATATTATCAAATATTTAATGCTAAATTGTATTTTCAAGAGGTCTATATATTCCTCTTTCCCTGCAAATAAGATCTGTAGAAAATTAATATTGATCATAGAATGTACAAATATTACAATTTGTTAAATGTTTAAAATAATTGAAAAGAAGGGAAAAAAAATAAAGATTAAAAAAAAAAGTATTTTATTTAAGGATTTGGAACATATGAAGCAATTTATTATCACATAGTTGTTTGGCTCCTTTTTAAATCATAATAATGATAGAAATCACCCAAGTTGCCATGATCAAAAATTTACATACCCTTGAACACACAAGGTGACACACACAGGTTAAAATGGGAATTAAAAGTTAATTTCCAACACCTGTGGCTTTTAAAATTGCAGTTAGTGTCTGTGTATAAATAGTCAATGAGTTTGTTAGCTCTCATGTGGCTGCACTGAGCAGGCGATGAGGAGCAGAAAAGAACTGTCAAAGGACCTGCGTAACAAGGTAATGAAACTTTATAAAGATCGAAAAGGATATAAAAAGATATCCTAACCTTGAAAATGCCAGTCAGTACTGTTCAACCACTTATTAAGTGGAAAATTTGTGGACCTCGATACCAAGCCAAGGTCAGGTAGACCAAGAAAGATTTCAGCCACAACTGCCGGAAGAATTGTTTGGGATACAAAGAAAAACCCACAGGTAACCTCAGCAGTAATAGAGGCTGCTATGGAAAAATGTGGTTGTTTCAAGGAGCACAATATTATTTAAATTTACCAGGAAAGATACATTGAGATTTCTCTGGTTTTCAAGTATGTCCTGGGTCCACAAATCATTGCATTGTTACATTAGGGTACAATAAAATACAAAAACAATATTAATACACAATAAATACATAATTTAACAAAGAACAGGTAGGAAATATATAATCAACCATGACACGTGCATTCTGTTTTGAGGTATGTAGAGAAGGATCTCTTAAAGGACTTTAGGCTTAGGGAAGATTTTAAATTGTGCAGGAGGTGGTTCCACAATTGCGGTGCTCTGTAGGAGGAGGATCGGGCTGCTTTCTTTTTGTATTGCGGTATGCTAAATATCGTGCTGGTACTGGATCAGAGGTTATAAGAAGTGGGAACAGTCAGGGAGAGCATTATGCTCAGGTAGGGCAGGAGTTTCCCAGAAAAGCTCTTAAACACAAGGCTGGAAAGATGAAGGGTGCGTCTGGATTCCAGCGACAGCCAGTTTAGTTCTTTTAGCATGTCACAATGGTGAGTCCTGTAATTACATTGTAGCACAAATCGGCAGAATGAGTTATACAATGTGTTGAGTTTATTAATGTGTGGTTGCGGTGCAGGTGCATATACTACATCCCCATAACCAATGATTGGCATCAGCATTTGCTGTACAATCTTTTCCTTTACTGTAGGGCTTAGGCAGGATTTGTTTCTGTACAGGGCACCTAGTTTTGGATAAAGTTTAGATGCCAGCTTTTCTATGTGCAGGCCAAAAGATAGATTGGGGTCTAACATCATACCCAAGTATTTGAAAGAGTGGGCTGCGGTCAGTGTGCCATTTGAATTTGTTTTGATTGATAGGTGGGAATTGTGTAATTTAGGTACTGTTCCAAAGATCATTGTGACAGCTTTGTCACTGTTCAGGAAGAGTGTTTTTTGCGATCCACTTTTCTACCTCTGTAAACTGGTCTTGGAGCACAGCCTCAAGCTGCGGTAGATTGGATTTGCTCGCATAGATTACTGCGTCATCTGCGTACATGTGAGGATTTGCAGATATTAGGCAGATCATTTATAAATAATGTAAATAGCAGGGGGCAGAGAATGGAACCTTGGGGAATACCACACGTGACTGGGAGAGGGAGGGAGTCGCTGTCAGAAATGGACACATGTTGCGAGCGATCCGATACATATGATCGAAACCAGGTTAGCGAACGATCACCAATACCTGAGTTTTTGAGTTTATGCAGTAGAATGTTGTGGTCTACTGTGTCAAATGCCTTAGCAAAATCAAGGAAAACAGCTCCAGTTAGGTCTCCTTGTTCCATGCCAGTTTGGATGTCATTGCAAACTTTTAAGAGGGCAGTTGTAGTGGAGTGATTTGGACGAAAACCTGATTGATCAGGGGTCAGATAGTTAGATTGTTGGTAGTACTCAAATAGTTGCGTATGGACACATTTTTCTAAGATTTTTAACAATACCGGGAGCAATGATATTGGGCGATAGTTAGAAACCAAAGTAGTGTCACCACTTTTATGGATAGGCACTACTACTTGGACTTTCCAGCATGACAATGGCCCTAACCACAAGGCCAAGTTGACTCTCCAGTGGTTACAGCAGAAAAAGGTGAAGGTTCTGGATTGGCCATCACAGTCTCCTGACATTATTATCATCGAGCCACTCTGGGGAGATCTCAGACGTGCGGTTCAAAAGACTTTGCATGACCTGGAGGCAATTTGCCAAGACGAATGGGCAGCTATACCACCTGCAAGAATTATTGGCTCATAGACAACTATTACAAAAGACTGCACACTGTCATTGATGCTAAAGGGGGCAATACACAGTATTAAGAACTAAGGGTATGCAGACTTTTGAACAGAGGTCACTTCATTTTTTTTCTTTGTGCCATTCTGTTATAACTTACAGTTGAATATGAATCCCATGAGAACTAAAAGAAATGTGTTTTGCCTGCCGACCCGTGTTTTCGTTAAAAATGGCACATATATTACCAATTCTCCAAGGGTATGCAAATTTCTGAGCACAACTGTTTATTTTGAATTTTTATTGGCTTTGTCCAAAAGGTTAACCCATTTCTTCATGACCTTCTGAAAATCCCAAAGCTGCATTTAGAATTGTACTGTATATCTATGACAAGGAATTTATGTATTTCCATTACTATGTGTAATTCATGTAAATATGCCGTTTTCAGTAACAGCAGTTATCCATGTCAAAATCTATACTGAAACATGTTTCTTTTCTTATCACTATAAGTCCCAAGAAAAGTATACAATATAACAAGTGAACGGTCAATTTACAAACCACCAATAAATCTAAAGCCACAAAGAAATGGAAGTGTCCATTTCAACGGCACATGCTTTCAAGGTATGTCTGCCACCTAGTGACAAGACACAGTACTGCAATGTAGGCACAGTTACAGCAGTTCGGACATCTACTGTGGTCTTGCTTTAATAAGGTAAAAAGAGAAATAGAGTCTAAAGAGACTAAGTACTGGTAGATCGTGTAGAAATGGGGGATAGCCCCTAAATAGTTAATTGGAAAAAAGAAAGAAAAACACTACCAGTAGGTGACTCCTAATGAGATAGTATTACAGTCTAGATGATTATTGTCACAATAGGAGAGAAATAAATAAAACATAACTTTTAATGGGTATTGTCTAAAATGAATGAAACATAAGAAGAAGGGGTTAAAAACAAAGACCGTAATTTCCAGTCCTATATACAATGTCTACTCTGGCTGAACCAGCAGGAAAAAACCTCTTGCCTAGCTGCTAAGCTAGCAGAATGAGATAATTGTATCAAAATAAGGAGGACTAAGTGATGAAAAGAAGTATCTATTTACACAAATATATGCCGTGCAGGAAGGCGGTTGCCTTCTCAGTAAGCTGGACTCTCCTGCAGAAAGAGTCCAACAAAATCCATAAAGTTGCCACTAATAGACAGGATATATTACATGTGTAACACCTGGTACCCCCAAGTTACAAGGTAAATGATTAACAAAAAAAGAGAGGTGCTGTAGGAGGAGAAGTGGTATTCAGTGATAGTGACAGGAAGGCGTGTAGCACGTTCCTATAGCTAAATGCAGCGGTTTGATCTAACGTGCCTTCGTGGGCACCCCTTATTAAATGCCTGCTCTGTCCCCCCACTAGCTAGCAAGATCATGAATGAAAAAGAATTCATATAAATAACAGACTAACTAATTCAGTCACAGGATGCCTGTTTTCCGTGAGATAGCTGACAGAGTGTCAGAGTATTGCCAACTGGGTGTCCTGAGCCCCTAAGAGTTTTTCTCATGCTGGTTCAGCAAGAGTAGACATTGTAGATAGGACTGGAAATTACGGTGTTTGTTTTTAACCCCTCCTTCTTGTGTTATCATTCATTTTAGACAATACCCATTAAAAGTTATGTTTTATTTCTCTCCTATTGTGACAATAATCATCTAGACTGTAATACGATCTCATTAGGAGACACCTACTGGTAGTTTGCTTTCTTTCTTTTTTCCAATCTTGCTTTAATAACGCTTAAAAAGTGGTGTGCTGCATGGCTATGACATCGTTTTGATGGTTGTTCTTACTGTTTTTACCTTAAAAATTTTATTTTTCATAATTAAAGAAAATTAAGGGCATTAATATGAATTTGATCCTTTTTGATGCTTAAACATCCTCCATTGACTATTTATCTAATATATAAAGTAACAAATCTCCATAACCAAAAACACCCAAAATTACAGGATTTGTCTTCTGTATTCTGGTCATTTAATTACATGCAGGGAAATCTAGGCTCCCTTTAGGCAATTATTACATTAACTATTAAAACAATCAGGCAGACGCACCACCCAGGCACTCCCTGCTATCACCTTCTAGTCTAGTCTGTGGGATAAACCACGATGCACTCACCCACTGGTGGGGGATGAAGGGTTAAATATTACTACAATGAGAAACTGTGATTGCTCATTCACTCTTATAATTCAAATTAAAAAAGTGAAGGTAAGTTTAAAATGAGGGGACCAGCGCTGCCATTCGATTTTTGTGCCTGCCCACCCTTTCCACCCCAATCTTGTAGGCACTTAAAGGTAAACTATAGTTCCAGAAAAACAATTGTTTGTACTATAGCTCCCTATAGTGCTCCCTCCCCTTGGTGCCGAAGGGGTTAAAAACACCTGTCACTTACCAAAGTTCACCCTCAGGGCTGTCTTTCAGATCCACCTTTGCACCTCTTCTGCCATTGTCTGCCAGTGGGGGAAAACGCAAGCGCCACAATCGTCACACTGGTATTAGGATGCCCTGATTGTGGGTGTGGAGGGGACCATGGCAAGGGGTCCCTTCTGCTCCTTAAAGGGACACTATAGTCACCTGAACAACTTTAGCTTAATGAAGCAGTTTTGGTGTATAGAACATGCCCCTGCAGCCTCACTGCTCAATCCTCTGCCATTTAGGAGTTAAATCCCTTTGTTTATGAACCCTAGTCACACCTCCCTGCATGTGACTTGCACAGCCTTCCATAAACACTTCCTGTAAAGAGAGCCCTATTTAGGCTTTCTTTATTGCAAGTTCTGTTTAATTAAGATTTTCTTATCCCTGCTATGTTAATAGCTTGCTAGACCCTGCAAGAGCTTCCTGTATGTGATTAAGATACAATTATTTAAGGTAAATTACATCTGTCTGAGGGGGCGGGGCTGGCCCGCCATGCTGACCGGTCGTATGCAGGAGAGGCTCCAGAGAAATCTGGCCTCTTACGCTGCAAATGTAAGCGTTTAAACCAAAAACAACCTACGAGATACTCACACAGATGAAGCAGAGGTTGCAGACCCTGAGATCGGGAGTTTCGAGCCCCCCGGAGGGGGTATGAGGCTTTGGAGGCTGCAGCCAACCCAGGAGAGGAGAGGAGCGGGGTGGATGGCCGCCACCATGCTTCCCCCCCCAACTGCCACACGCCGACTTCATGAGTCGCCTGCCGGTCCCGTTCCCCCCTCCGGGCCGGGGGGTGTCATCCCAGTCCCCACCGGGGAGAGCTCAAACTAAGAGGACATATAATACACAAAAAATAGGTGGAGCAAGTGATAATAATAGTAAAATGTACTAAAGATAGAGAGGTACAAGATAGTGCAGATATTTCTTATACACAGAATATATAAAAAAACCAAATCTTATGCACTCACAATGGAAGAGCCATAGATTAAAACCTGGCTCTGGTGTGAATCTCCTCTGGGATCTTAATAGGGTGATCCCCAAACCTCTTTGATGGTGCGTGTTGAAGTGTAACTTCTTTTTCTTTCAATACCAGGCCATGGAGATAAAATATATTCCAGAGAAAAAATATTTATTTGAAAAAAATTAATAAAATCAATATAAATAATATAAATATAAAGGGTAAGACCTCCCAGTGTCCAGTAGGCTTGCCAAAACGCGTTTCGCCGGTATGTGGCTTCCTCAGTTGGCGTAAGGTGGTAATGTTCTCTAAGTTCTTTAAATATTTAAACATCGCGGGTAATTTTCTTCCGGTGGAACGCATCTATGCGTTCCACCGCCTCCTTCCGGTTTCCGGAATGTCTCCGTCACTTCCGGTTTCGCCGAAAATACAAAGCGTTTGATGGAACGCATCGACTTCTTCCTAATTCCGGAGGAATTACATCATCTCCGGTTTGGTCGGGCTGTATGTAAAGAGGCATCCTCTTGATTCAAACGTCCTTGGAACGCATATGCGTTCCAATGTTATGCATAATACATGTGTCAGTTCCCAAGATTGTTAGCAGTGTTATTTAAAGTGCTGCAAGTAATATCATTAAAGTGCTTAAGCAAAAAACATGTATTTCACAATAGTATAAAATAAATGGGGTTTAAGCATATGTGGAACAATCAATAAGCAAGCAAAAAGGGAAGAATAAGATCACATCAAGTTACAATAAAATATACGTTCCGGTATTATACACAATAAATGTGTCAGTCCCAAAGTTATTAGCAGTATCATTTAAAGTGCTACAAATAGGGTCATAAAGTGCTTTGGCAGTAAATTTGTATATCACAAAATAATTAAGTAGAAACATATGTGAAACAATCAAAAAGCAGACACGAGAAAAGAATCACATCGAAATAAAGATGAAATAAGATAAAATCACATCAAGAATAGATTTGCCCCAATAGTATTGATCTAAAATAAGATGTAAATATGATAAAATGGTCTCTAAAAGTATGGATAAAAAAAAAAATAAAAACCTGAAACCTAATATTACATTAATAATTATACTAAAAAATGGCACAGCTCGAAATCCTGGTTTAGACCATGGGGAATTAAAGTTTTAAAATTATAAATACACTTCATTTCTTCTTCTCCTATCTTTCTATTAAAATCACCTCCTCTCCAATCCTTTTGTACAAGTTTAACTGCACAAAAAAATATGTTTTTAGGATCACTGTTATGGTGTGTTTTAAAGTGATTAGAAACACTATGTGTTTCTACTCCTTTCTTTATATTTCTTACATGTTCTGAAATTCTGATGTTTAAACATCTCGTGGTTCGTCCTACATAAATAAGATCACAGGGGCACTTTAAAATATAAATTACATTTTTTGAAAAGCAGGTTAATTGGTCCCTAATATAAAATGTTTTATCATTCTGATAGTTAAAAGATAAAATATGTCTTTTTTTCTGGCATGTAGTTCTGCAAGCTAAACAAGAGCCGCAACCATAAAAACCTTTGCTTTTATTTAAAAAATGATAATAAAAATATGAAACAAATTTTAGTGAACAGTAGTTTTAAAACTAAACAGAAAGATCATTTTTTAAATAAAAGCAAAGGTTTTTATGGTTGCGGCTCTTGTTTAGCTTGCAGAACTACATGCCAGAAAAAAAGACATATTTTATCTTTTAACTATCAGAATGATAAAACATTTTATATTAGGGACCAATTAACCTGCTTTTCAAAAAATGTAATTTATATTTTAAAGTGCCCCTGTGATCTTATTTATGTAGGACGAACCACGAGATGTTTAAACATCAGAATTTCAGAACATGTAAGAAATATAAAGAAAGGAGTAGAAACACATAGTGTTTCTAATCACTTTAAAACACACCATAACAGTGATCCTAAAAACATATTTTTTTGTGCAGTTAAACTTGTACAAAAGGATTGGAGAGGAGGTGATTTTAATAGAAAGATAGGAGAAGAAGAAATGAAGTGTATTTATAATTTTAAAACTTTAATTCCCCATGGTCTAAACCAGGATTTCGAGCTGTGCCATTTTTTAGTATAATTATTAATGTAATATTAGGTTTCAGGTTTTTATTTTTTTTTTTATCCATACTTTTAGAGACCATTTTATCATATTTACATCTTATTTTAGATCAATACTATTGGGGCAAATCTATTCTTGATGTGATTTTATCTTATTTCATCTTTATTTCGATGTGATTCTTTTCTCGTGTCTGCTTTTTGATTGTTTCACATATGTTTCTACTTAATTATTTTGTGATATACAAATTTACTGCCAAAGCACTTTATGACCCTATTTGTAGCACTTTAAATGATACTGCTAATAACTTTGGGACTGACACATTTATTGTGTATAATACCGGAACGTATATTTTATTGTAACTTGATGTGATCTTATTCTTCCCTTTTTGCTTGCTTATTGATTGTTCCACATATGCTTAAACCCCATTTATTTTATACTATTGTGAAATACATGTTTTTTGCTTAAGCACTTTAATGATATTACTTGCAGCACTTTAAATAACACTGCTAACAATCTTGGGAACTGACACATGTATTATGCATAACATTGGAACGCATATGCGTTCCAAGGACGTTTGAATCAAGAGGATGCCTCTTTACATACAGCCCGACCAAACCGGAGATGATGTAATTCCTCCGGAATTAGGAAGAAGTCGATGCGTTCCATCAAACGCTTTGTATTTTCTGCGAAACCGGAAGTGACGTAGACATTCCGGAAACCGGAAGGAGGCGATGGAACGCATGGATGCGTTCCACCGGAAGAAAATTACCCGCGATTTTTAAATATTTAAAGAACTTAGAGAACATTACCACCTTACGCCAACTGAGGAAGCCACATACCGGCGAAACGCGTTTTGGCAAGCCTACTGGACACTGGGAGGTCTTACCCTTTATATTTATATTATTTATATTGATTTTATTAATTTTTTTCAAATAAATATTTTTTCTCTGGAATATATTTTATCTCCATTGCCTGGTATTGAAAGAAAAAGAAAAAGAAGTTACACTTCAACAAGCACCATCAAAGAGGTTTGGGGATCACCCTATTAAGATCCCAGAGGAGATTCACACCAGAGCCAGGTTTTAATCTATGGCTCTTCCATTGTGAGTGCATAAGATTTGTTTTTTTTTATATATTCTGTGTATAAGAAATATCTGCACTATCTTGTACCTCTCTATCTTTTACAGCAAGAAAGGTAGAAGAGAGGGAAGTACATTTTACTATTATTATCACTTGCTCCACCTATTTTTTGTGTATTATATGTCATTTTATGTGAAGGTGTAGGGGATACCTCACTGGTGTTGAGAGCAATTTTATCACTTCTGTAGACATACCTGTTTGTATTATTTCAAACTAAGAGGAGCCTAAGGCGCACCGACCAACCAAGGCCTACGAGGTAAAATGGCGGCGACTCATGGCACTACACAAGCTGCTCCTGCACCACAGAGCCTATGCGAGCTCTTGTCCCGCCTCCCGCCCTGGCAGAGAACCTCACCGCGTGTCCAACGATAAAGCGAGAGGACCCGTGAGAGTCATCTAACCTACCCATGACAGACGTCACCCTGGCGGGGTCGGGCGCTAGGCAGGAGCTGATAAACCGTGCCGCAACACAGACTTGCCAGGCGGACTCACACCATTATCCACAAGCCTGCCAAGCACTGAATATCAAGCCTGATAAGGGGCTATCACCCACACACGGATGAGTACCTGTAACCCTTGGAAGCACAGGGGGTCCCCATTATGCCGAAATGCTGCGGTGCCTGTCTCCTCACAATGAAGATTGTCCTTTCTGAGAATGCACAGCGCAGATAACAGTCAACCGGACAAGAATCTCCTGGGGGACAGCAGCCTCACCTGAGGTGATGTAACAGTCAGGATGCCATCCTTAAACATCTCTCTTCAATTGACCTCATACAGAGACATATAATAACACAATGGTCAGCTCAGCTCCAGTGGTCTATAAGTTCCATTAGTTTTATCTTGCTGTAACTTCTTTATATTAATACTTGTGCATTTAACTACAGATCTATTCTACATCTACTTACACCTAATCGTACTACTTTCATGTATATCGTGTCTTAAAGCATCCAGCATACTATTATGTATTACTCGGTTCTCCTTTACTAAGCACCCATGAGAGCAAAACTCATGACATACAAGCAAAGAAAATTATCCTTTTTGGTTACTCGTAGTTAATAGCATCATCCTGTGTACTTAAAGAAAAAGTGCAGCTTAACCCTGACAGGCTATTTACCTACATGATTAAGCTTGCTGTTATTTCATTGAATTGTTGTTTTTCTAAGTCTTAAACGTGCACCCCACGCTCTCTCTCTGGTGCCTCTTACATGTCTAGCAGACTTCACCGTTTCATAGTTAACTACCTGCTCCTTGTCTAGCTGGATATACCTAACCCAACGCTGAGCTTTAATTCTATACCCTTATCTGTCTAGACACTGAGATTAAGCTAGTATATCTCCGGTGGAACGAAGATATATGTTTACTGAACTGTCTGCATCAGCTGTTGTGGTAATGCAAGGCTCCCTGTTTATCTATGCACGACCAAGATAAAGAATTAAAAAAAAAAAAAAATTACATCTGTTTGAAAGTGAAACCAGTTGTTTTTTTTCATGCAGGCTCTGTCAATCATAGCCAGGGGAGGTGTGGCTAGGGCTGCATAAACAGAAACAAAGCGATTTAACTCCTAAATGACAGTGAATTGAGCAGTGAAATTGCAGGGGAATGATCTATACACTAAAACTGCTTTATTTAGCTAAAGTAATTTAGGAGACTATAGTGTCCCTTTAAATGAAGGAAGAGATGAGTATCATTGGTCCACACCCAATTCCCTTTTCCATTAAATGAGTGAGTTGTTAAGCATATTGACATTGGTAATCCTGGAAAATATGAGGATTCCATCTATTGCCTAGCACACCTACATACACAGGGGTGGGGGTGTCCCTCAATTAATAAATCCTTCATTTCAGGCAAGGGGAAAACAAAGCTGAGAATTATTTAACAGATAGAGGGGGAGGGAACATGCTAAAGTTTTGCATTATGACTTCCTACCACCTTAAGGGCTGTAATGGTTTAAATTCAATCCTTAAAATGTGGTTTTGAATCCTTTGAAAACTAAAAAAAAATACATGTGTGTGTGTTTTTGTAATGTTTGTTTTGCAAAAATAAATTTATTTCATAAAGACTCACTTACCTACATGTATTCTCCAAGAATGATTACCAGCTTGTAGAGGAACTAACTTGGGTAAGTTAGCAATCTATTCCATGCATATCAAGTCTGCAAGCAAGTTGAAAATGACTTCCCCTCTCCCTCAACATAAATGAAGCTTTAAACTTCATAACATTCCTGCAGTTAGTGAGGGGGTGTTGAAGGTCCCTTGTTTTTAATACTATTTCATATCCAAGGCGTAATACCGTAAGCAAAAATACAGTCTATAGCTCTTCTGTTCCCCAATATTTCTATCAAGGATGAATACATTGAAAACAATTGTGGAAATAATTTTTATGTCTATCAGAACAGCAATCTATACACATAATTCTTGTTTAAACATACATTTACGTGATATTTATGCTTCCCATGTTTCAAATAAAAGATTTTTTTTTTTTTTGCAATATATGTCTAGCAAGGCTTTAAATAAATGTGATATTTATAAGCTGTTGGTGAAGTTAAAATGAAAAAGTAGGTGTGCCTTTGTTCAAATAAGACTGGGAACCACTGCCATAGAGTATGCTAAATAATGGATAAACAGATTGCTAAATAATGGATTACCCAGCAAAAATACTAAAGGAACAATGTTTAGAAAACACTCTACAGTGAGGTAATTTTTCCCCCATTAATGACAAAAACAATCTATTGCGCAATAAACAAACAAAAAAAAAGATCCTTTGAGTTAAAAATGTTTAAATCCGTCAAAGTTCATTCTGGACAAATCACAATAGATTTGCAACGTGCACTACAAACTTGCCCCTCTCTCGCCAGTCCACATGGGTGGAACGGAATAATTAACATATACCATATGTCCACATTACAAATAAATTGTGAAAGAGGAATAAATAGGGCATATATACTTAATATTCTAGTAATTTTTAATGTAGTTATAATGTAGCAGAGAAGCCTCTTTGGATGATTTATTACACAGGACGCCGTAGTTTCCAGGTGGGGATAACTGGCTGATTGTTAAAAGTCAAGCCTAACAATACATAATTTAGTCTCAAGTCAAAGGGACCGTTTAATGCAGTTGATTTAGCAGAAGTGTTATTTCCCTGCAGTCTCTGACTTGTAAATGCTCCATGTTCACATATTTCTCTAAGAAAACTGCCCCTAGTTGCTGTCAGAGAGCCACGAGAGGTGTTTCCCCATCACAGTCCTGAAATATTTGCAGGACTGACATTTGACATCCTTATGCTCTGCATGAAGATGCCGAATGTTCCACATGAAGCATTGATGTACTTTATGAGGCGATAACTGTCGCAGTGCTTGTGGTGCATGTGCACTAGTACCCCCAATGCCTCTATCTAAAGAAGCATTGGACTGACTCATTGCAGTGACGATGATCTCAGAGACCGACCATCGGCAGCAGCAAGACTGGCATAGCGTGGGATCAACTTCTTTATTTACCTTCTATGGGTGGGGGAGGTCACTGCGAAATCTAAATTGCTCGGAAGAAACTAATGTTAGAAATACATGTTTCCCTTTAACTTATATCCCTGAATCCCATTATTTGTGAGGAAGATATTCTTACTTCATAGACATTATATTAGAAAAAGGCAGGAGGCCCTTTATCCAGCGATATCCTGTTAACCTAAATGTTTCCGCTATGTAACTATGTAAAATGAAACCCCCAAAACGACCACAGGCTTTACGTTTTTCAGCTCTCTGGAGTCAGAACAGCAACTGCTAATGGCAGGGGGATATCGGTCTTTCACTGAACTGTGCACCTCCCTGGGAAATGGCCAATGTTAGCTGCCATTGACTTGCAGCACCGATTCTCACAGCTATGTTAGAGTATATTTGACTCTGTTTCAGTGTCTCAATTTGGAATTTTAGCATAAAACTCTTATGAATGAATGAATGTATGTATGTATGTTAAATCACAGCATACATAACATATACACATAGATATAAAATAGTTTTTTCCTGTTCATTACCACTAGGTTTGAGTCCCTTCCATTGGTGTCAATGAATAATAGTCCATTTTATGAAGCTCTTCAGAATGCCACTAACATAAACATCCGGGGGAATACACATTTTCAGGAAGAGAATACATTTCTTGTAATTTTAAAATACCCACTTTTGTTTGTAATTGCACACTTGAGCGGCTATTGTATAAAACATAAGTGGCCTGTGTCTAGTTCAAAAAGGCCCCACTGGTACTGGAATTTAGTTTGTACGTTTTATTGGATAGTGACAGACACCTGTACCCATTTTCTTAAACATCTGTATACATATCACACATGCAATAGCTGGTACTTCATCTCTATCTGAAGCACTTTGCAATCATTGGACCTACAAACATACAGAAAGTATACTACATAACCATAGGATGGCACTTTTATTTCCCATGAATGTGTGCGCCTTAGCTCCAAGGGAGTTGTGTTTTTCCCAGGTTTACTTGGAGAATCAACAACATTACCCACATACACACACACAAGCACCATGCATACTAAAGGACATAGTTAGAAGAATCATTAGAATAATCAATCATTTGCTGTACAGTTTATTTTTTTTTTCTTTACGAATAAGAGGCCAAAAACTTATGTACACAGATTCCAAATAAACCCAAAGCAAATCTGCATGAAAGCAGCGTTTATACCTTCACCCAAGGCTGTGGTTTCAGCATCTTTCAGGGGAGGTTTGAGGCCATCAAATAAACAGAGTCCCAAAAATGGGGGGTTATTTGGTGGGGATCAAACCACATGCACTGTTCCAGCTACATGCACCAGGCAGAATATCCCTCACATATCTTATAGCAATGATGTGGAAAACAAGATACCTTTTTCCATCTTCATGTTTGTCTCATCTCCCACTTACTTTAAATGTGGATGATTGACAGTTTTGGCATTAAATCTTGTGGCCGGATTAAACCAATTGAGCATGTTTTTTTCTCTTATTTTATCAGTCAAATGAAAACTGCGGTAATGGACATACAACACATTACCCTGCCATGCACCTTTTACCACCTCAAAACCTTCATAATACATAGACAAGACAGCCACAATCTTATATTGAGCTTTCAAAAGAGACACACACACGGCCATTCACAAAGCAGAAAGGTTATTGTCAAGCACAACCTGCATTTAGATTTAGCAATTCGGACCAATCAGTTGCCTTTTATATTCATATGTTACTTTCCTGCAATATAGCACACGCTAGCAAACAGGAACTCAACCATGTCCTTAATGAGAACCAATCTTCATGATAACTCAATTGTAATACGATAGAGATCCATAAACTGGTATTCAGAACACGTCACTTGTTTTTTTTGCTCAATGAAAATCTACTAGTTTCTTGTATAAGTGCTACTTTTGTTATGTAGGTGACCAGTTTTTAGTTGGGCAAAATGTGGTTTTTTTTTTAGGCTCAGTCTGTGAATTTACTTCCAGTGTTAAGTCTGCTTTTTTTTTTTTTTCTTTTCTCACAGCTCACTGCACTTCATCTCAACCGCATTACACAAGAAGCACAGCCACTGAACCAAGACGCACAGTCAGTGAAAAGGATGATCAGGACAACAAATTATAACATGAGCATTAACAAGGAACATATTACAAATACAAGATATAACCTGCATTAATAATTCAACACTGGTTTTCGCATCCAAATCCATGAGGGTCACTCAGGGCAAGGTAGACTGAGCTAGTTGTGAAGTGTTAACAGGAGGAGAGTGGTCAGTGGAGCTAAAACAGCATTTTCTGTTCATAGACCTTAGAGGGAAATGCTGCTGCACAGAGAGATTTAAGTATAACACACTCCTTAGCTTCATCCACCTGTGACATCTACTATGCGCCATGGGCCAGGTTGACTCCTTGCCCCTTTCCTTCCTATGCAATTAGAGGTAAAATGCCCAATTTCTTCAGTGTGATATGCAAGCATGTTTTACTCAGTACTTGCCACACTGCTCTATCAGACAAGGTATATGGTGTCAGGTTGTAATTAGGGTCTGAGGGATTGCTTGAATTACTCACCTTCAATTAAAAGAGTTTTATCGGTTGCTGGGTCATCAACCACTATTCTCTGCACAAATTTAAACAGTGCAGATACACTCAGCACCATTTATGGAGCGGCATTTTTAGATGAGAAGATAACTTTCCCAAGTGCATAAGATGCTGCTCTTTTTTCATATTCATCCTAAACGCCTGCTAAAACAACACACGCTGCCAAAGGAAGCAAGAAAGCAGTTGAAAGGCATATATCATGAATGTACACTCATCTTTACACAACCATCTATAGAAAGCTGCTCCCCAATTCACACTCTTAAAATACACGTTGACCACAGAATATTCCATTTCTATTTTCTACTCCTCCGCACGATCCGCTCTGCTCATCTTTATTTCAAATAAAAGCACTGCACTGTTGCATTTTATTGGTAGTTTCGGTTTGCAATCAAGGCATGTTGTTTTAACTAAGGGTACCAGCTATGCACGTTTCAGATTTTGTGCTCGATTTTTCTAACAAGTTTATGTGCAAATATGCTGATGGAAACCAGATTTTTGTTTTCATTTGTTTCTGCAAGCATGCAATGCCTTGCATAAAAAAAAAAAAGAAAAAAAAGAAAAAGGAAAAAAAGAATGGAAAAAAAAAGAAAAAAAGAAAAACATGTACGCCATCTTATCCAAAACCCAGACTAGTAACTATACACGCGCTTGAGATACTAAGATCTCTTACATTACGCTCCCCTCCCCCCCTGATCTTTTGATAATGAGAGTCTCAATCCCGTGATGATGCAACAAGGAGGAAGGGTGAGGGAAAGAATTTCATCCGGTGCTGCAAATGTGCAAGAGAAGGGATAAAAAAACAAAACAAAAAAGTTGCAATGAACTCATCTTTTAACCCCTAAGCTGCTGGGGGGTAGTGCAGCACTTGGGCTTTTCCAGCTGGTAAGGAGTTACACTCAGACTAAAACTTCAAATGCAAGTGGAATAAAGAGAATGAGGTGAAACCGTTGAGGTTAGGATGTGAGGATGTTGCTAGCGAAGTCCACGGGATGCTGAATACTCTCACAGCAAGCGCTGGGATTGGTTTCTCCCTCCCTTCCCTATCCACCTCAGGCATCCTGCTGTGCGGGTCTTTTCAGATCACGGATCTGTTTCACTAGGTACGTTTTCTCGTCGTTAAACTGCTCGTCTTCAGTGCGGTCATTTTGGAACTTGCTGAGGAATTCGATTAGCTTGCTCTGGTTCTTTAGAAGGATGTCAAGAACAGGTTGAGTCTTGTTTGGGTTGGCTACAAATACCTGTTAAAAGATGGAGAAACAATTACAAAAAAATAAAATAAATAAAAATACACTTTTTTTAATTCATTAAAACTAAAATGTTGTGAAAAATTAAATAAAAGATCTTTATCTGTGGGTCATTCAGAGTTCCAACTGGACTTCTATAATTCCATTGCACTCATTACTTTCCATAAAAGGCTTTTATTTTGGGAGCAAGATACGTAAAAACTTTAATTTGTTTACTTGAATTCATTTAAATGTTATAAAATCTTTCTCTCTGTCAAAAATGACTATTTTGTGCTGCTGAGTAAATAGGATTTTAAAGGAACATTCCAAGCACCACAACCACTATTACACCCACTCTCCACCCCTGGCTCCCTGCCTTCACTACGATCTCCTCAGAGCTAGTCGTTCTTTAGCAGGAACTTCCATTAGCTCTTCCAAGTTAAGCCCTGCTTAGCTCGTTTCCAAAGAGCGATCAGTTTCATGCTTGTCTTCTCAGTTCTTTCTTCTATTCACTCACTGTACATCCTGTTAAATGATAGTATTTCTACCTTTTGCACAGTACTGAAGTAAATAATTTTGCTATGTTCACAAACAAGTGGATAAGGAACATTTTCATGTGACTAGTGATATATTTTCAGAGCCGTCCATTATTCTTCTTGTGTAAGAAATAAAAAATAAAGAAGTTAATAGACTACCCTTGATAATCCTTTAATGTAACCCCTTAAGTTCCAGTTTATAGATCTATTCAACAACTAGAAAGATCGAAAATGCGCCCACAAATCTGGAGAGTTCTTATTGCGTCCTACAACTTTGGAGACACTCACACCATGAAGATACATATATATCCAATTTCATCAACAATGTCTTCTCTTTCACAATCTGCCCTTCTTATCACCCAAAACACACTTCACTCAGCTGGAATATTTTTTTCACTTCGCCACAATAAAAACTTGCCCCATCATCACCTTAAACACGTGAAAAGCTTCAAACTGGATGTTGCGACTCTTGTCACGTAGAAGGTTCATCATTAACTTGAGGTTCTCTGGTTTACTTATATATTTAGTCATAATTGTGAAGTTGTGTCTATCCAACAAAAGTTCTCCGAGTAGCTGTAGGCAGAAGAGACCGAGGTACAAGAGGAAGATGAAAAAAATAAACCAAAAGAGACAACAAAATAAGAGAGAATGTGAGTATGTAAGAAGAAGCAATAAAGGAGAGGAAATAAAATGTAAAAAAAAAAAAAAAAAAGGTTGCAAGTAAAATGGAAAGGTAATTGTATGGAAGCAAAAAGAGGTAGATAAAGGGGAAAAAAGGGTACAAAGATAATAAAGAAATGTCAGTTCATGTCAACCACAATATTAAAAATAAATCACTAAATTATAGGGACACTCAAAAACAGGAGATCACTATTTTGTTAATGAATTCCATTGAAGATTACATATAAAAGACACACTTTTACAATGTCCAGGTTATGTTTAATCGATGATAGTATTTGAGGAAATCAGGAAGTGGTTGTTGTTCCCTGTTCCCCTAGTGCTTTCAGTGGGAGTGATGTGTCTATCCAATCAGGAAATATAATCAAATAGGTCATGGCTGCCAGCTAAAATTTACACAGAAGCCAAACATGAAATAGAGGCCTCAATTTAATATTTCTGGGTAAACTTTGAAAAATATTTAAATATTTTATTATTTTGATAGACTTTTATATTTAAAAAATTTTTTTTTTTAAAAAGTTTATTCAAAAATACCAAATCATTTGAAAAGCTTAAATAAAAATATTAAATTGAGTTTAAGGTCAGCTAAAGTTGTATACTGAATAAAAATACAACAGAATAAGTAAATAAAACTTAAAGGAACACTGGTTTACAGAAGCCACCCGATTACAATGATATGTCCATAACCTTTAAAATTCTTTGAGTTTATGGGTCATGTGCAGCTATATTTTTACCTTCAGGCATCTCAGCATTTTCTCTTGGAAGCAGGAGAATATAGCTGAGTTGCAGGGTTTTACTTTTCCATTATTGCAAAATTGATGCACAACCCATTATACAAACAGGGTTATTTACTAAAGTGAGAATTGTAGGGAACTAAAATGAAATTTAACATTTAATGCCAAAGTAGCCAGAACTGAAGCATATATGACTTGCAGAATTTTTCCAGTTCTGCTACTGTGGCCTTAGATTTGAATTTCACTTTGAATTTCCTGACAATTCTCATTTTAGCAAAAGCTAAAAATAAAATAATATAAAATATCAGTAAGTCTCCATCTGTTTAAACACACACATGCACATTAAGCATCTGTAGGTTAATTTTAAATTCATAACAATACTTATTTTATTGTTTATTTCACTTTTATTCCCACCTTTGGGAAAGCAAGCACTAAGGAAATATAATGTTTGATGACCCAACTGCTCCATTTCTTATGAAATGCAATGTACCTCAATCTATAACACTATATAACTTCTCCCAAATGAAATTACAAAGTATTTCATTTCCTCACAGGACACTAGCCATTTCGTACAATTTGCCGGAACCATTTTACACAACCTATAAAGTAATTTATACAGTTACACAGTATGGTTTATATACATAAAAGGCTATGTATTCTAGATACAATACCTACTGTCTAATTATTGTCCAGTTCCATCACAGTGTAAAGTTATACGAGCACAGCCACATCACCCAATATTGTTTATGTATTGTACATGATGTCTAAGCTGGCATGTTATAAATTAAATAAAAATAACAACAATGATGAAAGCTCTAGGCCATCCAAGGCATTGAGGTGGTTGTTGGCAAATGAAGAGATTTCTAGATATAAAATGTTAAACATTGGTCCTACATATTTAAACATCCTCCTTTGTTTAACACTTGGACTGCCAAGACTGGAAATACGTTTTGTAGACAGAATTTATTAACTTTTTATTCCCTTACATGTTAAAAAAGTGTGAGATTTCTTCTGCTTAAGACGACCATGATAATGAAATTAAATTACTAGGGCACTATAGCAAGTGATGCTTAAGCACATATGTACAGTACAGAATAACACTAAAGTGTTTCCACATGAAATCAATAAGGATGAAGCAGGATATAACAGACATACCTTAAGTGACTGCCGTTTTGTCACATAGTTTTCAGAATGCAATAGCTTCTCATACTCACTGAAGAACTGAGAAGAGAAACCAGATGTCATTAAGCAGGAAGAAGGTGCTACATACAGCAGAGTGTGGTATCTAATAACACTGGGAGAAATATATCACAGATACCAATAATGTGCATTCTTTACTGTAAAAAGCATTAGGACTAGAGGCAAGTGTGTAATACAAGACAGTGTGAATTAGTGGAATAGATGAGTAAAACAAGGTAAAGGTGTGTGTGGATATTAGTGGTACCATTCACAAAGCTATGTATGTCTGCTAAAATCAATGTGCAATGGCATAACCTATGCCTGTAACAATGTGTATCTGTTAGTATCTGTAAGTAATAGATAACAAAAACAGAGCTACTACTACATATCAGTAACATGTATTACTTTGGTATAGAGCATGAAAGTAAAGGAAGATGTTTGAGGCAGGTAATACATTAAGCATCTCTAGAAATATGGATAAAAACAACTAACGAAACAGGATTCATGTGTATATATACACACACACATTACAGAGTATTTCATTTCACTTGCCGGAACCATTTTACACAACCTATGTAAGTAATTTATACAGTTACACAGTATGGTTTATATACATAAAAGGCTATATATTCTAGATACAATACCTACTGTCTAATTATAAATATATATAAAACTATTTTTTTTATAAACATTTAAAATGTTTTTTATTTAATAGTTTCTATTGTTCCTTTTACGGATCTTGAAGTAAACATGAATCCTGTTTCGTTAGATAGAGATATATATATATATATATATATATATATATATATATATATATATATATATCTATCTCCATAGTGCCCTTTCTCCTCAGCCAGTTAAAAATCACTACAGCATAGTGTTCTGAACCTAAAAGCAGTGTCCCTCTAGACAGAGCTGTAATCATGAACTGCAGTGCCATCAGGAACGTGCAGGGACTACGAGAATAATTTGAAACGGACTGACTACACAGAACAGGTGGAATGTGTACTCCTGGCAAACTAATGATAAAAGGCAAATAAGTAATAGATCTAGAATCTCACAGAGACTGAATCTTACCCTGTCATAATGCTGCTCAAGGAATTCTGCACTCAGTAACTTGTGTCTTGTTAGCAGATCCTAAATATTCATAAAATAAAAAACACAGAACCACCTTTTAGCCAATGTCCATATTTAGAGCAGGTTTAATTTTTAATGCTGTACAGTAAAGATAAGGAACAGGAAAATGGGAACTGAAATGCAGAAAACCAATAGGAAAAAAGGTTTATTACAGTAATGTGAGGTATTGTCACTTGAAAATAATTAATTGTTCTTGGAGAATACTAGTATTGAACATGCAAATATTCACACAACCTCTGCTAAACATATTATTAAAACAAATTTGTGTAGATACCAGGGTAGAGTTGATTTAAATCACGATTTTAGTCACTAGCCTGTAAAATTCAATTTAAATCATGATTTTAAAAATGTAATTAATGAAGACTCATTCTTGCTGATTATTACACAGGATTATGTACAAAAGTGAGAATTTAGGGTGAATTTCACATTTAAGGCCAAAATAGCCAAAGAGAAAGCATAGCTGACTGGGAGAATTTGTCCAGCACGGCTATTTTGTCCTTAAATTTGAAATTCACTTTAACTTAACCTTGAATTCTTAATTTGTGAATAACCTTAATAAATTTAACATTTGCAACCAGATTAAGATTTCATATTTAGAATTATAACTTTTCTGATTAGTTTAAACGTTATATCAGTACTGATTATGTTATACTGTATACCATTAGAAATACACATACAATGATCAAATTCTTGCAAGGTGAATTATCCCCAGTTTATAAGGTTAGTCACTCATATCTGGAGAACAACATGAATTGTTTAATTTAACTAAAATAACATTAAACATACAAGTTTAATAATTTATATATTTGCTTAACCCTGGTAGATATCTAATACATTTTTGAAAGATTGTAATGCTGTATACTTTAAAAAAAATACATTTAAAAAATGTCAGAGAACATTTGAGAATGAGATGTATTTGAACTAGTTTTACTGTAAAAGTGAGAGAGTGAAAAAACGAACAAAAAGAATTGTCACCTTGAATGTTGCAAATGCGTCTGAGGCAATATCAAACGTCGACATCTCTACATATCTGAAGAAGTCGTAGAACTGCTCAGACCACAGGATTATCTTTGCGAGTGGTTCATGCCGAATGCACTCCCGCAGCATGATCCCACAATTCAGAGCAATCTCAGGAGATTCATATCTGAAGATTTTGCATTGACAGGGGGGGGAAAAAATGAAATAAAACAGGGAACATAAGTATGCAACACAAAGAAAATAACCTACACGTGTGTAGGATATCAGATTCTTGCCCAGAGTTAGGCAGTCTGTTCACCTAGACTAAGTTTCCCATGCAAAGTTAACATAGTGAACAGAGCTCTTACCCTTTCAAAAGCATAAAGAGAATATTCTGCTGGGTGCATATATATTCCACTGTAGGGGTTCGTGTGCCAATTTGTCTTCGCAAAATATTATTGAAGATCTGAGCCACATCCTTCTTGCCCTGAATAGAAGAAATTGTAAATTTGTGTAAGCAAGTGGAGAACTTTACTTTGAGGGCCACAGGTGGGAATTACTGCTCTGCAAAAAAAAAAAAAAAAAATGGAATAACCTGGGAATTAATTGAGAAAGTGTAACAAATTCAGTATCTATTCACAAATCGAGGATATTTTTGCTAGTGATTAGACTAGCACTATTGTGTCTGGGATAATATGCGGAGAGGAAGGAGTGGTGAGGCCTAAATATATAAATTTAAAAAAAAAAAAAAAAAAATAGAAAGTCATGCTTAAAATAGAGAGCATGGGGAGGGAGTGCAGGAGGGATGGAGGGGACACAGTTGCTTCTCATTGCACCTTCCAAGCAGAGATCCCTGGCACAAAAGAGAATATATCTCTGAATGTAGCAGCATTACAAGCAGAAACACTACACATACTACACATACAGACTCTTTCCACCATGAACACTTCTAAAATAAGAAATAGTCATGGCAGCTGGTTTATATCTTTAGGTAAAAGTTATAGTTATGTGCTGACATTCAGTGATGCCAGGGTGATAGGAAGACCCATAGATATTAGGGACCAGCTAAATTTAGTCTTTTCTTTTGATATTGCACTTATTACACAAGCATTTTACCATTGGAATACTTCAATTCTTCTACTAAATTTGGTACATGAAATATTTACCAGAATATATTGACTGCTTTGCTACTCAGTGTAACTTTGGGGGCAAGTTAGGTTTTTCATAAGATATACAGAGTGCAGTTTAGAAGCTATCAACGTTCTCGAACATCTATCATTTGCCCACTCTGCTCTTACAAGATCCCTCCTGGTTCATAATGAATCCTGGAAACAAAACCATAGATTTTTTTTTTTTTTTTTAAACCACTACACTCACTCCTGGAAAAGCAAACAACTATAAATATATAAAATATGCGTCTCCAAACGTCCATATTCTTACGCCATTTGGGATTTGATAAACATCTGAATTCCTATTCACATGGCATTTAACTTTTTTAAGGCTATTGTCTTACTGCTAGTGTGAAATGCTATAGATCTTCTGTATCACCTCAAAATCTATGAGCTGGAGATCAGCCACCAGGGTTCCCAGAAGGCCACTGTTGTACAATTCCTGAGCAAGCTGAGCAACAGCCTCTGTTTGTGGCTCCTTTTCATTTGTGCCATACAAGATTTCCTTCATAGCCACTAAGTTTTTTGACACCTCTTCAGTTGCCTGTTAAACAAAGAGAGCGAATTCAAACACCATAACTGTAAACATTGCTAGTCAAAGACTTTAAAATTGCACATCACCCCACAAAAAAAGTAGCACCCAAGGTTTATCTAAAAACAAAAAAAAAGTTGTTAGATGTAGGACTTGGTTTCTTTAGGAAATAAAACACCTTGGTAAGTGCATGATTAGATATTATATCCTTTTCCCATAGAGAAAGCAGTTATAGTGACTGTTAGATATTCACAACACTGAATCCAAATTCCACAGTCCACCACTGGCAAACACATGTAGTGGTACTGCAGGGAACTCGGAGCCTCACAGAGAAAAATACATTTTTACTCCCAATGACCACAGACTGGAACCACAACTAATTACAATGTGTCTCATGCATGAGGCATGCCATTAAAGTCACAATCTATGAGTAGATTACATAGTAAAATACCTTACTATGTAAGGTATGTCAGGCCACCAGGAGTAAAAAGACAATAGCCTGCGGTTTCCAGACATGATCACTTAATGGAAAGATGTCCGATGATTAGTTTTAAGAAGAAACAGAAATGGGTCAAAATATTCTGAAAAGTTTTAGTTTTGATAGAGGTACAACGCCACTTTATGTGACTAAAGACACTGGGGGCGAGATAAGCGCATGCATGCTAATTTAATAATATATATTACCAGGCATTGCAGAACACTAACCAAAAACAATGGCAGGTTCAAAAAAACAACTGAGTTAGATAGATAGTTCATTATTCGAGAATGGTTTAAACACTGAATGAGGGTCCCCTTCTCTGCTGCCGAGAGAGCCAACTAAGTTTTTTCACCGCAAATATAACTTCGTATGAGTAGGGCAGAATTACTTCACTGCACATCAGCCATACCTCCACCAAGGAGCAGCCCCAAGCAGTCCTGGAGTGACGGGCGTTTCCTTTTTTTCAATTTACATAAAGTGCAGCTGTCAATAGAAATTGGCACTTTTTAGAAATTAACATTGTTACACCACCTATTTCCGGCTGTCAGACAACCAGTCCTGTTACTTCCAGGTAGTATAACTTAGTGGAGCTAAACTCAAGAGGCAGCAATTGCCCAGAGCACCTATCTTGCAAATACTTCTCATTGAGCTGCAGTGAAGTCTGTCATTTTACAAGCTATTTTAGATATCCCCCATGTAACCATGCATAAGTACATGCATGCATTTTTTCATCTAATAGTCTCTTTCTTTCTCTCTCTCTCTCTCTCTCCCTCCCCACCGCCCCATTGGAGTGTTCATTATCATAATCATAAAGTATTTCCGATTTCCTATTTACTGCAACGGCATTCCCCAATTATAGATGGGCATTGCTTTAGTCTAGACAAAAAAAGAGCAGGCAGGAAAATGTTTAATCTAAATGTCCATTCTTTCCAAAGTGCACGGTTATTAGTTGCAGGAAAAAGGACAAGGAAGGCAATAAAAAAAAAAGGCAAGACAAGCGGTTATAAAAGCACAATCTTAATGTTTTTCCAACGGCTGGAATCTACCTTTTAACCACTCTACCCTGCATTACACCATTGATTATTTGCTGATCACAGGGGCTAGGAATGGTAGAGCTACAGGATGATCAGTTGAGTTTTGGTCAGTGTGTGCAGGCAGGTCACACATCTTTCTAGATTGAAAACCTGCAGATCATCAATTGTAAAAGACTGGTCATGCAACCTTAAATTTAGAATTGAGTTTGGTCCATTTTAAATTTTCTTTTCTAATGACAATTCTCCCTTCTGCCTATTCTCTTAAAAAGGAGAACTATTTAGAGGTTTGTTTTGGCTTTGTGTATCCTGAACAATGATTGCATATGTCCTTGGTAATGTTTTTGTGTAACTAGTGTGATTCACACCCACGTGTCTTTAGTCACATTCAGCCTTATAATGACAGGGAGACCACACAAAGAAACATTCTTGGTATCCATTACTGACATGTTGTCACTTATGCACGTGGCATTAGTTGATTGTCCTGTAGGAAATGGTTAGTAACCAACACAGTGAGGACCTCCTCCACCAAAAGACCCTACACAGAGAGCCCAGCAAAAGGCAGACATATTGACCGATAATATGGCAGTTCTGTCCATCTTCTGTCTCCCGGACACAAACGAGCTCCGTTTTGATTTGGGCCATGCCAGCTTCTTTTCATCCTTGGTCCTGTTATGTATGTCATCAGTAGAGTAAGCAGGAAGGGATATGTTTAAGCCTGAAGAGGAACGACTAAGGGAATTGGTTTGATGGGTGGGGGACTTGAGTGTGTGAGGTAACAACCCTCCTGTAAACTGCAAAATGAGACAGCATAGGGAAAAAAAAGTTGATATAAACTCAAAGATACACAGGCAACAGGAAAGAGATTTGGTGAAATCTCAATATTTGGTCTTATCTAATTAGGAGTACTTGCAGCATTATCAGGAAAAAGATACGTTGAAGGTAAAAAGTGAGAACAGAGATATTTAGATCTAAAATCAAACAGGTAAAATAAAATAAATAAAAGTCGCTGGATTACAGCTGCACACAGGTTCAATCATGGATCTAAAAATGTACATTTAACCCATGGAAAATATGTTATTTTCTACTCCTCTTACCAGAACATGGCTAAAAACCTTTAGTAGACACAAGTGGGAAAATAAATTAACTCTATTAAATACTTTTATATCATTAATTTGAAATGCCCTAAAGAGAACCTCATGACATTTATTTTCCTTTTAAATTTTACAGCATTTTTGATCATTTGCCCTCTCTCCCCTTTTTAGAAATGCAATCGTCTTGTCACGTTCGCTGGTCAGCAATTTTGCTTGACTCATTTAAAAAGAAGACAACAAAAATGTATTGCATGACAAACCTATGTAGTGTGTCATAACATTCTTGCATAAAAAGGTTCTAGTTTTAATAAAGTTCTTTACCCCGGGCCTACATCCTTGTAACAATACATGTCTATAGCTGTAAAAGAATATTTAAATCTCTTTGGTTACATAAAAGAGCTGACAAGGCACTGATATTAATACTTAGCATGGTCACAAAAATCACCCAGAGCTTCAAACAGAAAAGATAACCATTCCCCAAACACACACCTAGAGGTCTGAAGATTGCCATGGAGTCTCAGTATGTGTAAAGAAGCATGGACTCTGCTCCCATGTACATAATATAATTAGGAAAGGACTTGTCTAAATTGATGTCATATCGGTGGGCTAAGCATAACATTGTACAAAATAATTTTATAAAACACGTTATCAGGGAAAAGCATTTTAAGTAGATTTCAGAAGATTTATAGCTTGTGGTGTGTGAATATGGCTTGTTTTTTATTGCACACATAGGATTAGTGGAACTGATGGATGCATAGATAGCAATCATACCACACCTGCTTTTAGTTTATAACCACAACATGGTTTACAGTTATGAAAAAAAACAGGCTGTGAGCAGCACTCTCCAGAGCCATCAAACTGTGCGGCTTGTTCTCTCCAGAGCTAAAGGGGAGAGAGCTGCCTGCACGTACATCCGTTGGATGGGACTTGCATAGAAAAGGAGGAACACTTTTTTAATGTGATGAAGGCTGCAGTCTTGATCTTACAAATTGCTAAAGTTATAAGCTACTGTGTGCTGTTACACAGTTATTATGGTTTTAAGAGTGATCATTTAAACCAGTATTTAGCACCGGACAATCTGATTACAACTCGTATCATCTACGGAGACGGGACAATCACAAAAAAAAAAAAAAAACTGTAGCCATTTCCAATTATGTCACAAAAAGGGAAAGATGAACGTAAAGGCAATCTTGACTCCATAATAGCAATCTGTAAGCTTGTTTGAGCAGGGTCGTCTTCAACCTATTGTTCCTGTAAGTTTTCATGTAATTGTCCTATTTACAGTCACATCCCCCCTCTCATAATATCGCTACAGAATCTGTTGGCGCTATGTAAATGACAATAATAATAATATTAATCACAATTCTCCTTGGATAACAACCTGTTCACCTACATATCAATTACACCACGGAATATTCTGTTAAAGGGAAAAAAAGCATCAAACTACTAGCATCAAAAAATTATTGGCCCACTTCAAGTCCTCAACAGTTGCCAAGGAGAAAAGATTTATATACACTTACTATATAGGTGATGATAAACATCCTTTATTTTATTGACTGCGGTCATGAACGTGGACTATTGGCCCAGCCGAGACAGTAGGGAGACTGTGGAAGTGCAAGGGTTAATTATTATTTTATTATTAATTTATATAGCTCCACCAGATTCTTTAGCGCTGTAGAATGGGTGGACTAACAGACATGTAATTGTAACCAGACAACTGGACGTACAGGAACAGAGAGGTGGAGGGCCCTGCTCAATGAGCTTACATTCTAGAGGGAGTGGGGTATAGTGACACAAAGGGTAAAAGTAGGGGTACGAGGTAGGTTGTTAGAAAAGTATTCAATGCGGGCTTAGTAGGTCATTTTTGACAGTTGCAGGAGAGGAGTCATGGGGGGTGGGGGATAAAAACCTGCTAACAGTTTAATTGATATGCTTTTTTGAAGAAGTGTATTTTCAATGATTTTTTGAATGAGTGGAGACTGGGTGAAAGAAGGGAAGGGAGTTCCACAGAAGAGGTGCAGCCCTGGAGAAACCCCTGGTTACCTGTTGCTAGTCCCAGCAACCACTAAATTAACCCCTGCAATACCTTCTACACACTTTACTGCCACCACCAAGACTTTAAATCCAGGCGTCTTCAGTTACCCTACACACCGTAGAATTATAGGATCACAACCTTACTTTACGGATCAGACATATATAATCAACCCTCTTGGTAACATGTTTACCTGAGCCTTCCTCAGGAGAGTGAGCTCATAGAGAACAAAGACACAAGCTGAATAAGGAAACATTTAATCTGGCAAAAGGATTTACAGTGCTGGGTACAAAAATATAGAAATAAATGACCTACAGAAACAGATAAATTGTAAAACAGTCCATAAAATAAAAACACAAGAAATCCCTTACATATATTTACCCTTATATATAATTCTTGTGGGTGATTCAGATGTTACAGGTCTCAATATATACCTTACAACTAGTTGTTTCTGAGTGGGCAGACCCCTGGGTGGATCAGAGGGGTTTGGCCTGGCAGTTTATTGCCCACTCCATATTTTCTTAAATTATGTTGTCATTTGAAGAACCCAAAGTCAGAGCATACGCATCAATACCTTTTACGATGCCCTATGTCAAGCTCTGGTGATGGTTATCTTAGTAGTTTTGTGGCTTAGGCCTGGTGTAAGATCAAAGCCTACAATAATACAAACATGTACAAAAAAACAACTCATGCTTTGACATGACAACAGCCAAACCCTCATCAATCAAGTTTAATAAAACACTTCTACCACCATTTAATTTTTATTTTAACACCAAAACCCCATTTTAGATCATGCTTAATTTAAATGTAGTTGTTTTGGTGTCTATAGCCTGTACCTGCAGACCTTTCAATGTAAACACTACTTTTTCTGAGAAAAGGCAGTGTTTACATTGCTGCCTAGTAACAGTCACTCAGATGGCCACTAGAGAGTCCTTAATCAGTGCTGCACAGTGTGCAGCTCCTACGTTCAGCATCTCCACGCTCTGTATGGGGTTGCTGAGTATTCCCCATAGAGATGCATTGATTCAATTTATATCCGTGAGGAAATGCTGATTGGCACGTTTTACTGCGAATGCACAATATCCTCCCTTGGCTGAGATCATTATGATTGACCAAACATGGCCATGGCGAAATAGGCACAGCGTGGGAAAAAAAGGAGAGTAAAAACAACTCTCGTTCAATTGGAGGGGGGGCAGGTACCTAAACAGACACACAGACTCTCTGACAGAACAAAGCTCCCTCCCACAGGCGGCTGTGTTTAAGGGCTAAAATCTCAGGCGCCAGGGCAAAACATCTAGTCGCCATGGCGACCTGGCATCTGATTTGTCAAGCCCTGCCCTGAGTACCCCCACCATAGTTGGGAGACGTTGGCATGGTTGAGTATTTCCAAATATGCCAGTAACTTATTATATTTGCATGCTGTCTTCATCCAGACTCTCTGACAAACACAGACACACAGATTTTTATTAAAATTCACTCAGCCTCCCTACTTTTCGGAGAGCTGAGTGGATTTTTAACGGGAGTCCAGTGGGGCTATTCTCTCTTCCTACATGCGAGGGGGTAGTAATCTATCTGCACCTCTTCTCTGCAGTGATGCCTGGGCTGGAGTGACGTCATATTCCTGCTTCCGGCATCATTTAACAGCAAGCAAAGGAGCAGAAAGAGCTGCAGGTATATTTCAGCTCCCTTGCAAGCCGTCTACATTGGTCCGGCGGGTGGGCGGCTCCCACGGGCGGCTGTGTTAAATGGCTGACATCCTAGACGTCATGGCAACCTGGCGCCTGGAATTTGTCTAGCCCTGCCCTGAGCACCCCCACCCCCATAGGAGAAGGAACTCACAATATTAGCTGTGCACTACATAGAGAGATACATACAATATACCACGGGCAGTCATCTACTAAAAATAAGAATTAAGTAGCCCCTCTATTAGCATATGCCAACTCGTCAGCTGTGCCTGTCTGCATTTCCAAGGACAAAGCTTCCTAGGTCTGACTTACAGTGTGACTGAAATCCCTAACAGTGCATGGTAATTGTCAACTTCATTAGACTTAACCTCATGAATTTTATTTGAGTTACCCATCACTTCTTCCAGCAAAGGTGTCCCGCTTGTCCTGCAAAGTATCATGGGTGATGTAGTTCCTTAAACAATTGAAGACCTCTACTCTATAGTGAATGTACCTTCGACTATTTTTTAAAGACAAAACATGCAACTTTAACAGGATGCATGCATGACTATTAAATGTATGCAAATCATTCTGCTATATTAATACCATGATCAATGTAGCAAGGATACAACAAGATAAACAAACCTTCCTTTATTTGCACAGTGCATGTTCTTTACAGCAGATATCAAAAACGCACTCTCAAACACAGTGCAACTACCCAAATTGTACATGGTTTAGCAATACAAACATTTTCTAAAGCCCTATGCAATGAAGTCAACTCCAAAACTTAGAAACATAGAATGTGACGGCAGATAAGAACCATTCGGCCCATCTAGTCTGCCCAATTTTCTAAATACTTTCATTAGTCCCTGGCCTTATCTTATAGTTAGGATAGCCTTATGCCTATCCCACGCATGCTTAAACTCCTTTACTGTGTTAACCTCTACCACTTCAGCTGGAAGGCTATTCAATGCATCCACTACCCTCTCAGTAAAGTAATATTTCCTGATATTATTTTTAAACCTTTGTCCCTCTAATTTAAGACTGTCTTCTTGTTGTGTTAGTTTTTCTTCTTTTAAATATAGTCTCCTCCTTTACTGTGTTGATTCCCTTTATATATTTAAATGTTTCTATCATATCCCCCCTGTCTCGTCTTTCCTCCAAGCTATACATGTTAAGATCCTTTATCCTTTCCTGGTAAGTTTTATACCGCAATCCATGAACCAGTTTAGTAGCCCTTCTCTGAACCTTCTCTAAGGTATCAATATCCTTCTGAAGATACGGTCTCCAGTATTGTGTACAATACTCCAAGTGAGGTCTCACCAGTGTTCTGTACAATGGCATGAGCACTTCCCTCTTTCTACTGCTAATACCTCTCCCTATACAACCAAGCATTCTGCTAGCATTTCCTGCTGCTCTATTACATTGTCTGCCTACCTTTAAGTCATCAGAAATAATCACCCCTAAATCCCTTTCCTCATATGTTGAGGTTAGAACTCTATCAAATATTCTGTACTCTGCCCTTGGGTTTTTACGTCCAAGATGCATTATCTTGCACTTATCCACATTAAATGTCAGTTGCCACAATGCTGACCATTTTTCTAGTTTACCTAAATCATTTGTCATTTGGCTTATCCCTCCTGGAACATCACTGCAAAAACTCACTGCAGAAACGCTGAAGCTGTTTCTGAATAAATTACAACTTTACCGTGCCATGGCAGTATGTTCTTTATCACTATCACAAGAACTATGATAGTATAATCACAGGGATGTGGAAATCACATCATCCAAGACTCACAGTCTGGTGCTCTCTAATAAATCAGAGCGCAGTCACTACACGGTTTTTACTTGGGATGCTGCTCGCTCTTGAAATTATAGTGCAGCTTTCAAGCAATCAACACAATAGGTTGATTACATTTATGGCACCCAAGAGTTAATGAGCTTTCAAAGAATTCCCATTCTACATCAAAATTTCAAACACATGGATGATTGTAAAACAAATTATTAAACATCGCCTGCTCTACTGTACACAATAAATGAGGGTGAAGAGCAAAACTATGGAGTAACGAATAGGCATTTGACTTTTTAATTATATGAGGAAGCAGTGGCTGAGAGAAGATTCTCTCCTCCTTATAGTACACCATCTAGCACCATGTCAGAATGAGATCATAGATCTGTCTCTCTCTCACTGTGACTGTATGAGAACTAATTGATGGGTCAATGTCACCATGCAAGGTGCAGACTTGGTCAGGAAGTCACCATGTGAAGACTTATTGCTACAGAACACGTCTGAACCAGATTAGGTAGTACTGTGTATCTGAGAAGTGGGAGTTCCTCCTGCAATAAATCATGAATCACCTGGTTCTCACACCCAGTACAGAATAGAATGCACATCAGCAAGTAGGCAGCAAGTAACACTTAGCTTAAGTGTGTGGAACCTTTGTTCTTAAGTCTTGATACTCAGATATCTGGCTGGCAGGATACGTAGGCCTTAATAGCTGCAGTGCCTTAGAGTGGCCATCACTGAACAATAGTACAGATGGTTATCAGCCATAAAAATCACAAGAATATATATCTTATTAAGCTGCTGTATATAGCCACAACCATCAACGAACCAAAACTTAACATTATAAACAAATATCCATGGTCATTCACAATAATTTATGCTCCTCCGATGTAAGCATCCAGCATTCAAGGGAAGTTAAAAATGCTACACAGTGAAGATATTTAATATTTTATTAAGGGATATTGCAGCAAAGAACTGCCACTTGCCCCACTAGCCCATAATGTGCAGCACAGGGCAAGGAGTGTGAATCTGACATCAGAGATAATGGATAGAAGGAGAAGTGTACAAGTGCACTTAGTCCCCTTCCCCCATCTGACTCACAATGTCACTTTAAATTGTCCTCTGTAGAAGGAGAGTTGGCTGGCTGCGTCATCTTTAAAGAACCACTATAGTGCCAGGAAAACACTCGTTTTCCTGGCACTATAGTGCCCTGAGGGTGCCCCCACCCTCAGGGTCCCCCTCCCGCCAGGCTCTAGGGGCTGGAAGGGGTTAAACTTACCTCTTTCTCCAGCGCCGGGCGGGTTACTCTCCCCCTCCTCGGCTGAATGCGCATGAGCCGCGCGCGCATTCAGCCAGTCTCATAGGATGCTTTCCTATGGACGCTGGCGTCTTCTTACTGTGATTTTCACAGTGAGAAGCATGCAAGCGCCTCTAGCGGCTGTCAACGAGACAGCCACTAGAGGCTGAATTAACCCTAATATAAACATAGCAGTTTCTATGAAACTGCTATGTTTATAGAAAAAAAGGGTTAAACCTGGCTGGACCAGGCACCCAGACCACTTAATTAAGCTGAAGTGGTCTGGGTGCCTATAGTGGTCCTTTAAGGAGAGATTTCACAAGCAGAAATGAATGTGGTGCTTAGTTAAGGTTAAAGGTTAAAAGCTGGAAACGATGACCTCTAGCTTTTTTAGGAATATTTTTTGTAACTGAGACTTTATATAACATTGAAAATATACACAATGATTTCTGTATCACAGCTACACTGTATAATAAAAATAAAACCTCCACTTGGTTATAGCAAGTCCTCTGATATATTCTAACAAACACCCTCATACTACATGCTGTTGTTACTGAAGCCAGTACTCTAGACACACACCAGTTCTATTCAATACCATAATAGCTGTTCAACAGAATGAAAATGAACCAAATTCTAGCTGGAAGATAAGAACCATTCAAAGTAGGACAATAACTATGCAATGCATGTGGTTCTTACAATAACAGATGCCAATAAACATACAATATGAGGCAGACATTGCAATTAAAGCAGATATTGTTGATGATGATCCTGCACACAAGTTGGCAATACTGTATATTGCGAATATATGGAGAAGGGCAGTATGTTACCTTTTCTGCTTTCTTGTCGGAGATGTCCTGCTTCTCCAGCACAGCGATGCTCTCCTTCAAATTCTTCACTATGTCTGCAGGAGACTTGTGAGATTTCCCAAAGGGGAATGGCATGGTTGGTGGAGTAACACTGCTCTTCAAAATCTGCTCCTCCTGAAAGGTAAATACACAATGAGTTTAATAAAATATCTTTCATTCTTAATAACAAAACTGATCACATGGCTGTGAATATCAAATTAATGAACTATGGAATTGCTTATAAAGCAATAATATTCTGGGAGGCAAAAATTACATATTGAGGCTTATTACATCATAAAGAACGTGGAGGTGTTGCATGTATTTATTAAGGGTTGTTCCTTTACAATATTTACAGAAAGATAGGCATACAATGTAGGCAATACTTACATATTAACCGGAATAAATAAAATGGGGATTTCATGATTAAAGAGACTAGTTTTAGACTCTGCAATACAAGTAGGTTGTGAAATATTTCTAAACAATTAGGTAAAGGATAAGTGCATGGAGGCCTTTAAAGGACCACTATAGTGCCACGAAAACATACTTGTTTTCCTGGCACTATAGTGCCCTGAGGGTGCCCCCACCTGAAGGGGAAGGAAGGGGTTAATCCCTTGCCTTTTTGTCCAGCGCCGGGCTCACTCGGCGCTGAACTCTCCTCCCTCTTCTGACGCCCCTGGCTGAATGCGCATGCGCAGCAAGAGCTGCGCGCGCAGCCAGCCCATAGGAAAGCATTCTCAATGCTTTCCTATGGACGCTGGCGTCTTCTCACTTTGAAAATCACAGTGAGAAGCGCCTCTAGCGGCTGTCAATGAGACAGCCACTAGAGGCTGGAATAACCCTATTGTAAACATAGCGGTTTCTCTGAAACCACTATGTTTACAGCAAAAAGGGTTAAAACTAGCCGGACATGGCACCCAGACCTTGGGTTTTTACGTCCAAGATGCATTATCTTGCACTTATCCACATTAAATGTCAGTTGCCACAATGCTGACCATTTTTCTAGTTTACCTAAATCATTTGTCATTTGGCTTATCCCTCCTGGAACATCACTGCAAAAACTATTAAGCTGAAGTGGTCTGGGTGCCTATAGTGGTCTGAAATGCAAAATGATGTAGATTTATTGTAGAAGATACAAGAGAGATTCCATCACACTCTTAACTATCTTTATATAGTTCTCATTAGCTTAGGAAGCAACAGAGTAGTGAGATCTACAAGTAAACAGGGAAAACCAAAGTAACATTTTTCAGCAGACTCTTCGTGTGCTTGATTTCTATAATGTATTACTCAATATTTCTTTAGCATGATTCAGAATTATGCTCTGAGTATGATATGACTTGCAGGCCTTTGTGGCTCTGATGCATGGACACCACATAATCCCTGAACCAGTCGTGTCCTGTGGTATCTTGCATGAAGACTTTAACAACAGATTCTTTAATCCCTGAAAGTTGCGAGGTGGGGTCTCCATGGATCGAATTTGTTGTCCCAGCACATCTCACAGATGCTCAATTGGATTGAGATCTGGAGAATTTGGAGGCAACATATTAAACTCTGTCATGTTCCTCAAACCATTTCTGAACAATTTTTGCAGTGTGGCAGGGTGTATTATCCTGCTGAAAGAGGACACTGCCATGAAGGGTGTACACTGCAACAATCTCTAGGTAGGTGGCACATGACAATGAAGTGGTCTGGGTGCCAGGTCCCCCTAGTTTTAACCCTGAAGCTGAAAACATAGAAAACTGCTATGTTTATACTGCAGAGTTAATCCAGCCTCTAGTGGCTGTCTAGTGGCTTCTGCGATTTACACGGAGTAAAATCACACTTGACGCTGGACGTCCTCACAGACCTCAAGTGTCAAAAAAGATCTCCAAAGGAAAGCATTAAGAAATGCTTTCCTGGGGGCCGGAGCCTGGCAGCCATGGCGAGCAGTCGCACACAACATGGGCTCCGTGGCAAAAACTTAAAAGAATCTGAAATAAGCGAGAAAAAGCCCTCAAATATGCTTGTACAACAACCCCAGCTTAAGGGGCTCGCTAAAGCGGCAACACAAGCCAGAAATTCCAACTGCCAGCGACAGTCTCTTACTGGGGATAGACCCGAAGTCAGGGCGATGCGAGTGAGGCAGCCGATCCCTCCACAGCAGCAGCATTCGCGGATCCAGGTCTTCCCGGAGGACTCTACCTCCCCCCCCACGCCGGTGGGGGATATCCCGGCAAACACAAGCGACGACCCAACACCAGGGAGCAGACCAGGCCCTAACCACACAATGAAACAAATAGAGAAAAACATGGCGGACACCACGTGCAACCTAACGCCCAGCACCATACTGCCCCCACTAGCGGAGAGGATTGACCGTCTACTGCAGGATTTCTGGGCCAAAATCACCCTCTGCAGGACCACCTCTGAGACGAAGCTGCCTGCAGAGCTTACACAAATAAGGGCACGACAAACAGTCACCACCATACGGGGCCATGAAGCAGTCCGAATCATGGGGAGAAGTAAGCGGGTGATCCAGCGGAGGCCTAAACCTTGCCGCCATGTACCTAACTCAAAGAAATACCGACATGCTCGCAAACATCGACCTACCCAAAAGGTACCACCTCCGAGCACCCAGACCGGCCCAACGGTCACTAAGTTACCCAAAAGACTATGCCACGCAGGGGGACCCCAGGAACACGCAAAACTTTACAGCTGCGCTAAAACACCCGGCCCACAGAGGTCCAGCGAGAGAGGGGGCTGGCAGAGAGTCACCGCCGACAACCTGCACAAAGGCCACCAGGCCGGCAACGCCCTCAACCCATCGGGCGTCGGATGAACAACCAGAACTTGCCTACAGTAATCGTGAGCTCCATGTTGCGTAGTATATGGAATCACGAGTTGTAATGCCTCACACATGCAATATTTGTTAACTCTTAATGTTTGAGACCATAGTGCAATTAACCTCCCGACACCAACCTAATCTAAGTATGGACCAGGGGCAACCCTGCGAGGCCATAAGCCAGCAGAACCTTAGTGGGCACACCATGGGCAGGCAATGACCACTGTGATAAATGTGTTATTTTTTGGTAAGGGTACGCTGAACCACAAATGGTGAATAAGAAATGGCGGTATTAACCCCTTCACCCCTACTCGGGTACTAAGGCATGCATACTTTAACTCACGACCACACTCAAAATGCCTATGTACCCCAAAGCGGCTAGCTCAACCCCAGGGGGTTTACACAACTATCTTGAAGATCTAGCATGTAACCAACCAAATATTAGTCTAACAATACCAACCGTATTGCAATTAGCGTACACCTGAACAGCAAATACATAAGTAATTACAGTCATGTATTGTCTAGCATGTTACTCCACATTTAACTACTATATAAGCAAGCCTATTCATGTTTTGCCCATTCTCCGTAGTAATCACAGTAATGGACTATCCAGCATGTTACTCAACACTTGGTTAATACTCTTTAAATGTAAAAAATGTGCACGTCATTCTGTACCCCAATGTTTCATATGTTAATGGCAAAAGTGAGTGGATTGCGTTTGGGGCACCACAAACCTGATTGTTAAGCCTATATGCACGAAAAATAAAGAATTATAAAAAAAATTTAAAAAAGGAAATGCTTTCCTATGGGTGGGTTTGAATGCGCACGCGCCTCTGGCCGCGCATGCGCAGTCGGCTCCACTTTGGAGCTGACGTTGATGGAGGAGGAGAGGTCACTAGTGCCGAGGAGCCCGATGCTGGATTAAGGTAAGCAAATAAATGGTTAATTAACTATTTATTCACCACAGAACCAGGCCCCAGTCACCTAAACGGTGACTAGGGCTCTATAGCGTTCGGAATACATATTTGTATTCCTAACGTTATAGTGTTCCTTTAATGAAAAGGAAGGGCACACACACACATAATTACAGCTATAACAGACCTATGAAAAGTGTTCAACTGTGCAGTACATTTCTCTCCTGAACTCATACATACAAACAAAAACAAAAAAGAAGAAGAAAAAAAAAAGGCCTTTGTCTCAACTCCCTGCACTTGCAAAAGTTACATGTCCACATTACAAACATCATATTTCATCTATTTTGTAACAGAATTAATTGGCTGAAAAAGTCAGCTAACCTCAGCCAATGAATAACTTTAAAAGTGGTTGAAATGAGGCTGAGTGGGGTCAGGCCATGGAGACCTCTGCTTTTGGTTAAAATTCCTGGAAAATTTTCAACCAACAACCAGGGGATGGCACCATAACCACTTTGATATGTAATGTTATGGCAATTAGACGACATCTTAAAAGTACACAAAGTGCATCCATCAAGGAAATATGGCATTCCATCAGAACATAAAATTTCATCTATATAAAGTATCGAACAAATTGCAAGCAAATGCATAGATTATATTACACTTCAATAGCAGTAACATAGAGATTTGTAAGATCTGTACAAATTTGAGTTACATGTGGCAATCAATGAGATGGCATTGAGATGAGAGTTGTAAAAAAAATGTTAAATCTCGTTCATTCGGAAAAATGGCGCCTCAGATGGGATATGATAATATCATACAAATATATCTGGGTCCAGTACAAACTATTGTTTGGAAATCTATTCATAAACAGAGCTATACATAGGACACGAGGTAACACATTTAGGCTGGAAGAAAGGAAATTTAGTCTAAGGCAAAGAATTTGTTTTAAACAGTCCACACAGATGTTTAAACAGCAATTGGATAAAGCAATTGCAAAAACATAACATACAGTAATATAATTTCTAATTAGTGGGGTAATAGCGTATTGATCCAAGGAGATATCTGACTGCCAATAATGAATTTTTTCCTAGTTTGTTGTAAAATTGTAAGCGTTTCAAACATTTTTTTGCCTTCTTTTGGGTTAACAGCAAAAACGTGAGAAAAACTGAACTCAATGGGCACAAGTCTCTTTTCAGCTATGCAACTATATAACTATGTAAAAATAGGCATTACGATTGCCCCATCTTACTTTGACTTTCATGAGATAAGCTGTTGAAATGAACCCATTACCAGAGGAAATTATAGATTGTATCAAGCAACTTTAAAAACAGTAGTTGATGCAAATGGGGTTAGAAAGAGTTAAAAAAAAAAAAAAAAAAACACACCTACTAAGGAATGTTTCCCTCAAAAAGACATGGACATCTGTCTCAGGTTTGCTAAATGCCAAATGGATGCTCCAGATGTCTAGGTGAACATATTGGTAAAAGATGAGATAATATTGTAATTTTCAAGCATACATGAGAAATATTTGGAGCAAACTAAAAACTTTTCAAACTACGGGGTTATTGACTAAAGTGTGAATTATTAGGAATTCAAAGCGAACTTCACATTTTAGACACAAGCAACAAAATTGCATTTTTTCCAATTTTGCCTAAAACCTTAAATTCTATTCTTGAAAATTCACACTTTAGTGAATTACTCTATTAATGGCTTCGTTTCCACCACTACAAAACAAGGTTGTGGAACTTTTTTGTTGCCTTGGGACCCACACAGTTTGCAATCATTGAAAATAGTGAATACATGTAAATTCAATAAAACATCATTATACCTGTAAAGTGTTTATATATGTACATCTAGAGATCAGTTGTTTTTTTTTGTCCAAGGAGCTAAGACTATTCTGAGCTATGACATTGCATTTTCCATAAACCTCTGTATAACCACAATTTGTTGTGCTCAATGAAACACAGATAGCAGCCAAGCTTAAATCCAATTTTAAAAAATAAAACGTGGCAGCACCAATACATAGTTAAATGCTCCAAATAATAATAAATAAAAATGAAAAATGGTCAAGCAACCAACTTTACAATCATTGGAACACTTGAGATGAACTGACCCTTAAAAGGGAAAAAGGGTGGTAAAAATAACTGTTTAAGTCCCAGGGCTCCCTTGCCTCCCTTGGGATTTTACTCGCCTTTTTTCCCATGCTGTACCGGTCTCGCAGCGGCTGGCCTTGCCTAGCTCAATCTTGATAATGATGCCAATCCAATGCTTTCCTATAGGAAAGCATTAGGAGGTTATTGTGCATGCATGACAAAACACTGTGCCAATCAGCATCTCCTCATAGAAATGCACTGAATCAATGCATCTCTATGGTGAATGTCCAGCGCCTCCATGCAGAGCGTGGAGACTCTGAACATCAATGTTGCGGACTGTGCATCACTGGACTAGAAAGGACCTCTAGTGGCCGTCTGAGTGACAGCCACTAGAGGTGTTCCTAGGCAGTAATGTAAACACTGATTTTTTACTGAAAAGGCAGTGTTTACATTAAAAAGCCTGGAGCACATGCCGCTATAGAATACATAGAATGTGACAGCAGATCAGAACCATTCGGCCCATCTAGTCTGTCCAATTTTCTAAATACTTTCATTAGTCCCTGGCCTTATCGTATAGCAAGGATAGCATTATGCCTATTCCACACATGCTTAAACTCATTCACTGTGTTAACCTCTACCACTAAAGCTAGAAGGCTATTCCATGCATACCCTCTCAGTAAAGTAATACTTTCTGATATTTTTTAAACCTTTGCCCCTCTAATTTAGGACTATGTCCTCGTGTTGTGGTAGTTTTTCTTCTTTTAAATATAGTCTCCTCGTTTACAGTGTTGATTCCCTTTATGTATTTAAATGTTTCTATCACATCCCCCCTGTCTCGTCTTTCCTCCAAGCTATACATGTTAAGATCCTTTAACCTTTCCTTGTAAGTTGTATCCTGCAATCCATGAACCAGTTTAGTAACCCATCAATGAACTCTCTCTAAAATATCAATATCCTTCTGGAGATACGGTCTCCAATACTGTGTACAATACTCCAAGTGAGGTCTCACCAGTGTTCTGTACAATGGCATGAGCACTTCCCTCTTTCTACTGCTAATACCTCTCCCTATATAACCAAGCATTATGCTAGCATTTCCTGCTGCTCTATTACATTGTCTACCTACCTTTAAGTCATCTGAAATAATTACCCCTAAATCCCTTTCCTCAGATGTTGAGGTTAGGAAGGTATCAATTATTTTATACTCTGCCCATGGGTTTTTATACCCAAGATGCACTATCTTGCACTTATCCACATCTAGTTTACCTAAATCAGTTGCCATTTAGCAATTCCTACCTGGAAAATCAACCCTGTTACATATCGTAGTATTAACAGCAAAAAATATATACTTTACCATCAAGACCTTCTGCAATATCACTAATAAAAATATTGAAGAGAATGTGTCCAAGTACAGATCCCTGAGGTACCACATTGGTAATAAGACCTTGCTTCGAATATACTCCATTGACTACAACACTCCGTTGCCTGTCGCTCAGCCACTGCCTAACCGATTCAACAATATTGGAACCCAAACTCAAAGATTGCAGTTTAGTGATAAGCCTTACAGAAATCTAGGTAAGCAATGTCTACTGCACCACACTGATCTATTAGTTACAATTAAAAAAAAAAAAGAAAATCAATAAGATTAGTTTGGCATTATCTCCCTGAAGTAAACTCATGTTGTCTCTGATTTTGAAATCCATGTCATTTAAATGTTCAACAATTCTATCCTTTAATATGGCTTCCATTACTTTCCCCGTTACTGAAGTAAGACTTATTGGCCTATAGTTACCTGACTCCTCCGTACTACCTTTCTTTTGAATGGGTACAATATTGTGTAATTTCCAATCTTCGGGGACTACTCCTGTTAGCAATGATTGATTAAAGGACCACTATAGTGCCAGGCAAACATTCGTTTTCCTGGCACTATAGTGCCCTGAGGGTGCCCCCACCCTCAGGGTCCCCCTCCTGCCCGGCTCTGGAAGGGGTTTAAACTTACCTTTTTCCAGCGTTGGGCGGGGAGCTCTCCTCCTCCCCGTCGGCTGAATGCGCACGCGCATTCAGCCAGTCACATAGGAAAGCATTCATAATGCTTTCCTATGGACGCTGGCGTGCTCTCACTGTGAAAATCACAGTGAGAAGCACGCAAGCGCCTCTAGCGGCTGTCAATGAGACAGCCACTAGAGGAAATAGGGGAAGGCTTAACCCATTCATAAACATAGCAGTTTCTCTGAAACTGCTATGTTTATGAAAAAATGGGTTAACCCTAGCTGGACCTGGCACCCAGACCACTTCATTAAGCTGAAGTGGTCTGGGTGTCTAGAGTGGTCCTTTAAATAAATCTGTTAATGGTTTTGCTAGTACACAACCAAGTTCTTTTAATAACTTTGGGTGTATTCCATCAGGCCCCATAGACTTATTTGTCTTTACTTAAGACAGCTGAAATACATATTTCTATGTAATCAGCAGAACCACTACATTAAGCTGCAGTTTTTCTTTTGACTTTAGTGGTTCTTTAAAGGGAGCTTGCCACCACTATCTCATTACAGAGGTGGGTGTTACACTTTTGTAACACCCAACTTTGGTCCATCTTCACAGCTCCCACAGTCTACACTTCATTGCCAGCATGATAGCGTCAGAAAGGAGTGACTTCAGTCACTCTGTTCCTTTACTCCCTAGCCAGTGGTTGGATAGGGAGTTACCATAGCAACCACAGCACATGCTGTGAGTAGGTTCACTACAGTACCTAAAATAAAATTATTAGTCCACTGCTACCAAAAGAGTTAACACACTCTTTGCCTTAGACAGTGTTAATGTGTTACAATGAGTGCAAAAGAAAAACCTTAGGCTCAAAGTGGTTAATAGTGCAAAGAGTGCTACCTAGGCATTTAATGGAGGAATAACGTTTTATAAGTACAAAGCCCAGTAGCACTCTTTGCACCGGCATTAATCACTTTGCTTCCGAGTTTTTTTTTTGCCCTGACTTGACAGGTGGGAGGAAAAATATATTTATATTTTTAAAAGGTTTTTGTCAATCTATACATTTGCTAGCACAATGTACAGATGAAATGTTGTGCTCTTTAAAAAGAGCAAAAGTAATATGGGCATCACAGGTGCACTTTAAAGGAATACCATAGCATTAGGAATACAAGCATGTATTGCTAATGCTATAGTATCCTCCTAACTGTTTGGGTCTTTTTACGAATCTTTAATCCATCACTGCTCCGGTTCCCAAGCTGCCACCGTGCATATCCAGCTGAGATCATCAAGATTGATGATTTCAGAAAATCAAAGCTTCCCCATGTAGAAGTATTTTAATGCTAGTGCACATGCGCAACAAATCACCATGCTGCATAAATAAAATTCTCTCTAGGAGCAGCATTTGATTGAGAACCAAATCTGACTCAGTTCTCACAGGGAAGCATCTTTAGTAGGTGTCAGGAAGACCGCAATCAGAGATGTGTTTAACTATGCAATTAAACATTGCAGTTTCTACAAAACTGCAAGGTTTTACATTGCAGGTTATAACCAAAGGACACAGAACATGTCATTGAAATTAAGTGGTCTGGCTGCCTTTAGTGGTCCTTTAAACGAAATGTGCCCGTATTTTTTTTTTTATTATTTTATTTTATTTTTTTTAAATAAAAGAAGCAAGTTAGCCTAAAACCTTTATGTTCTCTACAGACGAATCTTATTGTTCAGAACAATATAAGAAAGGTTAATTGTAAGGGACAATAATGAGATATTCAACTTGGAAAATAATTCTATGCTCAGTGATTTATATTTTATTAGAAGGACATTAATCACCATAAAAACCACTGCTTACTGTGGGATGCAGTCCATCTAATTTTGTCAAACCATTAGCAAGGTCTGGCTGTGGATTCTAGAGAACCCATAGCAGACAATTTTACAGCTGGTGCAGAGCAATAAAGAAAGTTCCCATGTCTAATCTATTCTAGTATGGCCAGAGTACATTGAATGTACCTATTATGATTTGCTTCACTGACCACAAATTTTAAATGGACACTATAGGCATCCAGACCACTTCATCTCATTGAAGTAGTCTGGGTCTAGTGTCAGTGTCCCCTTAACCCATTGGTGTCACCAACTCAGTGACTGGCCAAGCTGTAAAATGAAAGTAAGACCAGAGGCATGCATCATTCCAAGCATTAGAAGTGAGCATGAATATACTTGCATTGAAATGTCTACAGTGTTTGGATTTCACCCATGTGAGCAGCCATCAAACGAAGGCATGTTAGAAAGGATATAGAAACCACATTCAAATGGAAAAAGTGGCATTTGTCTGAGAATTGCCATACAGTAAAGTGACAATGATACCATAAATCAAAATAGTACTTTAATACGTTTCCGTAAAAATATATATCATAGTATTGTTTTTATCCTTATTGAAAACATTTCCCATTTCTGACTAGATATGGTTTGTGTGGGGGTTTTTTTGTATTGTGTCCATTTTCTGTTATTTTCCAAATTATTATTGTGTAATGATGAGCTTTTTCCTAGATGGCAAAATCAGAATGACCTAATGTTTGAATATGTAGCTCTCTTGAATGGCCACTGATTTAGTGCTACATTGTTAGATCTTTACAAGATTTATGTACAAACTTCTACTGTGATCTGTTTTATGTGCTCATTGCGCTCTTATTTGCTTTTTTCATCACAATAAAATCTTATTAAAGACAAAATTAGAAATGATTAAAGGGATGCTAAGAATTATAGGCCTGCAAGTCCCATCACTGTAAATATTACGGTACATGGAGTACCCTGCAATCTGCCTCCCCTCTCAGAGTGGTTTATAACTGGCAGCGCCCTAGTTCTTAAACATCAAAATTTTACTTCCTTCTTTTCGATCTTCTCTTTTCCCCAACACCTCCCTTCAACTTTTTTGAGAGCCTGAGCCAAGGACAGGAGATCACTACACAAAGCCTGTTACACAAGACTGTGAACCAGGCTGACAAAAACAAACAGTAACCACGGCATGGCTTTAATGATGTTACTGAAAAGTTCCACTAATTCTGTTAGATGAGTGGGATTGTCACTGGGGAGTATCGTATTTCCCCATAGACTCCTATACAAAAAAAAAAGCTGTTTTAAAACACAAGACATACTGTTTTATAAAGACATTGTTTATAGGGCAGTTGCTATCTGGAAAAGATCTAAGAGTTAACATTCCATAAACAACTGTAAAACTATGAAGAATAGCAAACAAAATAAAAGGGGAAGCAGTCACTGCTACTAACACTACAATCAACTTACATATATCAACTTATACCAATCTAATCTCTACTTTGTGCCAAAGAAATGACCAAAACCAGAAAGTAATGCATACAGTGTATATCACTATATCACAATAGCTGTAGTCCATAATAGTGGTTTTCAACTAGAGTATACTGGTGTGCCTCAAGAAAGAGCAAAGTGTCTCATTAATACCCTGACTTCAGGGCGTAAAATAGCAATCTAAGCACCATAAACACTACAGCACACCGTAGTGGTAAAGGTGCTAGAAGTCTACCAGGATCCTCTAGTCCACAAGTTCCTCTTCACAGATATCACTAAATCAGATCTTCCTACATCTGCAATAGCAAATGCACTTCCATCTCTCTTTGGGTGGAATGCATTTGCTGGGAGGGTTTGCTGATACTCCACAGTCTGTAGATTTCATCCAAAGTTGATTGCTGAAGTAGAGGGGCAGTCTAGTGATATCAGTGAAGAGGCCGTAGTTGCCAGAAGGTCTCACTTCTTTCCCTTGTTTTTTTAATGCGAGCACTTAAAATGAACACTCCAGCTCACAGTAGTGATTATGGTGCCAAGGTTGTGTTGCCTTCCCCCACTCGTACCCATTTTTGAATGGTTTAACTTCTTACCTGGTGTCTGCCAGGATCCACTCCTTGCCTCCACTGCCATCTCCTGAGAGCCGGACGTGACGTTAGCTCTTCCAAGCTAGGCTCTGCATGAGTTTATGTTCTCAGCCAATGAGCTAATATTTATTGTTGAGGATTTTCTGGCTTTTTTGGAGATGGTAGTTTAGGCGGGGAGCAGCACTTATCAGACCCCAGGTAATAAATCAAACCATTCAAAAACAGTTTCATTCCTTTTGATAGGAGGTTACCACGGCATGCCTAGCACCATAACCACTACAGAAAACCTGGACGGTTCCTTTGAATCTCACAAACATGATGAAATGCTCATAGATTTAACTGTCTGATAATTCTCCCATACCATAGCTAAAACTGTTACTGCGATACCGAATTAACCTTTTTAATTATGTAAAATTTAAAAACTGTATAGTCACTCTTATCTGCTTCCAAAGGAAAAATTTGATCTGGGAGGGTGTATGAGCCACCCCTTTTTACTCTAAATCTTAATCCTGAACACATTTTGTATCTACACAGACAGTTAACCCAACCTTTAGATATATATATATTTTCCTCATTCTTCTTTTGTGCAAGTGTATGCGCTTGTTTGTCATTTACTTCTCTAAATATGTTGGTGCTTTATAAAAAATATATATATTTGTCTACTCAAAGACAAATTTCCAAACATTCTCCACAGTAGAAATGATTTCAGTTCAGGTATTGAAGTCTAACATTTGAAATTCAATTTGAATCCCAGGAAAATCAACTCGGAAAAATAAACGTTAGTATAATCAGAGGTGTCCAAAGTGTAGCTATTGCTGCTGTAGAACTACAACTCACATAATGCTCTGTCAGCATTAAAGCTGTTCCAGCATTATGAATGTTATTTAAACTGGGAAACTACTTTTTGTTCAATCCTGGTTTAGATTTAATAGTTCTTACTTGCTCACAGTTTATGTGCCAAAAGAAGATCAAAAATAATATAATATTCTACAGCTCAGAGATGTAAAATAACACAGATAGGTTGGGGAACATAGAGATGCCTGTGGTTCCTAATAGGTTTGTCCATCCTAGCTAGATTGTCTTCAGATTACTCTGTAGCTCTCTCTAATTAACATGCTGCTATGACACTGTGGTTATTATAAAAGTAATGAATGTGCGGCTTATAATAAACAGAAGGCAACAGTGCACTGTCTGGTTCAGAGACAGACTGACGACATGGCAAAACCGCAGATTTAAATCTTTTTTCTTCTCTCCTATCTGACTTAAAGGGACACTAGAGGCACCCAGACCACTTTATCTCAATGAAGTGGTCTGGACGCAGTGTCCCTAAGCTAGCACTAAGGCACATCGGCACTTTAAACATGAGAGAAAAAAGAAAGGGTTAGGCAACCCTTTCATGGCAAGGGGTGGAGGGTCCAGGGAAACACTTTATTGTTTATCAAAACAACTTTGTATTCCTAACACTATAGAGGTCCTAAACTGGGAGAGTACCAAGTAGTCAAGAAGTGGGCTAGAGTGGTTATGGTGCTTTGAGCCTGCTAATTAGAGATGAAACAAACTAGATAGGGCACAAGTTGAGTTCAACTGATTGTAAATGATGCAGAGGCCAGGCAAACAGCATCATTTGCAAAGAAAACAAAATCCTCCTGCGTATGTGTGTGCTCGGCAATATCCATGTATAGTCCCTCTATTCTTATAGCACAGTGGTACAAAATGTGTTCCACTAGTAAAAAGTTACAGCATACATTGACAGCATTTATTAATGAGCCATTACATAGATTGATCAAATATGCATATGCTCGTAAAAGTTACACACACAATATGCGTGTAAAAAGATGTAAAAGAATATATTCACGATTCTTCACTCACATTTGTAGTAAAAGTGCCATGGTGCTCTTTCAGCTAAACCAACATAAATCTACACGAAGAAAAGCACATGCTGGGCTTTTTGAAGAAAATTATTCGTCTTTATTCATAACACACGGGTTACAGCCAATTGACATTTCAGTCCATCATAGGACTTTCATCAGGATGTAAGTCCTATGATGGACTGAAACACGTGTGTTATGAATAAAGACTAATCATTTTCTTCAAAAAGCCCAGCATGTGCCTTTCTTTGTGGAGATATATATATATATATATATATATATGAGATGCCAAAATACCAGAGTATTTCAGTATCCAACAATACCTTTTTTGTTGGACTAACATAATATTTAAAAGACAAGCTTTCAATAGTCCCTAAGGTGTGAAGCAATGCTGATCAATTTAAGAGTTTAACACTTAAAACAACTGATGTTGTTAGAGAAGAGGAGAGGGTGAGTAGGGTGTCATAAATAGTGTGTATATAGATATATACAGGGGGTGAGTGGGGTGCCATAAACAGTGTGTATATAGATATTTACAGGGGGTGAGTGGGGTGCCATAAACAGTGTGTATATAGATATATACAGGGGGTGAGTGGGGTGCCATAAACAGTGTGTATGTAGATATATACAGGGGGTGAGTGGGGTGCCATAAACAGTGTGTATGTAGATATATACAGGGGGTGAGTGGGGTGCCATAAGCAGTGTGTATGTAGATATATACAGGGGGTGAGTGGGGTGCCATAAGCAGTGTGTATATAGATATATACAGGGGGTGAGTGGGGTGCCATAAACAGTGTGTATATAGATATATACAGGGGGGGAATGGGGTGCCATAAACAGTGTGTATATGGATATATACAGGGGGGGAATGGGGTGCCATAAACAGTGTGTATATGGATATATACAGGGGGTGAGTGGGGTGCCATAAACAGTGTGTATATAGATATATACAGGGGGTGACTGGGGTGCCATAAACATAGATATTTGTTATATGTTAATGATATAGATATATACATATTCACAGAATGGTATCAGTAAAGGTAATGATGATAATAATGGCAATACGTGGAAGAAGCTGTCGGCCAGCGGTGTGGCTGTTAGTACATGGGACTCTGGCTGTCAGTAAGTGAATATAAAGCGATAAATGCGGAAACCAAGCATTGGCTGTCGGCACTGACCTACAGAGCTCCAGACACAGGGTCCCGCCCTCTGCCGGGCTCTCTGGGGGCACACTGGCTGTTCTGCCCGGGTTAGCTCTCTGTGGGGCTGTGTGGGCACACGGGTCACTCTGGGGGTGCCTGTCCTCTCAGCTGTCCCTGGGGTCACTTCCGGGAGATCGAGGGGTGTGTGCCAGTTGAGGGATCACTCCCCTTGCTATTTACTTCCAGGGGTCTCTCTCGGATGCCGGGCCACGCCAGGGGTCTCTATGCTTTCGGGTCACTCCGGGCGGCTCCTCCCGTCTCTATGGTGTTCTCGGTCCCAGAAGGTTCACTTCCGGCGCGCACTGCTACGTCACTTTGACAGCGACATCGGTAGCTCTGGAGGACTCACTGCGTGTGAGCTCTATGGTAGTACTGAACAGAGCGGCTAGACTGAAAACCGGCGACACCTAGTGGTAAGCTGTGTGTTTAGCAGCGAGTTTGTGGTTGTGTGTATGTGGCACTCAGTGTCTATAGGGGGGCTGGAGTTTCAACGTGAAAAATAAAGGAAAAACCCCAACATGTACATTTTATTATTTATAATATCAGGGTAAGTGTCAATTGTTAGGAATTCTGACTTAAGACCATAACAGCTGAAAACATTGATAGTGCTTATTCACATTTTGCTGAATTGGAATCAAAATTAAAAAAAAAACAAAACCTAAAATAATGAAGCTGTGACCAAAGCTGATTTGGAGAATTTTTCCAGAGACCTTATTTTAGCCTAAATTGTGTAGTTTTGTGAATAACTACAACATGACTTTACAAATTCTAGTTCCTATATTTTGGTTTAAAATGTACCCCCTAACCCCTCTCAGGTCCCAGAGCAGGTAGGGCAGTCTGGGATCTGAAGTACTCTCCCAGGTTTGTTTGTTTTTTGGTGTCCAAATAATGAAGAGATGAGGAATACAATCAATAAAAAAAGTAATGATCTTAATTGAATACAGATGTGGTATCCTCTCTCGCAAACAAAAAATAATCTCTTTTTTTGTTCACTGGTTTTTGGATGTATTTTAACTTATTTTACTCATGTAACATATTACCACTGATAGTCGCATATTTTTTCTGTGATTTGTTTTGTTTTTTTGTCTAGCTATTTACATTTGTTTTGGTTTATGTGGCCTATGTATACATTGGTACTGCTCAGGATATCTAGTTTGATATAATGCTTCAGAGAAAAGGCATTGTTTGCATTACTGCCTAGTAACACCTCTAGTGGCAGTCACTCAGACACCCACTAGAGGTGTTTTGTAGATCAGTGCTGCACAATGCTGGAATAAAGGTGAGTAAATTCACATTTTAAATTGCTTACAGGGAGACTGGAGGCCTAAATAGTGTTTTCATAAGGAATAGGAATAGTTTTCATAAGGAATAGGAATATTTGGTATTCCTGTCACTATAGTGTTCCTTTTAATTTAGAATTTCATATCTCCTGCTCTGTCAGTAGCCTTCAGGACCCTGCATTTATTTAACCAATCATTGTTAACAGGAGTAGTCCCAGAAGATTGGAAGTTAGCGAATGTTGTGCCCATTTACAAGAAAGGTAATAGGGAGGAGTCGGGCAACTATAGGCCAGTAAGCCTTACTTCAGTAGTGGGGAAAGTGATGGAAACCATGTTAAAGGATAGGATTGATGAACATCTAAAAACACATGGATTTCAAGATCAGAGACAACATGGGTTTACTTCAGGGAGATCATGCCAAACAAATCTTATTGATTTTTTTGATTGGGTAACTAAAATTATAGATCAGGGTGGTGCAGTAGACATTGCTTACCTAGATTTCAGTAAGGCTTTTGACACTGTTGCACATAGAAGGCTTATCAATAAACTGCAATCTTTAAGTTTGGATTCCAAATATTGTTGAATGGGTAAGGCAATGGCTGAGTGACAGGCAACAGAGGGTTGTAGTTAATGGAATATATTCGAAGCTTGGACTTGTCACCAGTGGGGTACCTCAGGGATCTGTACTTGGACCCATTCTCTTTAATATTTTTATTAGTGATATTGCAGAAGGTCTTGATGGTAAGGTATGTCTTTTTGCTGATGATACTAAGATATGTAACAGGGTTGATGTTCCAGGAGGGATAAGCCAAATGACAAATGATTTAGGTAAACTAGAAAAATGGTCAGAATTGTGGCAACTGACATTTAATGTGGATAAGTGCAAGATAATGCATCTTGGACGTAAAAACCCAAGGGCAGAGTACAGAATATTTGATAGAGTCCTAACCTCAACATATGAGGAAAGGGATTTAGGGGTGATTATTTCTGATGACTTAAAGGTAGGCAGACAATGTAATAGAGCAGCAGGAAATGCTAGCAGAATGCTTGGTTGTATAGGGAGAGGTATTAGCAGTAGAAAGAGGGAAGTGCTCATGCCATTGTACAGAACACTGGTGAGACCTCACTTGGAGTATTGTACACAGTACTGGAGACCGTATCTTCAGAAGGATATTGATACCTTAGAGAGGGTTCAGAGAAGGGCTACTAAACTGGTTCATGGATTGCGGGATAAAACTTACCAGGAAAGGTTAAAGGATCTTAACATGTATAGCTTGGAGGAAAGACGAGACAGGGGGGATATGATAGAAACATTTAAATATATAAAGGGAATCAACACAGTAAAGGAGGAGACTATATTTAAAAGAAGAAAAACTACCACAACAAGAGGACATAGTCTTAAATTAGAGGGACAAAGGTTTAAAAATAATATCAGGAAGTATTACTTTACTGAGAGGGTAGTGGATGCATGGAATAGCCTTCCAGCTGAAGTGGTAGAGGTTAACACAGTAAAGGAGTTTAAGCATGCGTGGGATAGGCATAAGGCTATCCTAACTATAAGATAAGACTAGGGACTAATGAAAGTATTTAGAAAATTGGGCAGACTAGATGGGCCGAATGGTTCTTATCTGCCGTCACATTCTATGTTTCTATGTTTCTATGTTTCTGCAAGAGCCTTCTGTGTGTGATTAAAGTCCAATTTATTGAGCAGGAGATAATAACTTCTAAAGCAAATTAATTGAAAGTGAAACCATTGTATTAATGCCTACTGTGTCTCACATGCAACATGGACAGAACCAAAAGTGGTTTAACTCCTAGTTGAAAAATAAGTGAGCAATGAGACTTCAGAGGCATGATCTGTACACTAAATAAGCGAGCGCTGTTTTGGTTACTCTAGTATCCCTTTAGATTTTAAATTTACTTTTTTTCATACTTTAGTAAATAACCCGGACAATTTTCACTCAGTCCTCCTGTTGAACAGAAATGCCTGTCAACTGGTGTTTGGGGAGACTGAGGCAATTGCACTGAACTTCAAGATTTTTAATCATCCGATACCCCCTTTAGTTAGAATCGCACCCCAACCACCCTCTTTCTCACAATTTCAGATCTATATAATCACTCCAAAGGAAAAGAAAAACTAAAGGGTGGGTAACTTAAATTAAATTTCTAAATTATTATAAATAAAAACCCACCAAATGCATTGAATACATCTTTTATCACAGCGATAAATAATGCATTCAGTGTAAAATGTGTGCATTAGGAAGTATGGATGTGTGTATTAGGCAGCATTTATGTATGGATGCATTTATTGGGCAGTGCGTGTGTATGAATGTATGTATTCAGCAGTGTGGTTATGTATGTCCGTGTGTCTCTCCAGTCCATCACCTTCCCATATTTGTCTTCCCAGTCTCACCAGTCCATCTTGGTTTCCTAAATTTCTACCTACTCTGTCTCTGTTCCCTGAATGTATTCCCAGTTTCCCAGAGATTTTCCACTAAATCACTTGGCCTGTCCCTCGTAAACAAGAACAAGCAAGTAGACACTTGTTCAATGCACTGCCAGCAGGGAGTTGTCAGTCAGTCCCCAAAACCTGAAATAAAGTTTAAAACAAACTTAAAACACTATTAATTAACATATTATATTATCTCCAAGATGAACACACTTGTAGGATTTACAATTCAAATCGATGCTTTTATTGATGAAAATTCATTAAAAAAAATAGTAAACATTCAGTAATTTTTCAAGACAAAGTTACAGAGTGAAAATTGCACTTAAATGGATACTGTAGGCACCCAGACCATTTTAGCTCATTGAAGTGGTCAGGGTGCAATGTCACTTGTCCCTTAACCCTACAGTGGTAATTATTGCAGTTATTGAGAAACTGCAATAATTACTATCCAGGGTTAACTCCACCTCTTGTGGTTGTCTACCAGACAGCCATTAGAGGGCTTCCTGGTTTGAAACGGACCTTTGGTCCGTTATCTGATGCTGCGCGTCCTCACTCTCTGCATGAGGACCTCCAGTATCAGATTTTTCCCCATAGGAAAGCACTAAAGGGGGCACTAAAGGATTCTATAGTGCCAGGAAAAATACTTTGTGCGGGTGTGTCTGTGGGGATTTCTTGGCTGGCCCGAGCTCCGAAATTAGTCCATGTGCCAATATTTGTCATTTTTATGTTGGAATGTAGGTTAATACTTAACAACTTGTTCCGTGGTATTAGTCCAGCAGGTCTATTTGCTGCTGTGAGCGTACAGAGATGGGGCTTGGTGCGGAGGGATCTACAGTCTCTCCATATATTGTGCATGTTAGTTCTTATGTTGTTTCCATAGGTCCCATAATTTGTTGAAGGTGGCCTCTGTGTTTTGGACGTTAGCTGTTAGTTTGTCCATGAAATTGTTATCCCTGAGTTTAGTTTTCACTAAGGATATGGGAGGTAGTGTGGTGTTTGTCCATGTGACAACACCAGCCTTGCTGCCAAATATATCATGTTTAATAACTTTTGTTAATGTCTGGTTAGACCATCTGTGGGTTTAGAGAACACGCAGGCCCATGGATCATGTTTCATCGACCTTAAGTCAGTTACTGTCTTCCAGAAGTCGCTTACTTTATGGCACAGCCACCACATGTGAATGTAGCTTTCCCTATCCCCACAGAGGCGCCAGCATGTATCTGTTGGGCTTATCTTCATATGGTACCGTTTTACTGGTGTCATATAGAGTAAAAACGTTTTGTGGATATCCAATGACAGACATTTCAATGAATTGTATTATAGCAAATCCAGAAATCTTTGCAAGGCATGTGCTCTGGGAAAATGTCGGCCACTTGACTTTATCTACACTGAGCTAAACAACCAGGAAGTGACAAAACTGGCTGTCTGATTGACAGCCACGGAGGTGTGATGGAGTTCTTTAATGAAAGTGGTGATTTATATTGAAATCCACACTTTTATAAAACAAAAATGTGGACGGTTTCTTCACTATGAAGCACTTCAGCAAGGTAAGTTGGTTAATTCATACCTTCCAACATTTCAAATGTAGAAAGAGGGGCTTCAGAGTGTGGCAGGGTTGTTCTGAGACATTTTCTGTGATTTACTAATAAAAATGTATGTAATTTAGAAAAATAAAACAAATGTATCTTATTTACACAGACTGAGTGATTTCAAAATACATTTATTATAATTTAAAGATGCATTACTGTGTTTACTATTGCTGTGGGGCTCTGTTATATACAAACATAAAATTACATGAAAAGCTCTACTGAAAAATGGTTAATAAGTGTGTGGTTTATAAGGGACAGGGTGCTCTTAAAGGAAGAAAATCTGTTCCCATACCAGATGTATACATGTAATAAAAAAAGGTCCCCCAGAGGAAGGCTTTACAGCCGAAACGTTGGGGTTTCATTTCTCCTGCTCTTGGTCAGTTTGCCTTTTTTTAAATGGGTTTTTGCATTTAGCACTTTACTTACATTGTGGCTTTGGTACTATTTTTCTCTACTATAATGATGCCTTATTGTATTTTCTATGCATGAATAAATACTCTTTTTATGTGCAAAACCGTGGTGTGCCTTGGGCTCTGTTATATAGTCAGACACACCAATAATTTGGAACTCCTAGAAAAGAGGGACATTAGGATATAAAAGTGGGACAGAGGGATATGGATGCAAAACAGGGACTGTCCGTCACCCAATTTGGTACACTTGGGAGATATAGTTTATGTGTTAGGCGTGTTAATTTAAGATTGCAATGGTTGTGGCTGCTTAGTTCTGACTGTTTTTTAAGTTAGGTTAGTTTGTGTTTGGAAAATACTTCCTTTGGTATAGTTTGCTGGCAACCTGTTCAGCTTTTCCCACCATGTTTTAGCGAATCATTTTATGGGTATTATGCACAAAATAGGCAAGCATCTATTTCATCATAGCAGTGCAATGATTTATGATGGCTAATCTGGTGGCATAAGATCCTCTACATTTCCTCCTTTATTATAGGCCATCTTTTTGATGGGTAAACAAACATGTCTAATGATGCGCTCTGTGCTGCCTGAAGACAGTTCCTTGGCAAACCCGCATGCAGAAAAACAGGGAACTAAATTGGATTGGCGAGACAAGACCGCAAAATCGGGACTGTCTAGCCAAAGGAGGACTGTTGGAAAGCCTATCATAGATCAACCTCATTAGAGGGACACAATCAGGGGTAAAATTCGGCCCTGGCATTTTTTTAATCACAGTTGCCCAGTGGGTAAAGGGGGGCGACCTGAGCGGGAGGGGGGCCTGTTGTGTCATCACCAATGACAAGCACGCTCCCCTCAAAGTGAGCATGTTGGTTGAATGTTCTTCCAGGGCAGACATATGCAGAGCCCTGCTAAAGTGTTCTCACATGAGAAAAAGGCCCTGTATTTGTTCTGAGCAGCGCACGTTAATTTAATTACATGCTTTCACTGCATTTCCTTGTGACTTGTCTTTGATGTTTCCATAACTGGGATACCAGAGGACAATAGGGCCAGGAAAGTGTATTGTGCATGTGTTTGGAGGATTCTTGTGGGATTTCATGTGTGTAGAGTGGGCTGATTATAGTGTTGCGTGTAAATAGGTCGGTTTCGGTTGTTGTGTGTTGTGTTTGTGGTGTAATATGTGTGGTAAGGGATTGTAGTGTGTGTGGCTACGGGCTGTATAGGTGTTGAATGCTGCAACTGTGTGCATAGAGGCTGTAGTGTGTGTGTGCCTAGGTGTGTAGGGGCTGTATAGTTTGTGTTTAGGGAACTTAGTGTGTGTTTTTTGTTTTTGCATACAAGGGATCTAGTGTGGGATTAGGGTATCTATAGTGATTATAGGGGATGCAAAGTGTGTATAATAGAGATATATGTTGTGTGAGGGGTGCAGTGTGTGAAGGGATCATTGTGTGTGACAGGTGCAGTGTGTGTGTGTGTGTGAGAGAGAGAGAGAGAGAGAGAGAGAGGTGCAATGTGTGTGTGTCAAGGGTGCAGTGTGTATGTCTGGGGTGCAATATGTGACTGTGTTGTACGTTTTTATTATTTAAAAAAACTTTTTTTCTCAAGGAGAGGGGACACTACAAGCCCTAGTGGTCCAGTGGTATTCAGTAACTCTAGCCTGCAGACACACAGTTCAGTCTTCTCTTGAGCTCCTTGGAGTATTGCCATGGTTACATGTGTCAGTGCTCCAAATTGCCAATGGAGGAACATTCACCCTCCCAGCTCCTCCTTTCGCTCTCAACTCTGTTCCGATGAAGTGCCTTTGGGTCGGCAAAACTTATCCAAGGCTGGCGCTTGGATATTGTTGTCCCTAATCGATCCATTTTATTTATTTTTTTGCCAAAACTGATTCATCCAAATCAAAATATTCCACCATGCACATGTTTAAGTACATATAACATACCTTGGGACAGGTATTGAATGTTCCTAAAGTGGCTTGTCAGAAAGTGGTGAGGGTGTCCATAGAATAGTTTTCTGGGTCCAAATGTCCCATGATGGAATAAGTCTGTCATATACTACTGGCACTAGTGTCTTTCAATACTTGTGAGTTCCCCTTTTCCAGATGGGGCCAAACAGAATGACAATAAACTGCCCAATGAGATAACTGCAGCACTTAAATGGACACTGTTGGCACCCAGACCACTTCATCTAATTGAAGTGGTCTGGGTGCGGTGTCCCTATTGCACTTAGTGCTGCAATGTAAAACATTGCAGTTCCAGAGAACTACAATGTTTACATTGCAGCTCTAAGTCTGCCATCAGTGACTGTTGTTTACTAGACAGCCACAAAAGGGCTTCCGGAATCGAAATGGACCTTTGGTCCGTTATCTGACACTGGATGTCCTCACGCTCTGCATGAGGACCTCTAGCATCAGATTTTCCCAATAGGAAAGCATTCATTAATGCTTTCCTATAGGAAAATACCAATGTAAGCGTGGCTGCCGGCTGACGTTGGCGTGGGCGTACATAGGTGCTGGATTTACGTAAGTGACTGAAGGGGTGGGTGCGAGAGAGGGAGGGTGGGCGTGAAGGAGGGCTTGTTTTTCTGGCACTATAGGATCCCTTTAAAGTGATCGCTGGACATATTGTTGTGCATTACCATAGCTAAACCTCTTTCCCATTAAAGACTGGCTAAGCATCATGATATGTGCAGTCCAAAAAACGCTAAAGAGCCCCCAGCACTAAACATTATCCATGTAAAAAGAAAGTACTGTATGTTTGGCCATAGTATTGCAGATGTTTCTGTACTATTTTTCTAATTATGCTCATCAAACCTTTAGCTCACAAAACATTTAGGTCAAGAGAGATGGGAACAGGAACTGAACAGTTTGGGACAAAGGGCAAGCGCATACAAAACTATTTAATATGTAGAAAATAAAATAAAGCACTTAACAGGCAAAGTAACAATTTTAACTTTGTCCCAAGAAATCAAACTACAAAATAAATTATAAGTTGCACCAAAATAACAAACTTGGGCCTCAATTTAATAAGCTTTCCAAATGATACAGTACTGTTTAAAAACCTTTCCAAATGATTTATCTTCAAGAATTTCCATTGACTTTTATCTTGAGCAAATAAATCATTTGGAAGGTTTTTCGAACAGTATTGTATCATTTGGAAAGCTTATTACATCGAGGCCTTGGTAATAAACATTGACAATGCTGCTTTCAGTTTTAGCTTCTAGAGAAAAACCTCAAAGAAAATGGGTACATAACATAAAAACTGAAAAAAGACTGGACAATACCGCATTTTGAATGTTCTGGGTTGTTTACTTTTGCAAATGGTATGCTATGATGGGGGGCATTCTCATTCCTGGGCGGTCATACGATCTCAAAGGCAACATACTGTAGGCCCAGCAAACCAATCTGGCAAACTGAAATGGGCATGCCCTATATTTGACCCTATAACTTTCCAACACCCCATAAAAACTGTACATGGGTGCTGTTGTACTTGTGAGACTACTCTGAACACAATTATGAGTGTTTCAAAACTGTAAAATGTATACTTCTGATGATATCATCAAGTGCAGTTTGTGTGTGGAAAATGCAAAAAACAAATATGATCACTTACTTTGGCCATGGCTACTGAAAAAGATTGTACATACTCCATTTGAATAAGTTGTCTACGTTTGCAAATGGTATGCCACAATGGGGTTAATGTTCATTCCTGGGCTGCCATACAGACTCAAAGGCAATATAGTTCAGCAAACCAATCTGGTAAATGTCAACGTGTAAAAACTTAAATAAATATTGAAATGGGCAAGCTCTTTATTTGACCCTGTAACTTTGCGATTCAACCATGAAACCTGTACATTGAGGGCATTGGTGTACTTCTGTGACAACACAAATTTGTGTGTTTTATTGCAGTAAAAGCTAAGAGTATTGTGACATTAACAGTTAAAATGCCATGCAGAACTTAAAAAATAAAATGTCTTAATTTCTCACACTTTTTAGATTTTAATCATATTAAATTATGTTTCATATATAAATAATAGATGTGAAATGAAAGTCCTGTTCCTCCCGAACAAAATGATATATATTATGTGTCGGTACACTTAATATTAAAGAGGTTAATAGTGGTTGAACGGAAACATAAGTCTTAAATTCTAGATTTTGTTTTGGTCAGAATTTACAATTGTGTCCGTCCTTAAGGGGTTAAACTGCAATACATGTGTTTAGAAATCAGTCTGTGTAAATAATATACATTGTTCGGTTCTAAATTACAATTTGATTGCATACATAATTCACCTGAAATTTCTCAGAATAGCCTGGTTCCCGACCACACACTGCCCTAAAATTAGTGTCCCTCTTTGCCCATTTGAAATGTTGTGACGTATGCAGATATATTTATACTCTCAATACTTAGCGCAGTTTACTATGCTCAAGTATAGTGAAGAGTAAAACAATGTGTTCCTTTTTAAGGCATTCCTGGATAAATTGGTCATCAGTGTACTAAGCCAAACTAATTATAAGGCTGAGAACCAAATACTTCTATTAATACTCATTGTATTTACACCCATTAAAAATATGTGAAAATCATTCCTACGTAAAGAACTGGCATTGCAAAACAGGTCTTTTTAAGGTCACCCATAGGTGCTGGGGTCATGAAAAAGTCACAATGATTTGTCTGTTCTATATGTTTATACGTTTACTTTACCTGATTCCCTGAAGCTATTTAGGCACCTGTGGAATATATAACTAACCACACAATGCAATTTACATCTCACCCACTTTAGTTATTTAAATGTTGCGGGAGGAGAACAAATGACCTGTCTTTGAATTTGTATGAAATAAAGCACTATTTCCCAGGTGAGGAAAGGTCACAGAGAGCATCCATTGTGTTACTACAAATTGCAGTCCAATTAGGCTGTGATTGACTAAATTATGTGCCAACTATTTACACTTTCTAATTCCACTGTACAAAATTCAGTGGTACTCTCATCTTCTCCTAAAACCTGGCCTGCCTGTTTGGAGCAAGATCTGGAGGAAAGTTCTTCCAAATTATCATCATTATTAAAAGTGCCAATAAATTCCATAGCGCTGTACTATTGATGAACTAGCAGACAACTATTTGCAACCAGACAAGTTGAAACCACAGGAACAGGGGGAATTGCGGGCCCTGCTCAAATGAGCTTACAAATAAATAGCAGTTACAGTGTACCGTTTTCATCCTAGAGAGCTGGCCAAGTAAACTAGCTTTAGAAACAAGTGCTTGCAGGGGGCCCTGGCAAACATTAGCCAGGATGGCCAGTACAAATGAATTGTGCTAGTCCAGACCTGGTGAGTATTGAGTTCGTAGGTCACAGTGCTGGTCTAGCCAAAGTCATGCATGATTCCTAACTACCCTAACACTCCTGTAGTACTGTTTGTGTGACCTTCTGTTCGATCTAATTTTTGACTGACTTACCTACCTATCATTTGTACTTATTTGTTTGGACCACTCTTTGGGGATATTGAATCTGTGACACTACCGCTGTTAAATGTTGACTGTGCAATGGCAATGCATTGATTACAGAGCTATATCTCATTAAAATTATATCACCGGAGCACCTGGTTCATTGTATACACATCAGAAAGCTGTACATTTATAGTATATTTCAATATAACTTGTTTCCTCTCCTCTAGTGAAAGGTCACGCATGCTGTTTCATGACTTTTGTTTAAATGTATTTCTTCATGGAAAAACTTTGTGAATAAAAATATTTATTTAATATAATAATGTCATTTTAGCCCCTAACAGAATTTGCGACAAAGATTAGACTATTTCGAAACATGAAACAGGAAAAAGGTAGTGACATGCAATAATTAAGACAAAATAAAAACATGACATTATGTTGTAACACATTAGCTCTGAAAATAAGAGACCATAATGAGGAACTGTAAAATGTAAGATTATATGGCAACTCAGTATCTAAGTAAAATGAAAATGTATTAATTTTACATTTCAGTGTGCGGGTTTTAGGGGATTTCACTAGAACATAATGCAGATTATGCAGTTAATAAATATTTAGACAGTGATGAAAGTTTTGTTTTTAGTTTTTCTGAATGCCTTTGTTCTTTGATTTTTTTTTTTTTCCTGAGACCATTTCTTTTTTTTTTTTAATTATTTGTTTTAGTTTACAGTGCATGGAAAGTATACAATGCAGTATTGTCTGAAACATATCAACTCAGAGTAATGCCTCGCAGGGCCACATAGCATCAAGTAGTATGTAACATGCAGTGTGAGGTTTTGGTTTTTTTTTACGAAAGGAAAAGTACATTCCAACAGCAAAGCCATTTACAATAATAAGAGATTATTCCATACGTGGGCCTGAGGTTAAAGCTGAATGCGCTCATGTATAAAGGTGTGTGCCGTGTCGGTAAGGGAATTCACCCCTTTCCCGTTTACAGAAAATAAAGACTATTCGTATTGCCTGTAGTGGACTGGAAGAGGGGGCGGGGGTGCCTTTTGTTAGGTCTGGGAATATGAGTATTGTTGCACCTTCGAACCCTTCACGGAGAGCGTTGAGCAGCAGGGCTTTGTCTTGGAGACACCGAAAGCAGACGATGAAGCCTGCAGGTGCCGACACTCATTCGTATGAGTTTAGCTTGTTTGGGGAGCATTAGCGCTACGATCATGCGTCTCATGAAGTGGGGTATGTCATTGAGGCCCACCGTGTCAGGAATGCCCCTGATTTTGAGGTTGTACCTCCTCCCCTGTTCCTCTAATGCGTCCACCCGCTCCTTGATGGTGAGTTGCTGGTGCTGCAGGTCAGCCACCTGTTGTTCTACCACCATCAGTCTGGCGTCTTGAGTGCTGGTAGAGGCATCAAGTAGCGTGATCTTCATAGTAGCCCCTTCAATGGTGCCCTTATAGTAGGCCATGTCAGCTGCTATATCTTTGAGCAATTCAGCTTGCATGCTTTTGAGCAAGTCAGCTGTGACTGGGTCTCCAGTCCCTGGGACTGCGTGATGCTCCCTCTCCTAGTTTCCTCGATGGAAGTTTCCTCCGAGGAGTATGATGACATTTCATCCTGCAGCGCCATCTTGGCCCTCGTGGCCTGTTGTGAGTGCCGCAGCATCTCGCTGATGTCCCTAGTAGCAGGGCCTTTGTCGGCTCGAGATTTTTTCCGTCCCATTGGCTGCTCCAAGGTGGGGGTGTTAGATTTGGTGTAGCTCACTCGCCCCAATTCCACCTTGTTCTTACTTTATCGCCAATTAGGGCACTCTGCGTCCACTCTGTTCACCAGTTAGCTCCGCCCCCCCCCCGAGGCCATTTCTTTACATTGTTAGAAGTTACGTATTGTTACAATGTTGTTGAGCCTTATCTTGATGTAACATTCAAAATAACTATTAAAATTGTTTTAATGAAAATGTATTTATTATACAGTGTTTTTTTTAATTCCAATTAGTTATTTATTTATTTTTTTGTCAATCTTTGTTTTTATTGAGACATATGGTAAAACAATACAGAAAGTAGAGCAAGGAGTTAGTGCACTTTGAACAAACAGTATGCACAACAGAGAGAGAGCAATATCAATGCTGGAACTCCCGTGTATAACAGCCTCTTTTTATATATGTTGCAACTATGCGTTATTTAGTAGGTTAAACAGGTAGAAACAGTTTAGTTAACGTTAATAGGAGTAGTTGAGCCTTAAGTAACATATGTGATAAACATTATTCTACCCTCGAGATTAATAAGACACTCTGCCTAAACAACAAGTGAGGTCAAGGCATATTGGGGAAGATTAGAGTCGTCAGTGTCTTGTGGTCTATGTGAGAGCGTTTGTTTGCTGTGTCAGAGTTAGGCTACGTAGGGTGTTAGGTTTCCCTTTGCTTGGGTTTTTTATGTGAAAACTAAATTAAGGTTAAACAGGCTTAGTCAAGTATCTGGTACCGAGTTGGTCTACTCCTGCCGACTGTGGTTATTAGTTTGGTGACAGACAGATAAGGTGTGTCTACATAAATGTCGCATTGGCCATGTGATATCAGTGAAGGATTTAAAGTGGGCAGCAGGCCTAAATAAAACATAAGGCTAAGTCTTTCGGGTGACATATAGCAATGTCTCTTAGACTCAGCCGCTCGTTTTGACTTCTTGTAGGGGGGAGCTGACTTTCATTCAGTCTCAGCTCATGGCTGTCCCCGTAGGCTGTTTAGGTAGCTGCATCATAAATATGTTACAGGAGCGTGGCAGTCTATTGAGACTCTGCATCTCATCACAAGCTATCCTCAGGGCCTGTGTATACTCAGAGTGTCTCTGTTGTTGGAGCCCTTGGGGTAAGCAGTGGCAGAGTCTTTGACAACCCTGCTCTACACAAGCAGGTCATGAATGTACCAGCTGACTTGCCTTCAGCCAATGCCCATTCTCAATTAAGGAGTCACAGGGGCTGCGGGATTGCTTGATGCCGCGGTGGATAGCAGGCAGGTTAGAGTCCTCCTCCAGCCCCGGGCCCATGTGGAGGATGGCATCTGTAGGCCACAGACTCGCTGGCTCCAGGAGGCTGAGTCTGTCCCTTGACGGGCGCATTGTGAGACCCGGGTGTTCTGCCGCCGCCAGCGGTGGGTGGTCTTCCTGCGGTGTGGTCTATGCCGCCGAGGCGTTTCCCTCGGGGTCCTTGCCCTGGGTGGGCAGTTAGTGTGGGGAGTTAGTGTTGGCAGAAGGGCTGTGCCCAAGTGAGGCCATTCCCGCCTGTCGTCCCCGTCTCTTTCAGCGTGATATGTGTTGGCTGGTGCAGACGCGCCTCCAGTGTTGCCCAGAACTGCTGGAAGATCTTGTGTAGCCTTTGGAGTGCGCGCTCTGATGAAGGGAGCTTGTACGCCATCTTGTCACCGCCAGTCAGGCTTAGTCTGCATGTTGTTGCAGGGGTCGGCAGATGTCTGTGCTCAGTCCCAGAGTAGACCTGGGTTGACCCCCCTCCCCCGGTCCAGAGGGGGGGAAACGGGACCGAGGAGCTGATGCTTCTAGGGGCTGTTCTGCGTCGTCTCTCAAGTAGGCAAGGCGGCCGTCTGCCTCACCCGTGAAGTAGGCCGCAGCGTCCGGGCGCACCAACTCTCCCCACAGCTGATCAACTTTCAGTATAGGACTCCGCCGTCGGTGTCTGTTGTCGCTCGGGTCTCCGCTGACCACTCCGGGATACAGGTCGGGGTGATTTTTGGGTTTTTCAGTAGCTTGTTAGTTCGTTTCTGGCAGGAGCTCGTCGTGTGTGCGACCAGCCAGCATGGCGGTTCGCCCCCCCCCCGTTAGTTATAACCAACAAATTACAATAAAGCACACAGTAGAAAAACCTAATTAAAGCAGAAATATGTAAATAAATCAGAACTAAAACATTTGATTTGCTTACACTAAAGTCATTATTTAATTAATCTTCTGCCCAATAGTACTCACAATGAAACTATTTGCCACAGCTTTAAAACAATATACTAATATTAATACTTTTTTGGATTGCAGTACACCTGCAGACCTCCTGCCTTCAATAACCACAAGCCCCAGTGTCGTTCATATAATACCTAGCTATACTTCCTTCTATCTCTGATTCCTACTGAGTACTTATAGGAACACCAGGGCCGGCCTTAGGCCTTTAGGCTCACAACCCTCTCCCCCCCGGATGTCTACAGTTATACATATATACTTTTAAATATTGCCACATGCACATAGTCCCAGGCGCATAGCCACTCGCACACAGTCACACACAGTTAATCTTTTTAAATTGCACGCATACAATCGCTCAGTTACAGACAGCCACATACAGTCACAGGCAGACAGTCAGAGGCAGTCACACATACCCACAGTTACAGGTAGACAGTCTCATGCACACACACACACACACACACACACACAGAGCTACAGACAGTCACATAGTTACAGGCAAACACACGATTACAGCCAGACAGCCACACACACACACACAGTTACAGGAAGTCACACACAGAGCCACAGGCTGATAGCCACACACACACACAGCTACAGGCAGACAGCCACACAAACACACACAATTACAAACAGTCACACACACACACAGTTACAGGCAGACAGACACACACAGTTACAGGCAGACAGACAGACACACATAGTTACAGAAACACACACACCTTTTTCCATTATGTTCTGGAGGGGGAGGGGGCTTGCAGTCCCTGTCTAGCAGTTGGGGAAGAATGAACTCCTTCCTGCTTCCAGTGTGCAGCATAACCAGGCAGTGTAGAGGCTGTAATTAGCCCCACCCCGTCTCCATATTTCTTGCTCGGCCCATGCATGTGTGAGCTGTGTCGGTTGCCTGGCGTCTCTGCTGCCATGGCACCCTGTGTGGCCGCACAGCTCGCACACCACTAAAGCCGGCCCTGAGGAACACCACATAAATGTGTAACATATAGGAACGAAAAAGAATTTGATCATAAAGCCATGCTACTTATTTGTCTACCTACACATAGTTCAGAGTATTATCATATTCTTTCTGTCCATATTTGATTTATTTTTATTGTTTCTCATGTTTGCTGCTTAGTACCCAAAATAGTTGTATTATTCATCTGTGTTCACAATACCTCATATAATGTACAGTTGTATACGGCGTGTACGAACTTCAATAAAATAGAAATAAAAATAAAAAAACACGATAGACATGCATACGTGGGTTTTGTTGTTTTTAGAAGTGAATTTAGCATTAAGCAACGACTATGGTTAGACTGCCAGCTTTAATGTAAAGATCCCATTTTAAAAGTAGTTATTCCATAACAGAATACCAAACATCAAAGAAAAGAGTTACTTGCGCACTATCCCATATTCCGATGTACATTTAAATAACAGGAAGTTTTTACTATCACTTCAATGGGCATTTAAGTGTAAGCTTAACTGCCATGTCAAGGTAAACCACTTAGGCGAACAATTCACCTTGCTGCTTTCAGCTTCAGGTAAGAAAATCTCTGAGACAGAGAGGGGTATTTTTCTAAACCCTTACATACTTAATAACCCTTAATAGGGAACACATGGGGTGGTTAGCAGCATTGTAACATGGCTGTGTAACATAAAAGCAAATACAAATATACAAAAATAAGTCCTGCGCTCAAACTCCCACTACTCTTGGGCAGCACCAATGACTATGGCACACATCAGCCACAATACAATACTTAAACAATACAAAACATAACTGGATAATTAGATGCCCAACTTTGTCAGATCAGCAGTGTTTGATTGCATAGTTCATTCATTCATGGGCTAAGAAAATGCCTAAGACAGATTGTATGTGTAGCATTTGCTTTTGGAATCGTACTGTTAATTCTTAACCCCTTAATGACCATTTACGGTCTATGCCGTTATAACAATACCATCTTCAATGGTATTATTCCAAAATGAAATTACGCACTCATGCAGTATCATCGAGGCTGCACGGAGATGACAAAGCAGAATGTTGGAAAAAGGTTTTTATGAACCTTAAGTGGTTAACATGAGCACAAAAGCTATGTCAATGCCTTTATCAGAAAAAAAAACAGCTTCTTAGCTTGCCTATTTGTCCCCAGCTTGGAGGCAGCAGTGTGAAGTGAAGGTGACATTGGTCAGCCCCCCAGTGAGATCTGGGGAGGCGTTGAGAAGCGCTTTAAGACCATTATATCCTGTGAGTGCAATTTTAGTAGCACAGTTTACAGATTTTAACTGCATTACACTATATTTTTTTTCACAGCGTTATTTCCATTGTTTACACTTTACAGTGTATCTTAGCCAATACATTATGTTTTTCAATATCAACTCTCAACCTTGCTAATAAGAAATAAAGCTGGTGAGTTTATCCACAGCAAATAACCAGGAATAAATGTTTTATACTGTCAAACAGATCAAGAAGATGACCAGTGATGCAAGTATAGAAGTGTCAATATTAACACCAGTCTGTCTTCAGAGTTTAACACAAGGTACAACGTACAGAATAGGACAAGCACATTACAGTTTGCTAAAAGGTACATTAAAAACTGTATACTACAGCAAAGAGCCCCCTGGGCAAATTAGAAAAATGTTCACTTTAAGCAGCTCTATGTATCTGTCCTGATAATCTAGAACCAGTAAGTTTACCTTGTTTGTGCATTTGGGTCTGTTACATAGTCACAAACATGCTGTACAGGCCAGAATGCCACCATTATTTTATCCTGTTGTGGTTACCAGCCGAGATGAACTAGCACAGAACAAACGAAAACTAGTAATTTTTCGGTCTTTTCTGATACATTGCAGTCAATCATTTGCTCTGTATAGCACACAAACACAAGTTCGTTACATGATTTGCAGTAAGGAATTCACATTGAATTCCATTTAAAGTATACTTATCAGAAATACAGTAGTCAGGAAGTCACTCTAGACAGGAACCTAGATTTTCTCTGATCATCATCAACATAATTAACAAAGTTAACAGATTTGCAAAAAAAAAACATAATTAGCAAAGTTAAATATGAATGTTAACATTTTACTTTTAAAGTACATCATGAATACATTGGAAATCATAAAATGTGATTCTAGGTGCTTTTGAAAGTAGTTAGTGAACAAACTAGGTAGATATAGAGCTCCATTTAATTCACCAGAAAAATCAATATACCTTCAGAATGACAAGACACTCAGAGAGTGAACAGATGAAATTCATAGTATAATGAATATTATGTTTTCTTCTTTAGAACACAATACGCTCATCATCTCAGAATCATCATTATTTTTATTCTTTATTTTTGGTCACACAGCATAGTATGAGCACCTCAGGATAATAGTAGCACATATATTTGAGGCCCACATGGTCAATAGGTTATCATGAAAAATTGGATATGCAGTGTAAATTTGGTATAAGAAAATCATAATAAAACATAAACATCAATAACTAGCTTGTTTCCCCGCTAGAGCATCTATGTATGCTGGGTTGGTGTGTACTTAAGGAGACAGTAATGTTCTTCAGATGGTCTACCACCCTCCCTGAGACCAAGTTACTTAGACACTTGAGCTCAGAATTATTTTTACATCAATTTAATCTTAAAAATAAAATTGCAACACATTTACCTTTTGAATTTGGAAAGTTCTTATAAAATCTTATTGCTAAATTTAGAGCTATACCTATTTTTTATTGCCATTATTTTATTATAATTTATTATTAATATTTGATGTATGCACTTCCCTGGTAAATATTTGGAGTTCTTTTGAAGCATGAATTTCCTTCATATTTTCTTCTAAAATTATAAAAAAATAGTCCAAAATTCCATTGATCTGGCAGGGACATCAATTTTAACCCCTCCCCCCACACAAAAAAAAACAAACAAACAAAATTCAACAAGGAGAAGGCAATGACAAGAGGAAGAATTAGCTATTTAACACCAAAGAACCACTAAAATTAGAGGTATTACAGAGGACTGTAATCAAGGCAACATAGGATAGAGAGACAAAACAGTCTCCTCTGTCAACTACCATAGTGTCAAGCTGGGTGGGTGGTGGCTATAAATAAAGATTAGTGAGTACTCAACAGGGGGGAGAGCATTTAAGCTCCCTAAAGACAGTATCCTAATTTTTATTTAACAAAAGTTAGTCATAAAACTAAAGCTTATAAAAATATAGAATTATTGAAAATACTGTCACTTTGAGATGTCTCTTTTAGCCAGTTTGCATTCTTGATCTCACTTGTTAGCATTGCGTCCTATTTAAAAAAAATAAAAGTAATAATACACTAGTTATATAGTTATACATGCTGTATAGGCCTCTATTTAACGTCTGTGATATTATAAATAGAAGTGTAATGTCTTATGTTGGTTTTATTGCTAAATCTCCCCTGTTATGTTTATGCTGTTACTTTGACTGTATTTTAAAACGTTTTTCATGTTTTCAGTGAGGTTCTATAGGCTGGATCAGATACATTATATTCCTTGAAGCCCAGGAAACTGCTCTCAGTTACTGTAACTGGTTGCCTTAACACTGGGGAAATATCAGTTTAAGGTGTTTTGCAGAATAATGAGTGTTACATATCCTATTGCAGCTGTAGATTGGGTCAGCGCGATCATGTTATTTTCTAACTGAAGAATGGGTCACCATGTTAATGTCACCTATATAACTTGGGTCCCGATCAAAAAAAAAAAAGGTTAAAAGTCTGTGCGCTAGACTATAGATAACAGAGATAACCCTGTTCCAAACAGGGTTACCAAATGGTTTATAGAACATCACAGAGGGACATATCTAATCCTATTGAAGTTATCCTATGGTCTTGTTTCCCCAGGAAAGTTGTCAACTCTAATCCTGTATAAAGTTTAGAAAAGTAGAACAAGACATAAGAAGTCCCTGTGACATGAAAGGGGCAGCAGAGGATTGAAGTGTCTGTCAGTATTCTTCATCTCATGGGCACTCAGCAGGAAACTACTTGACTGACAGACTCTGGCTGTTGTGTTTCCTGCTAAAGTGTGAAGATCATTATTTGCATGTTTTGGGAGGGGTCTGAGAGCTGGGTCCTTTTCAGCAGAAAGTCTTTTATCTTTTATGTAATTCTAATGGCCTCCACAGTTCTGTATACCAGCACAGTTTATCCAAGTAAACTAATCTGCCTGATATAAACACAGTGTTTCCTATAGTATCCTAAAAAGAGATACATGACTTTGATTTAAGATAAAGTTTAAGTCCGCACAGTGTCTGTTCATTACCTAGCCACTAAAAAACATCAGATTCCAGTTTACCAATCCCCCACCCCAATCTATGTCTACCTAAACCATACCGTACTGGCATTGACCTGTAACATCTTTGTCCACAAATTTACAATATATTATTATTTTTTCCTTATAAAAAAAATCTCGTATTAATAACTATCTAATTCATGCTCTGACAACGTTAGCTACATGATAAAGAGCTCACGGACAAGGTCCTCTTTACCTTTTGCATTGGTGTGTTTATATCGCAAAGTCTTTTTCCCAAGTTGTACAGCGCAGTGGAATGTGTTGGCGCTTTATAAATGCCAGTTATAATAATAATACAGATGACTGACATTATAATCAGCAACTGTCGGTTGGAGAATTCAGCACAAACCATGGAAAATGCATCAAACTCTATGAAATTAGATGTATAAAAGAAACATTCAGTTGTGGGACATAATTTAACTAATTTGTAATAGACATAAAAATGTGTGGTAACTCAACCACCAGCATGAATAAAATAGATTTTAACACAAATCTAAATAAGGAAGTAGAATGACAAATGATATAAAGCTTAATAATAAACTAAATACATTAGGGATAGGGTTAGGGCTGTCAGGAATAAAGTTAACCTAACACGCAAACCTAAAGGAAACATTATAGGAACCTGTACAGGTCCTTAGAGTGGCCGGGATAGTGCCGGAGACACATAAATGAAATGTCTGCAAGCCGAGAGAATAAACAAGAGAGGCTGTGGTCTAGGATACACAGAATCAATAATCAGACCAAGGTCAGGATAACAGAGAGCAAGAATGAATGAAATGTAAATCCAATACACAGTATAAACACACTCTCAGGTAACAAGGACCACGACAGGACAAGGACAACCAGGAAGCATACTGGGTTGTCTTTGGTTACAGAGGACCAGAATACCATATAAAATGGCATTATAAAATGAGACCAATGGAAGGGTTACATTTCATATATGATGTCATAACAAGGCATCTCATATATTTATATTCCACCAACATATTCTACAAGCTTTACAATTTAAGGAGTAAGAGATTTAGAATTAAAGCGGTTCTGTTACTTTTTTTTTAACACAGGCGAATCCCAAATCCCTTCCTTACATGGCCAGTATTTATTTCTTATTTTGAATTATGCATATTTTCAAAGTTATGCATAAAAACAAAAAAGGATTTTTCTTTAGGTGTGAACTGAAGATTGATAAAAGTTGACACAGGATGGACATGAGTCAAGCTCCACTGCCTTTGCCAACATTGTCATTGTCTGTACTCCCCTCCCTCTTGTGGTACGTTACCTTCAGAAGCCACTGATCCCCATTATTGACACTCGCTCATGAGAGTCATATCCTGCACATGGTGTATACATTCACTGCTGTCCCTTCCAGAGATGGTAGATGTTTCTGCTGCTACTTTTATTCTCTTGGTTTATTTCTCTTTGTTTATTGTGTGCTATCTTTTTATCATGATTTATTGTATACTATTTAAACTGGAACCTTCTGTTCTGCAGTTCTCTTTAAAGGAACACTTACACTATAAATACATATTTGTAGTGATATCATTAGAGTGTCCCTGGTGGCATTAGATTGTTGGACCCCGCTTTATAAATTAAAAAACGGGACCTTTTATTCAAAAACATTCCGGTCTCGCTGAGCAGTCTTCTTCTGAGATCACCAATAGGATGTTTGCTACAGTGAAATATTGAGGGCCATACTGCGCATGCAAGGCAAAATCCGCACAGTTACAATTGTTCTATTTGATAAAGTGATGATACCCATAACATTGTACTTGTGTCAGTTTAAAAAATAAATGGAAAATACCAGCTGGCAATAACTGTTTTGTGAACCTTTTGCATCTGGTTTTAGCATACACAGCATGTTCACCTCAGATCTCTTGGACAGGCAACCAAGGCCAGGTGAGCTACACACACAGTGTCAAAGCATTTGCTGCTTGTTAATGAAAGGCAAGTTTTTAGGGCTTAGTATATATTTGTGAAGATTTTAGTAAATACATTTGTTTTTCCAACGATTAAGTACACTGATCAGCCACAACATTAAAACCACCTATGTAATATTGAATAGGTCCCTCTCGTCCTTCTAAAAGAGCACTGATGCATGGACTCCACAAGACCTCTGAATGTGTTCTGTGTTATCTGTAACCAAGACATTAGCAGCAGATCCTTTAAGCCCAGCAAATTGTGAGGGGCCTCCATGGATCAGATTTGTTGTTCCAGCACATCCCATGGATGCTGAATCAGCATCAGAGATCTGGGGAATTTGGAGGCCAAGGCAACACCTTCAGCTATTTGCCATGTTCCTTAAACTATTCCTGAACAATGTTTGCAGTGTGCATTATCCTGCTGAACCCCCCCTCCCCATGCCCACAGATACTATCACTGCTAGGAAGGGGTGTATGTGATCTCCACCAATCTCTGGGTAGGTGCTACATGTCAAAGTAGCATCCATATGAATGCCAGGGCCCAACATTTCCCAGAGTAGAACACTGCCTCCCCCAGTCTGCCTACTTCCCTAGGTAAATGATGCACACAAGCACCCGGCTATCTACCAGAACTAAAAGAGACGCAACTCATCAGACCAGACAACTTTTCATTGCTTCATGGTCCAGTGCTGATACTCACTACCCCATTGAAGGCACTTTCGGCGGTGGACAGGGGTCATTATGAGCACTCTAAAAGGTCAAGAATAACTAAAGACTTGAAAATCTATGAGTGTTTACTAAACTGGAAATTAATAATAGAATAGAGAATTTTAGGCCACAATATCTGAACTGGAATAATAGTTTAGTAGTGGTGTTTTGCTATATTGGCCTTTCCAGGTCACCTATATAAAATATTCTTGACTTACTGATTACATATCTTTGGAACTATCTTTCAATGTCACCATACCACAGCAGATACCTGCTGATGTACAAGAAAAGCTATGGTTTAAAGGAAAAACGGTCAAATTTGGGGGACATTGGGGCCAAGTAAGCTCATGCTCCAGGCAAAGGATGACAGTACTCAGAGAGGGAACGCCATGGGAGTTGACAGCCTTCTGTTTAAGAGAGATAGATATAAATTATCCTGTGCCTCCAAGCAGCACTTTGCAGTTTCCTCTATCACAGAGAGAGACCAGGGATATGTAATGGTGAAAAATGCATTTTTTGAGAATGAGATATATTATACCCAATAAAGGGAGTCTGTACTCCATAATAAACCACATCATAAAATTGTAAGGTCAATTTATTAAAGCAGCACTGTCGCTGTCTGGGGACATTACAGAGTTTGCAAAGACATCACCACTGGGGGTCCGGTAGCTTGGCGGGTTGAAGGGTCATGTAAAAGGATCTACTTACCTGAACTGGATTCCATCTGAATGAAATAAACATTTTAAATTTATTTATTTTTGGGGGGAGGGGGGGGGGGAAGAGAGGATGGCTGTATAGAATTATGGCTCCCTCCCTTCTTAGCCAGACTGAGACATGTCCAAAAGAACGTTTATTTGAGCAGGGGCCATGTAAACCTTTGTTTATCATTTACTATTTACTTATGTCACATTTACACAATTACATTTCAGTACATTTCTTAAAATGAACTATGGGATTAAGCATGATCAGTTAAAATAAAGACCTGTCGCATAGCACATTTTGGAGATGGATAGAATTATAATTCACAGGAAAGTCAAAAATAATAAAATGCATTTATAATAGGTCTAGTAATAATGGTTTATATGTCAAATGGCAAACAGAGAACTAGAATGCAAAAAGTAGCTCACACTTGCCAAATTAAACTAAAATCATTTTAACCAATGATGCTATTTTATCTTAAAATTTACAATTCAGATGTCAATTCACCACTGTTCACGGTTTAGTTTGCAATCACCTTAGAATATTTAACACTTCGAAGCCTAAAATCCAGCAACCTGGTAAGAAACACAGCTGCCTATTATGGCCTGATAGACTTCCTGTAGAAATTGTTTTAGTGCTCCCTGCTCAGACATCCACTCTGCCTCCCTGGCTTTTGATCTGTACTTCACAATTGCCAATGAACAGGCCTTCATCAACACATCAAAGGCGACTTAACACTAGGAGACACCTTTCCTGTAGGTCTATGGGCTACATCTTTCTGCCTAAGAAATTGGAGTAGAATTTAGCACAGTGTATGTAATTACAGGAAATGTATGTCCCATGCAGTAGATAGCTAGGGAAGGGAAAATCATTTTGGAACTTTTTTCTTCTTTTCTGGGATATAAACCAACTAGTAGGAAGGTGTATCTAGAAATGGATGTATGTTTACATGCATGAATATATGCGGTTCCAGTACTGGACTTGCACTGACCATGTCCAACTTAGGACTGTAAATTAGTTCCACCCCACCCCCAAACATTACCCTGATAATAAAAAATGTTTTGCCGGGCAGTATACAGAATCCCACCAGACCTTTTAGCCATATGGGAAGACATGGCCTGAGACAGCATCTCTAGTGTAAATGTAAACATGTAACTTATCCTTTTCACAAAAGCTGCTGATCGCTACCTAGTTTGTAAACTTACTGTGATTGATAAAATTCAGACACATTCATATATCCATGCATTTATAATTTTATTACCGAACAGGGGCAGTGTACGTTGAGTCAATGGGTGCTGTCTCACAGATGTCTGCAAACAATTAGGGAGTAGTATGGGTAAGAAAAATCAAACATGCATATGCATCTGCATATTAATGCTCACGAGAGTGCTTTGTGTGTTACTAAGTTCCAATCATTTTAACACCAATACTGCTGGCCTTATTCTCACAGGTAGGACTTTTGGATGAAGCAATATATTGCCCAGGTAAATATAAACTAGACATCCTCCTTTTAATATCTAGAATGTCTCTCTGAACTGGACTGCAAAATAAGACTGCCAGGTGAGCTCAGAAGGCCAAAGGGTGGATTGTAGAACATTTTAATATCTATGGGAAAATTGCTATTCACTTACCATAGTAGGATTTCTATCTAGTCACAGAATACAGTGTGTTAATTAAGGTTACTGTATCAAAAAGTTGGAAAATAACTCAAATGAAGTTTAGTTTATGCTACATTTTGCAACTTGTAAACTAATCATAAAGGTTTAGTGACCAAAATTCTAAATTTGAATAATGACAGTTTCAAGGTATATCCGGGGTATTATGCCACCATGGTACAATATATGCAAAAGAAAAAAAAAAACACAAAAACACCCTGTAAATCACCACCCAAAAAAAAAATAAAAAAAATAAATACCTACCACAATTACAGGCATCTTCTCTTGCAAAAGATTCCACAAGCAGTGAAAAGGATTTAATCTTTACAGGAACAGGAAATGTATGCATAGACATGCGATTATTCACTAAATGATCAATTCTCAGGAATCCAAAACAACTTAAAAGTAAAAGTTCAGAAATTTTCGTAAATCCAATATTTTTCCTAAAACATAAAATCTGCTTTGAATTCATACTTTAGAGAATAATGCTGATGGTATTTAGTATTTAAATTGGTACTGGTCAATGAAATACCCCCATTTTATCCTGAACAGTGTCAGATGGTTTTAGTCTGCGTAGACAGGGCCGACTTAAAGGGTAATATGCTATGTAGTCTATCAATTTAGATGTAAAGATGTAAAATTGATAGGGTCACCAATGGAATATGTCCCAAACGCTCATAGCGATTGTTCAACTTTTAGTTCTTTGCACCATTTTTCAGAACACAACAATTTGATCAATTTCACCAACTGTCTGGTTCAAACAAAATCAGACAGATTTAGTCATGTGCTAAATGACAATCTTCAATAAATTGTGATAGTAAACAAGCTACAAATAAATACAAAATGTATAGTTTAATAGTGCTTTGTAATATACGGTTTAATAATCTGTTAATTATGTTACAAACAGGACACACATAGTTTGAGCTATACAGTCCCACAATTTCTTTGAATATCATAAAGAGAAACAGACTGTTCCCAAAAGAGCCTTCATTTATTTTCAGTAATGAATGCACAGTAGAACTCTCTGCTGACTAGTACATTTTAGTATGTATAAAATAATGAATAAAAAAAAAACATTTAGTTCTGGGATGAGCAATTTTACACTAAACACAAAAAACAAAGATAGATAAGTGCTTGCCAGAGGGATGCACAAAATGGAGAAAAATGAATTTATGAAATGGTGCAAGGGCATGACGAAGACTCAGGCACCAGCTCCCAAATCAGTGTTAAAACATTTGTCTATATACAAATTAAGAAAAAAACAAAAAAACAAAAAAGAAAAACACTAAAAACAAAAAAGACGTCACAACACTTTACCTTCCTAATATACACAAAAATTCCTGCAAATTCAGAAAATGTTTGTTTTCCTATAGCACCCTTCAAATCGGTATCCAGACAAATTTCTACAGTCTCCTTCACTGAAGGTAGAACCTCAAGTTACCTAAACACTAGACATCCCTTCTAGGGATTAAATTCCAATGCACTATCACTATGCATATACAGCCCGAGAGGCCTAACTAAATCACCCTATATACACTTTCCCTCCATTGAATAAAAGTCTTAGCCTTTTCCCAAATAGGTAAATTAACCTCTGGCTTATAGGCCTTCATTGGCTGTTGGCCTTGACCAGCAGTTGGACAACACAATAGGTCTTTCTGTAGTAATCCTAGGAGAATTTCTAACAAGTCAGTATAGTCCCATTTGTGCACAAGTTAGTGCCTTAACTGAATTCAGTTCATTAAAGTAGTGGTCGACCAAAACCCCGACCTGTTAATGATCTCTTACTGAGCTTAGCACTATCCTGTAGGCTGGGAGAGTCTGCAAATCACTAAAATATTAGAAATATTGACCAATAACGGGAGACAGATCTGTACTATGTGGACGAAAGGACAGAATCTAAACAATGGTCATGAACATTGTGTGCATTATAATGAATAGCATCTATACAATATTTTGCACTTTAAACCAATGTTGAATTTATATAGAATGTCCAGGCTTTTTTTTAACAAACAGCATTTTGTAATAAAGTGAAGTATCTGTACAGAATGGCATCCTGTCAGCGACCCAACAAGTTGATGCTGCGGCATGTACGGCAGTGTTGGTTTGTCCAAGTTTCTGAGCCTCAGTTGCAAGTAGACAGAACAATACAATTTCAGAAATTGTTTATATTACAACTGGATGAAGTGGTAGGACTGGTGATCCAAAATAGGGAAGCATCATGTATTGGCTCCTCTGTGTATGGTGCATATAACACAAATGGACTAACGGCATTTTAATTTCTGAGCAGGGGTCTCCGTGCTCATCACTACTCCTTCTCAAGGTCACCATGGCCTCCACATTGTAGGTGTAGGGGGCTTAAGCTCAGGTGTTCGGTCACTGTCCTGCACAGTCCCATGGACACCTTTTCCAATTTCTGTGTCTTCTGTGTCAGAGCAACTGTCCTCAGAAGATGATGCTTGCATCCCTAAACCATATCCAGCCTCAGCATTTGGAGAATCTAGCAGCACATCCAGAACTAGATCCTGTAGGCTACCCTCACTTAGAGGCATGGACTCCAGTAGGTGATTGAGCAGCTCAGCAGCTAGACTGGCATCTATACCAGGGCAGTTGGACACAAACGTGTGCACTTCATGCATGCATTGGATGTATCCTGCGGCAAAACGCTCACTGGCCTCATGCTGTAACCTTTCAGAATCTGTAAAATTAGAGAAATTTATTAATATTTGTTTTCCCATAAAGGAGAGTGGTACACCCAAATGAAAATAATCCTGGAGCTGCCAAAAGAAAAATGGCAAGGGCACAATACATTGTTACCTATATGAACCCCTTAAGGACACAACTTCTTAAATAAAAGGGAATCATGACTGAATATTTCCATCATGTGTCCTTAAGGGGTTAAAGGATCACTATAGTGTCAGGAAAACAAACCCGTTTTCCTGACACTATAGTGCCCCCACCCTCAGGGTCCCTCTCACTTGGCGCTGAAGGGGTTAAAACCCCTTCAGCCACTTACCTCCCTCGCCAACATCAGCTCCAGAGTGGAGCGGAATGCAAATGCGCGGCAAGTGCTGCACACGCATTCAAACAGTCCATAGCAAAGCATTTCTCAATGCTTGCCTATGGACGTTCTGCACGCTGGAGTCGCAGATGTGCCTCTAGCGGCTGTCAGGAAGACAGCCACTAGAGGTTGGCTTAATCATTCTATGTAAAAATAGCAGTTTCTCTGCTATGTTTACATGTGAAGGGTTAAAACCCGAGGGACCTGGCACCCAGACAACTTCATTGAGCTGAAGTGGTCTGGGTGACTATAATGTCCCTTTAAACCTATATTATCCCGGACAAGTTTCTATGTAAACTTGAGTGCATAGATGGCTATTGTAGAACTATAAAGCATCATATGAGCTGTAGTTATGCCATTTTGGCCATGCATCCTATAAAGCTCTGCAGCAGACACTCACCAGCTGTCCTGCTTTGAAGGATCCTCTGTACACGTTTCACAGTCAATTCTAGAACTTCAGCATTCTCCATTTTTGACTGAAACTAAAAATATAAGAAAAATAAATTCATTACGTTTGCGTAAACAATAATAATATAGCGGCAGCAAATTCCGTAGCGATGTACAATACAAAATATCTATTCACATAATTAAATGCATAAGGAGAAATATTTGACCGCTACTGGCAGCAATAACATTGCACTTCTTCTGTAATCAAAACCTTAAATCCCAGAGAGCATTTTTACTCCATTATGGAAGACGGAGGCAGGATAGGTTACTCCCACCTTTGCAGCCTATTGCTGGGCGAGTATGCCGGTAGAGTACGTCTGTTTACAGAGCAGGGGAAAAAAAGTTAACTATTCCCAGATGCTTGAACAGTGCCATCTAGAATATTAAGTGACAAATAGTTTTGGTACTGTATATAGAGCTCAATCGGTGCATCATGCCCCCTTTTCATAGAATTCTTTATGGTTTTGGTATTCAGAATGTTGAACATATGCAGGCCTCGAGCTTAAACTTTAAAAACACTGGAACACACCTCTGTGTCAGCAAGGATGCCCCGCAGCTCCTGCAAACTCTCGTTAATTCTTGCTCTCCTCCTCTTCTCCACCAGAGGCTTCCTCGTCTAGAAAAATAGATAATTATGGTATATTTAATGACGCATGGAAGTACTTACAATTGTCAATTTTAATAAAGTAAGAACACTGCAAGTTTATTCCCTAAACTGGGAATTGCAGAAAACTCATGACGCCCACACACCACCACAACAAGAAAACCTGAGTTAACGCATTTTCCAATACAGCCTATAGGTTGACATTCACTTGTTAGTTCTCTGTAATTCCAGGTTTAGTGAATTTATGTGAATACAGTGGTAGACATTTACTAGGAGACATATGCAAGACAATTTTCCTAGTGAGTTAAAGCATCTCTCACTTCATATACAAGAGAGATATATTGTTTTTTAAGCAAAACTCATGCTGGCTCTGTTGGAATTTTAATGACATTCCAACGCAGTCCAAAAAATACAAACCACACCATAAAACAAAAAGTAGGGACTACTTTGTCTTAAGGTTGAGAAAACGCAGATCTCCGCCATCAACTTTTGTCCAATCCTAACAGCCGTAACAATTGACAGCTGTGGGATTCAGTCATCATGCCACTCATTGCTGTCTAAGGAGGCTCTTGCGCATCCTCCATACACCTCAGTGTTACACCCTCGCACACACGTGAGTGTACAGAACTGATGCGGCGTCTGGCATATGTAGCAGGAAGAAGAAGGCCTGCAGGAATAAGATTGAGGCAGCCATGAATAACCACTTCGGGTAGGTAAACCTAACTACCACTACACCACTTGGCAACTGCACCCTAACTGGAGATGTCACCTTCCTGCAAAATATGCAGACCTTTAAAAGTGACAGATCTGCTTTAAAGAGACCCTAAAGTCACCTTCACCACCATTTTTAAGCATGAAAAAATATTGAGAACATAGCAAAATTATAATGCCTCTGGTGGCTGTCAGGAAGACAGCCACTATAGGCACTTTCCCTGCTATATCGGAGTCAAACTCTGTTATAGATCAAAAGTTTCTCCTAGAGCAGCATTTGATTGGCGTAGTGTTTTACTGCCTCCCAATGCTTCCCTATGAGGAAGCTTTGGTATGGATGAGATAATCATGAGCTCAGTCAAGGAGGTGGAACGGCATCGTGGACACTGGCATGGCGAGGCCTTTCAAAACGTCAAGGGAGGGGGAGAACAATATGTAGATAGGTAGCAGGACAATAAAGAGTTATGAATACATGTTTGTATTCCTAAAGCTATAGTGTTCCTCTAAGTCCCAACAAGTTGTATTATCATTTAGCTATCCTAAAGCTATTTTAAATGAAAGAATTAGCTCATAAAAGCCACTGTAGTAAATACATCCAAGCGTACTTAAAATATATTTGCCAGATACGGTGTCAGAATACTTAAAACCTATAGAAAAATAATGATTTATATAATTTCTAAAATCATTGTAAAAAAAAAAAAAAAAAAAGGACATGTATTGTCTACATCCGGTTAAGAGCTCTAGATCTATAGAAGTTGTATAATTAACTCTGTCAATAGCTTCTTTAAAACGCCCAGCAAGAATACATTATCATCTCAATGACTTGTCATTAATTGAACTGAATTGTTCAGTTCCTTGAACTTTACAAACCAAGCAACCAAAATGCTAAATGGGGAGAAAGGTTAGGGGAAAAAAAAAAAACCAAAAACTAACTAGGAACAGCAAATTAAAGTTACCTTCATAACTCTGTGTCAGTCTAGACAGTGATCATATAAATCCTTTTAACCTACCCACACAAAAAGACAACAAACACAAAATAAGTTATTAACATCTAGTTACAGCCAAGGGGTGTATTCACTAAACATGGCTAAGTTGTGGTTCACTGAAAGACAACATTATCAGCAATGTGAAAATAACACACTATAACTGAATTTAAGATTTTTCTTCATCTTATTACTCTTAGCCTACATTCTGCAATTCGGTTATTTATTCACTAAATTTTTTTATTTTTTTTTAAAAGACAGATTAGCAGAACTGTCAGAAATTCAAAGCGATTATCACATTTAAGGCCAAAATAGACAAACTGGAAAAATTCAGCTATTTTGTCCTTAAATTAGAAATTCACTTTCAGTTCTTGACAATTCTCACTTTAATACATAATTTATTATGTTGTTATTATGCAACATTAATAACCCTCAAACCAAAAACAGTACAGAACTAGTAGACATTGTATACATTATTACTGATTAGTACATGTACCATCAGCACAAAAACCCTAAAATACCAATCCACTGAAGGTTGTATTTAAAACATACTGTCACTTTTACAAATCTAAAGTTCCATCTCTCTACTAAAACATTCTACTGAATGCCCAAAGCTACAAATAAGTCTGACAATTGATATCAGCAATATATACCAGACTTGGGTTACTGAAAATGATACATTAGTCACATATGCTAAATTTAAGATGCTCACAATCTGATGGAATTTTAATTCACATTGCATATGAATTATTTGTTCTGTTACTCATTTGACTACCTTTTGATGCATTCATTTGAATATGCAAAATGTAAAGCTAAGCTTTTCTACTGGTATCTCCAGGAACAATTAACAAAAGGAAGAACGTGCTAATATTTTAGTCTCAAAGTCTCTTACCCACAGTCAGCTAGGTTGCCAGTTCACTTAGACTGTCTGTAGATCTCCTAAATGCCCAGACATTTTGCAGCCCTGGCACTCAAACTCTCCACCTCCCTTACACTTTCTGTCAGTGCTCCACCCTCTTAAAGTGTTCCCCTCCTCTTTTCTACTGCTCCATCAAAGTCCCCTTGTTTTACTACTGGTCTTCCTGCACATATTTTATTTTGCTCACATCTCATTTCCTATAGCCCCTCTAATCTCCATATCTCTAGCAAGCTATTATTAATCTTTCTATCACTGTTCCCCCCACATTTCTTCCAGACAGTCCATTGTGCTTTAAGAAAGAAAAAGTCAAAGAAATATACTTTAAAGCTTAAATATTTTAGCCGTTTTTTTCCCCATTAAAATGTTTTACATTTTGTCCCTTTAAACAGTGATTTGTGTTTAAATTGATTTTACACTGTGTGCATTTGTTCCTTGCAGAAGCACATTTGTGATAGTAGCCATGATTACTTGTGTACACTGCCTTTTATCACTGGGACATTTCAAAGGACACCCTAGCCCTTTATTATTGCCTCAAAAGCAGACAGCCATCTGCTAGGACTACCCAAGTCTGTGCCTTTGGCCTTGAAATGTGATCCCATATAAACACAACAGGATATCTAAAGGAGGTGTCAAAGGAAGGAAGCATTACTTTAAAATTCTAACAATACGGTCAGCAACATGGCTAGAATTGCTGTAGTATTATCTTGCCTAAATGTAGGATATCATTTATTCTGAGCTACCTAGTATAAACATTTTCAATTAGAAGGGTCACATACAACACACAAATTAAAAGAGACATTACAGTATAAATGTACTGTATTAGGGAGTCAATTCAAATGGAACTTTATATTCCATTCTGACTAAATTCCGTTTAGTACTTTATTAAACGGACACTACGTGAATATTTCACTAACATGGACACTGTAACCAAATTTGGAATAATGTATCCTAGCTTGACAAGCAAGCTAGCGGATATGTCAAAATCTTTATTACTATTTTTATTAGTACTTTGATTCCCCCAACACAATCATTCAAGCATACTACATACAGTTACTACTACTTTGCATCCAGCTCCCCCACAGAAATCAATTGGAGTAAATTGATCACAAGTATACAGCACAACTGCCATGATTTCAATAATTAGTTGTGCATAGTACGGCAGTGCTTGACAAATTTAATTTAAATATAGGAGCCAGCTTAAAAAAAATACAAAAAACCCCACAAAACTTAGGAGCCAGGTTTTTTGTTTTGTTTTTTAAACAGATTTATATAACAAAAATATAAATCTTAAAGGGACACTATAGTCATATAGTCACCAGAACCACTACAGCTTAGTGTAGTGGTTCTGGTATCTCTAGCCTGTCCAGCAGGCTTTTCAATGTAAACACTACCTTACCTGCCTGCTCTGCATCCTATTTAGTGATGTCATATTCCGACTCCCAGCATCACAACAGGGCGTGCGAGGGACCAGAGCAAGAAGCTTACAGCTCCCTCGCCACTGCTTCTATTGCTCACAGCCAGCAGACTTGGGGGGACCCTATGGTGGCCAGGGCTGACAAACACAATTCATAGTTGTCATGGTACTTAGGATTTGTATTGTATACTTGTTATCTATGTACAACCAAAAAAAAAAAAAAAAGGTGTATGCATGCTTGACATGGTTTTGAATGGATGGTAGAGGTCATGTAGTGTAAATGATGATAACACACACACACACACACACACACACACACACACTATATACTGTGATTTTTGTGGCTGCTATGAGATTTAGATGCCAAATATAATACATTTTGGCACACTGAATACTTCAAAAGCAGTCCTTGATATTTCAAGTCCTCCAGTGAATTTATTTTACTCCTCTGGAGTTAATTTTCACTTGCCATTTGAGCCTTTCACCGGTTTAGAAAACATGTTTACATTGGGTTCATATAGGATGGCATACTTTTGCCACCCATGTTTTATTAAGTTGGTAGTGGCATTGTTTTCAAATGATTTGGCACAAACCAAGGGTCCTCCAGATGCACATAGTCCAGCCCTTCGATGTCCATATCACTATTCCACATTGACAATATCAATGCTGTCCAACATTGGTCAGTTACATTAATTTCATGCAACTGTTCTCACTTACAGTACCCTCATGGTGCCATAGACATCATCCACCAGCTGTCCCCCCATACCCCTCTCCCACACACAATTACCTAGCCCTATAATATCTAATATTTAATTTACTATATTAGTATAGTATCATAAATACACTTTTTTTCTTACTGTTGTATAAACCTATTTATTAAAGGTTTACTACAAAATAAAATGGTTTTAGGTTGGTGAATACTTTTTTACAGAGCTACTTTACACACAAAATAAAAAAAAACTATTTATAATAAGCAATACAGATTATATTTTGCCGCAGGTATGCAATTGACTCTTGACAAATGCCTGCTGACTATACAACCTTAATGAGTTTCATATTTTGGTTTGTGTTCTACAAATTTGTCTAATAGACAAAGAAGCAAGTTGTCATCATGAAAAAAAAAAAAAACAAACACACACAACAACCTCTAAACATAGGTCACTACTACGTAATACAATCATTTCCAAACCAAAAAAAGCATGATAAGCCATTCACAGACAAAGTAGTGGAATGGGACAGTGAACCGACACAAGCACGCTCTCATGTCACAAGGGAAAACTCATAACTGAGTATAACTCATAACTGAGCATACACAGTTTAGTTAATCCGTGCGTACTCTGGTACAGCAACCGGCCCTAATTATACCAAACAAGGAGAAGCGCACGGTCAGAATTTTAAAAATCAAACTTTTCAGTGCTTTATTAACTCCAAAATCAGGTAATCACAACGTATAAACGTTTCAGTCTCAACAGGAAACGTTTTCTCAAGACAAGAGTATAACCTCACAAAGAACATTCACCAGGTAATAGAGCAACATGAATAAACTAAAGATACATACAAGGTATCTGGGATACATTATTTTTTAATTTTGCATTCCAGACAGCATTTCTTGCTTCTTGTGTTATTATAAATAGTTTGGGGGATAAAGAGACAGGGGATTGCAGTAAATTGAGAATGTGTTGCAAAAAAATAAAAACAAATTTACATAAGTATTCACTTAACTGAGAATTTGTGGGTATCAACATGGATTTCATTTTTAAGCAATCTGGTTATTGTGCCCAAATATTTTAGCTTCCAACAATTCCCAACAAGGACACAGAGTGCATCTACTGTGCATATTTTTAGTGGACTAAGTGCACATACTGAATATTCCCTTCAAGACACATGCATGTACGCCTTCCTTCACATCTAGACAAGTCCAGTGTAGACCAGACAGGAATCCTGCAAGTAAATGCATATACTGGTCCCCTACAGGATGCACAGAACAGGGTACAGGCCTATGACATACACTGGTCTTGTGCACAAACCAGGGATAGGGGCCACTGCTCCCATTCACATAGCTAGAATATGGGTCCATGGCATATACTGCTCCCATGCACACAGCTAGGATAGGGGTCCATGGAATATACTGCTCCCATGCACACAGCTAGGATAGAGGTCCATGGTCTTTACTGCTCCCATGCACACAGGATAGGGGTCCATGGCTTCCAATGCTCCCATGCACACAGCTAGAATATGGGTCCATGGCATATACTGCTCCCATGCACACAGCTATAATATGGGTCCATGGCATATACTGCTCCCATGCACACAGGATAGGGGTCCATGGCATATACTGCTCCCATGCACAAAGCTAGAATATGGGTCCATGGCATATACTGCTCCCATGCACACAGCTATAATATGGGTCCATGGCATATACTGCTCCCATGCACACAGGATAGGGGTCCATGGCATATACTGCTCCCATGCACACAGCTAGAATATGGGTCCATGGCATATACTGCTCCCATGCACACAGCTGGGATTGTTGCACACAGCTCACAATGCTCCCATGCACACAGCTGGGATTGTTGCACACAGCTCACAATGCTCCCATGCACACAGCTGGGATTGTTGCACACAGCTCACAATGCTCCCATGCACACAGCTGGGATTGTTGCTCACAATGCTCCCATGCACACAGCTCACAATGCTCCCATGCACACAGCTCACAATGCTCCCATGCACGGGGCAGGGATTGTTGCACACAGCTCACAATGCTCCCATGCACAGGGCAGGGATACAGGCCCAAGGCACACACTACTCCCATAGACAGGGATACGGGTCCTTGGCACACCCTGGGCCTTCACAACGTTGGTATATCCCTGAGTTAGGCTCCGGCCGGCCGGATGCCCGGTCCCCAGCACAGTAAGGAATACATAGAGTGAGTGTACAGATCGCTCACCTGTCTGTCCCCCCGCTCCATGTGACTGTACTGATAGAACGTTCCCTGGTCTCTTTGTGACGTCACAATGCGCCTGCTCGAGGCCTCCATATAGCTAGCCTTATTTGCATGTGAATGGCAGGCCACTGCTGACATCACGGCCGCTGCCGACCAATGGGAGCGGAGAGTATTGTCCCAGACGGCAGCTGCGCTGGAGGACAGAAGGTGTGTTGGCAAGTGCAGTGCATTTGTTGGGTTGGCGTGACCGCCCGCGTGTGATTTCACTGAGCCGTGTACCTTGTACAAGCTGAGTGTAAACAGTCAATGTGAATGTCCAGTGTTAAGGCCCATGTCAGCGATGTTAAATCCCAGGTAATCCATTCTTTGCTAAAATGTGAAAATTGGACATACTAGATGGTCCACACTGGTATTATCTGCCGTCACAGTTTCACTTAGAATTTCTGACTTTTCACACTATTTCATGACTAACACGGAGCACCAGAGGTGCCACAGAAAATATATATTTCTTCATAGTGTGCACGCTGTACCAGGGCTGGCCCAAGGATAAAATACTGCCCTCCCCCACCACCACCAGAAGCATGCCAATGCAGTGTGTGTAGTGAATGCAATGCCTGCTGTGTAGTGGATGCAGTGGATGTAGTATCTGTGTAGTGCATGTAGTGTGTGTGTTGGATACATTCTGGGGGGTGAGCAGTTTAAATTAAATTGGGCTTATCCCCCTTCCCTGCCTCTTACCTATGGGCTAAAAAAGGGTGACAGTATAGGGGGGCAGGGTGTGGTGGGTGACAGTGGTGGGTGGGGCAGGGTTTCAGGGTGACAGTCGGGGTGTGAGAGTTGTGGGGGCAGGCTGTAGGGTGACAGTATAGGGTGGCAGTGGTGGGTGGGGCAGGGTTTGAGGGTGACAGTCAGGGTGTGAGAGTTGTGCGGGCAGGCTGTAGGGTGACAGTGGTGGGCGGGGCAAGCTGTGATGAGCCTCTTCACACTAACATACATTTTTTAAAAGTAATTCTGTCCCTGGTGGTCCAGTGGGCTGGCTCTCCGGTATCCAGCTCCGCCGGGTGTGAGCTATAGACCACGTGATGGGGTTCTTGCAAGCTCCGGCCAGAGCATTTCCATGGTAACCCATGGCAATGCTCTGGGAGCTCGCGATCCCTCCGTCAAATAGTCTCCAGCTCACACTCAGTGGAGCTGCAGACCAGAGGTTCTCTCCTCCACGGCAAACTGATGTTGGGGCCCTGCACTCAGCGCCATACAGGGCAAGCAGCTGGGTCCCCTCCTGGTGTTGGCCGAGGGCCCGATGGATTAGTCTGCCCCAAGCTGATTTAGGTGGCCGCGAAGCCTTAGGCAATGGCCTAAGTTGCCCAATTAGAGAGCAGCCTCGGCAGCCTGGACCCCTAAGGCCGGAGTGGCAAAATGCTGCCCCTGTTAAAGTGTCGTCTGGGGCCATGGCCCCAGTTCGCCCTAAGGACGGGACGGCCTTGTGCTGTGCTATCAATCACCTGCACTAGAATTAGTTGATCATGCCCAAAATATAGTATACCAGGCACATAATATAGTTTATTACGTGTTACCTGCTTTAACTTTTTTTGTGTGCAGGAACACTCCGATCACTATAACAACTGCATGTAAATAAAGTTAAGGTGCCAGGAGGCACCTGGGCACTCTCTCTTACTTTAAGGCATTAAACTGTTCTCGAACAGTTTAACCCCAAAGTTTGCCTCCAGCAACTAGCTCTAAGACAATCATTAGCCTTTCGTTTTTAAAAAATGTACGTACCTCTTTATGATGGGGATCTACTGACTGGCTTAGAGCATCAGCTGATCACTCTAGCAATCCGTGGTGCCAATGCCCGGCGGCACAGTGCCTTTCCTGTAACTCGGATTCTGAATTAGGATGCCGCCTGGGGGACATGGAGATCGACGCTGGAGGCAACTGTAGGGGTTAAACCATTCGAGAGTGCTATTCTGAATAGCCATTAGAACAGAAAAAACTAACCTGCAAACCTAAAGTGAAGGTATGACTATAGTCTGGAGCACAGTATTCTAAAGTTGTTATCAGATGTCACGAAATGGCTGTAGATTTTCGTTACTTCACTGGCAGTTACACACACTGCCTGGGCAAACAGTGATACACACTGCCAAGCAAACTCCTGCACATTTTTTGTATAAGTTCTCTTGTCCCATCACATATTCCTCCCAACAGTCATGATTCTGACAGAACAGTCCTGATTTTTGGGCCCTTTCCAAGTATGTGAGGTAGAGGTTACTCTAGGAGGCAATAAGCTTTCCTAAAGAGATGGGTTTTAAGACACTTTTTAAATGATTGAAGACTAGGGGAGAGTCTGATGGCGGTAGGCAGGCTATTCCATAGGAAGGGAGCCACTCGCGAGAAGTCCTGCAAGCATGGCCATACGGGTGCGAGCAGCGGACAGGAGAAGGTCAGGGGCAGAGCGGAGAGACCGAGAAGGGACATACCTATGGATCTGTGAAGAGATATATGAGTGGCTAGGATTGTTCAGTGCTTTATATGTATGGATTAGTACTTTGAATTGACTCTTATAGAATACAGGAAGCCAATGTAAGGACTCCCACCGATGTCCCGATTCCTGGAGTGCCAAAGATGGGAGGTATTCAAGGTGAACTCAGTGAATTTCAAATTCAATTTAAAATAGCTAAATAGTTCAGCTAGTCTGACCTTCACTTTGAATCCTAACTTACCTTGTAGCAATTCACCTTGACAGAGCAGGTGAGCTTACACTTTAATGGCTTTTGGAATGATACTATGTAAAGTTTCCCTAAAAGGTTTGCTTTGACGGGGCAGCTCAGCTCACACCTTAATGGCCATTGAAGTAATACTAAAAACCTCCTGTTATTTAAATGTGCATTGGGATTTGGGATAGTGTGCAGGTAACTTTTTTTCCTTTTGTTCTTTACATAGTTACATAGGCTGAAGAGACATTTGTACATCAAGTTCAGTCACCCTCACATTTGTTTTTTGTTGTTGATCCAAAAGAAGGCAAAACAATCTTTGTATTTGGGCTGCTGATTACTATAGCCATTGCTGCCACCTGTGAGTAATGGGAGTTTGAACATAAGACTTAATTTTGTACACTTGTAGAAATCTACCAGGCTTATTCCACAAAAAGTATTCCACATTGTAAATACAAAGAGAATTTGATAGCATAGCTGGTTTAGAGAATTTTTCCAGTTCGGCTATTTTCACTTTAAATTTTAAATTATCACTGAAGTGAATAACCCTCTATGTTTCAAGCCATCCTCCACTTTACCAACATTTTATATCAGGACTTTGGCTTCCTTGGGGTACATTGGGGATCAGGCTGCAAGTGCTGGAGTCTGCTCTATTCTCATTCAACATGGCTTCCTTCAAACACTGCCATCACTTCCATCCAGCCCTACAGTGGAGTAGGCGAGTGGGAGCTTTAGTACAGTACGGTAAGGGACCCACGCTATTGGAGTTCAGATGCAATTTTATTTCAACCAATGGACTTCATAACATTAAAAGTTTGTGTGCCCCAGTGCACAACCTAGCCATTAAAGGAACACTATAGCGTTAGGAATGCAAACGTGTTTTCCTAATGCTATAGTGTTCTACTGTGGTAGAAGCTACAGGATCTTTAAGTAAATTTCAGTACTCACATGGTTAAAACTACTGTGCAACTATCTTGGACCAGGGTCCATGTGTGGAATGTCAGGAACGCCCACTTTTAACATATGTAAGAGATAAGTTTTAGTTTAATAATTGTATCTAATTTTTGTATTCTCTGTATACGTATGGAAAACGTCATTTGTGGTATATATTCTTTGTTCTCTTGTAAACGTGTGCTCAGTCAGGTACTCCAAGACTATTGTCTGATTGAGACATTTGCAGCTGCAAATAAATCAATGTTCGCTTCCTGGAATCCGTGTCCATTTTCTTATGTGCTTCTTAGCCTTGAGTTCCTATAACACTACTACCAATTTAGATTCAGGGCTCCATAAAGTTATTCTATCAGCTCAGAGACTCACAGCCGCCTGCAATAAATGGCCGGGCCACTGCACCCCAGAGTACAACATTGAAAATAAGTGGACTGGATGCCTATAGTGGTCATTTAATGTGTTACTAGTTGCCTTGCACCCCCTTCTAAGTTCTCATTCACACCTACTCCCATAGCTGGTTACAATCTTGATCTTATCTTTACTAATTTCTTCTCACTCTATAACTTTTCCAGCACTGTTGTAATCAACATCTATGGTATGACTCCTGCAATGTCAATGTGCCTTCTACCCAATTTAAAACACATAAAATAGGTGTTGGTGGGCTGATATCAGATGAATGTCCAAGGACACGGAGCAGACATGCAGCTTCCTAGCTATACATATTAACAAGCTCAGACGCACATATAAATTCACGGTGCTTTATTTTTTTATTACTTCCTTTTGTCCAGAGAACCCCAATTCCAGGATAGGCCAACCAAACTCAGAACAGCTGGGATGTATACTCAAGTTAGTTTGCAAGCGTTTGCTCTTCTTGTGAATGAAATTCCTAAACTATGCTATTTCCTGTATTTTACCTAAATCACTTTGTTACTGAGTTGTGAAAGACAATATACCAGAGGTGTTCAACCTTGGCCCTGCAGCTGTTATCCCTATGCAGCTTTTGTCAGCTCTGTGGCACTGGAAGTGCTGATAGTGATTTAGCCATACTGGTGATTCGGCATGGCAGAGTCCTGATAAAGTTCCTTCCCAGAGCTTATGATTGCATGGCATGCGCATGTGAACGTTCTCATTATTACTGAGAAACTTGAGAGTGGCTTTGGGTGCTGGGAAAACCTCAGTAGTTTATTTTTATTTTATTTTTTTTAAACAATTGATCAGTTAGTGGAGGGAAGACATCCATAGACCCCTTGCTTAATAAGAAGTACAATAGGCATTAGTGGTGATGGTGCTTCGGATCGGCCTTTTACTATGTTACAGTCCACACAACTCAAAATAAAAATTGGAAAAAGTCACAATTGTTTTATCTATATAAGGAAAGATTTATCCAGCACATCATTATTTTTTAACTTTGTCAGTGCTATTATTGTTTCTCCTTTCCTTTTAAACAGTTAATGGACCTTTATCATTGCATGTGTTCAGTAATAATAATGGATCAGTTGCATGCCTCCTAGCTGGACCCTATAGTGTCAAACAAGTGCCTGAACAACAACAAATAAAAGATAAAAGTGCAATATCTATTTCACCCAGCAATGTGTAGGCACTAACGTAACAGAACAATGATGCACATCTAATATGTGACCAAAGAAAAATCAGTGCTACCAAAAAAAAAAACCCAAAGGTTAATGTCAATTTAAAGGGCGTTAGAGAGGATTTAGTATATTAACTTAATATTATCTCCAGCAGTGACATGTGGAAAACGTACAATAAATTAACAGCACATTATCTTATTGCAGTTAGACATCCCCTAAGTCATACGAGTCAGCACCGTAACTAAGAACCAAAAACAGGACCCCCCTCGTCGCTCCCCTAAGCAATACATCTAAGTGGGCTGTGTTTGGTGACAGAGTGTAATAGTATGTGGAGTTTGCCTGAATGCGATTGTATGTACAGCGCTGAGGAATTTATTGGTGCTTTATAAATAATATGTGAGGTTAGCTCAGTGTGATGTGTGTGTGTGTGTGTGTAATGTTAATGTCAAATGTACCTTCCTGCAGGGCTAGAGGGAGTAAAGTTCTATGGTGCTGCTGAGTGCGTCCTGGTAGACCAGTGGGGGAGTGTTCTGCACCTGTAGTTGGTGCAGACTATATAAAACATTCTTCAAGTCTGGCACTCACATTGTTATGGTAAGCCGGCGGCTGCATTCTGACCCAGTCGCTGAGCGCCAGGACTGCAAAGGAGCACTTGCATTGCTCCCAGCTGTAATTTTTTTATTCAATATTGCCAAAATGACTATATACTAAATTATAGTGTGTTGGTATTTACTATTGCTATTTGAATGCAGTGGAGCATTTGTAAGTAGTGTTGGTGTTTTGAATGCAGGGATGCATGAACATGTACACACACATACTGACATGCACACGTCGTAGTTTACATATTTTTGCCTTCCTGTTCCCCATACCCTTTCGATGCTGGAGGGTGGCTTCACTGGGGTCCACTGGGACTTGGCTGCATTAGGGGCTGGCTGCCGCAAATGGGTGCCTGAGTGGACAGTAGTATAATGTGCAGAATTGCTCCAGGTGATGTCAAACAGATTCCCCGCCCCATCTCTGAATCCCTTAGTAGGAATCGTAATTGAGAAGGGTGTCAGTCACGCAATCTTACAGCAGAAGAGCATGCAGCAATGTTGGCACTGTGCCTTATCCTCACACTGGCTGGACCTCTGGATACTCCATTTCAGGGATAGTTTGAGTTTGTGCCATTATGGAAAATGGGCTGGGATTATTTTTTGGATGGTAAATTTTAGTGAATTACCTCCACTTTTTTAAATTACTACATTAGTACTTTTCAAGAAGAAGCCCCTAAATTTATCATCCATCCATTATTAACCATCTTTTTTTTATTTTATTTTTTTTTATTTTTTTTTTTAAATTCTTTATTTTTCATTGTGCAGGAGGTAACAGAACATTTAACAATGCCACAACGGCATGCATAAGAACAGTTAGAACACAGTTTTTCACGTTTATGGCATGTAAACATCGGCACATTTTTATAATAAAATTATAATCAAGCTATGCATACGTTTGTTTGTAAGTTATAGCAGTTTAAAGTTGATTAGAAATCTAAGCATGTTAGACGTGGTGAGTAGCATGCCAGATGTACTAAGTGAGTGTCATGAAAGTAGGACACAGGTTAAGGACATGAGTGTAATTAAGCATATAACTGCGGAACAGTCATAAATACAATAGGAACAGTAATGCCTGTGATTTAGATTAAATATTCCCCATTATACCGTGACGACTTGGGTGTATTAGGCAACTGCGCAATATATCAACCGAGGCTGTACTAGGACATTGCAGAGACACCCTCACTACCCTGTCACTTATGCAAATGCAGTTTCTGCTTCAAGGCACAGCATAGGGGTAAATACATGGCACGGGCCAGGAGGAAAGAGTAAAACACCATTGCGACAGGTTACTCCGCCATGGTCCCCAATGGCATATCTCGTTGCCAAACATACGTGGTACATATAAACGCATATTGCTTATTGGCTTGTAGGCATTATAGGCTTATCTCGTAGAGGTCTCCAGTTAGGTGGGTCTCTGTTTAGGAGGCTGCAAAGTGGTTAACACAGTGTCCGTTGTGGCAGAGGTTTGGGGTATGTGCCTCTGAGAGTCCAGCCTGAGTGCTCGCTGTCAACCTATGCCCAGCATTGGGAATGTTGATAGGGGTACTTGGCAGTCCTTTTGGGGCATAGGTAGGGATCTTGTCGCTGGTTTTTGTGGCCGCTGGGATAAGGCAAAGTTTAGTTGCGCTAGGTCCGATGCTGGGCCTGGTCGCTTGTCGCTGTGGGTACCTGTAGTGTTATTGTAGGTAGTTGGTGCTTTGGTCCTGGATTCTGGAACTCCCCTTGGCGTTGACAGGTTCTGGTGCCCTGATGGGTGTTTGCTTCTTGAAGGTTGCCTGGCGGGGTTTGGTGCCGTGTGAGGATGAGGTGGGACCTGCTTGTCCCTGCGGGTTATCAGCGCTGTTTTGGTCAGACACTTGCGGGTATGCGGGTGAGGTCTCCGTCTGCGGCGCCATCTTGTGGGTGCCTCCGAGCGGGGAACAGCGTGGCTGTGGCAAGCACGTGCGGGTCCGTCTCTGGGTAAGGTCTCTTGTATGTTGACCTGTCGTTCTCTGAGTGCTAGTTGTGCCCAAAAGGCGTCGAAGATAGCGTCTAGCCTTTTCAGGACATCGGTCTCCGCTCTGCCGCCATTGCAGTCGCACGTGGCGTTTGCCATTGTGTGGGTCTGTGCGGCTGGGAGCTGCTTGTTAGGCTCCGCCATCCGCATCTGCCGTAGCCCTTCCGTCTGGCGGGGTTGGACCGGGATAACCCCCGCCGGTCCTGTAGGGGGGGGAAGGGTGATCTGTGGCACAGCGCGCCCAGTGTGGAGGCGAGGAGAGCGGCCGCCTCCCCCCAGCCCCATCCACCGCGGGCCGCCTTGGGCCCCTTCAGGCTTGTGCTTGTGGGAATTACTTGAGTTCGATATCAGGCGATTCGCCAGGGTGCCCCAGCGTGGGTAGCGTACCCCGGCATCTTTTTAGTGAGTATATCCCCCAAAAAACGCTTTGGCATTGGGAGCTCCTCTGCCATGCGACCGTCTAGTTTGCAGGTCAGGCCCCGCCCCCCATTATTAACCATCTTAAGGACCATAATCTTTTAGTGTTGTTATAGCTTAACCCCTTAAGGACATGTCATGATATCTTTTTATTTCAGAAGTTTGGTCCTTAAGGGGTTAAAGAAGAACAAGGTTTTCTACAACTCGATAGCTAACTAAAGTTAGATTGTGCTTTGGTTTTTTTATTTTTTCATTCTCAATTATTTTATTTTGTAATTTAGATTGCATGTCCGAATGGCCCAACCCAGGTAGAGAATGCCATGTAAATTAATTTAACCCTAATGGCACGGTATACTTGGGTGCAGGCATGTGTACTTATCTGTGAAACGAATGCCCAAGCGAGCATTATGACATATACTACGTCATCACCCTAAACAGAAAACCTGACCCCATCTCTCAGAAGGGAGCCCCAAGTATCTGGATTCGCTGGTACCAACATGAATCATATCCTGCTGCAGTAAAACAGCAAGAGATGTGTTCAAAACAGCATGACCGCTTTGCAAGTTTTGTTTTTAGATTAATTATTATTTTTTGTCTCTTCATTTTCTAAGCTAAATTACCCACAATCCCTCAGTCAATGCCACAGAATGGCAATTGCAGGCAGCATGGACATAGGAAAAAAAATGGCAGTGCATGAATCTCAAGATTCTGCGCAAGAAAGAAAGGAAAACTGAAAGAAAAACAATACGGTCATTATTATTATTATTATTGGCATTTATATAGCGGCAACTTGTTCCGTAACAACAGGACAGCATAGCAACCATCATATGAAACGGTTAACTCAATTATTTAAAGTTTGTTTTTCATTTAGATTTTCCTATTAAGGGGACACTAGGAACAACTACAGCTTATTGTAGTTAATCTGGTGAGTATAGTCAGTCCCTGCAGTTATTTTTATGTAGACAATACCTACATTAGAGCCTAAAAAACACTCCTCAAACGCAGGGCCGGACTGGGGATACAAAGCAGCCCTGGAAAAATAATTTGTGCCAGCCCCATAAGTCACTGTGCCATATATTGTCGCGTGTAATATGTAAGGCTATGTCTTGCCAGGACAGATGATTGAGTTATATATATATATATATATATATTGCTTTTTCTAATATAAAATATTGGTCCTTTCAGGGTAAAACGTTTAATTATACAGTAAGCATACGCACATGCAGACACAGGCAATTTCACTGACATCTCAATGACACACACAAGCTCATTGATACACAGCCTCATAGACAAACAATCTTACTGATATACATCAGCTCATTGACATAAAACACAAGCTCACTCACTAGCAGGCACACGCATGCAAGCAAGCTCACTCACTAGCAGACGCACACACACAGCTTAATGTGGTGGTACTGGTGTCTATAGCATGTCCCTACAGGCTTTTCAACGTAAACACTGACTTTTCAGACAAAAGGCAGTGTTTACATTGCTTCAAAGTGACACTGCTAGTGACAGTCACTCAGACGGTCACTAGAGGTGCTTCCTGTGTTAGTGCACCTACATTCATGGCCTCCACACTCTGTAGGTGCTGAACGTTCCCCATAGAGATACATTGATTCAATGCATCTCTATGAGGAGATGCTAATTGGAGTGGCGTTTTGCAGCCAATCCTATGGTAAAGCATTGGATTGGCTGAGATCATCAAGCTTGATGATCTCAGCTATAGAGGCAGGGCCAGTCGAGGGAGACCAGCACGCTGCGTGGGGAAAAAAAAGGTGAGCAAAAACACTATTTTTAAACACACATTTACACCATGACAGACACAGAAACACACATATACCATGACAGACACACACACACACCATGACAGACCATGACACAGACAGACACCGCCTCTCCATCCTGCCTCCTTGGCTGAGATCATCAGAATTGATTCCTATGGGAAAGCATTGTGATTGGCTGAGATCATCAGTTATGGCAAGGCCAGATGCATGGAGTAAATCACCTTTCTAACCCCAGGTAAGGGGGGGCTGACTATCTAAACAGAGAACTATAGTGTCAGGAATACACTTAATAAAAATTTTGAAGGCTTGTCAACGGATTTGCAAACTTTTCATTTAAAATGGCTGAACTGGAAAAATTTCCCAATTAAACAATTTTTCCAATTCAGCTATTTGTGATTCCCTTAAATTTCTCTACAATTCCTAATTTAGTAAATAAAACTAAAATTATTATGAACTTGGTCAAAATGTGCATTTTCATTCCCATTCAATTACCTCTTTTATTGACATTGTGTTTATTTTTACTAACACACAGCCACCCAGTAATGTCACTGCGCTAGGATAAAACCCAAACAATCCCCCAGGAGGCTGACTTGACAGCCGACAGCAAAGTGGGTATCACAAAGGTTTAATAATTAGGCATTCTAACAGCCACAGTACCAGAGTATTTTTTCCCTTTGCTGCTTGTTTGTTTGGTGTTTGTTATGATGTGTACTTACTTTAATTTTATTCAAACATTATATTTAAAATGCAACACGATACTCTCACGTAAAATGTTCGCCCTTCTCCTTCATTTCTTGCGTAGCCCTGAACCATAAAAATGAAGCAAGTCTTTGTGCATGAAATGTGATGCTGATGGCAGTTAGCAGCTGCCATCCCACAATAAAGGCCAGTCTGTGTCCCAGGGCTGTGACAGGTGTTCAGGCTGCTGCCTTGTTCTTTGGGAGGAGGTCTATATTGTCTAATTCATGAGATCGCCATTTAGGGATAATGAGAACATGAATACAAAGTCTCAACTCCGGCTTGTAATATGTATGCTTTTCTGTAGAAGTCCTGGTCGTTCACACGTTTTGTTGGGAGTTAAAATTGTAGATTTTGATAATGCGGCCCTTTAACACTCGGAAGAATAATCCGTAGATTCCTTCTATAGATAATTATTTTTTGTTTATTTGACATAAGCAACATTAACCCCTTTAAGGACGCAGCTTCAAAAACTTAACTTACCCTTAAGGACACAAGCCATTTTTGCATTTTTTTCTATTTGTGTTCACACGCAATTTGCATCTCTGTCATTTATTGCACCAACACATATTATATACCGTTTTTTTTAGAGGGCAAAAAGGGCTTTAATTTGATGTCACATATACATGGATAAATTCTCATTAATTATAAAACAAATGCCAAAAAAAGGAAGAAGAAAAAAACATTTATCTTTGACAGTTTTGTCAATAATAGCGTGTGCACAATATGTCCAGCTTCGAAAAAGTAATTCAAAATAAATTAATTTATGTGTCTTGATTTATAGAGTACATAACATGTATAGGATTCCAGCTTATAGGACTAAATTTCAATGTGAAATTTTTTTTAGACGTTGATATGTTTGTCTTGTAGGTTTAATAGCCATCACAGAAAACAAAATTGCCACACAAAAGTATAGTGGAAAATGTATTCATACTTACCGTAATTTTCTTTTCCTGGCTATTATTCATGGCAGCATATACACATGGGTTAGCTCCTCCCCTTACAGCTGATAGGATAGGAAAAGCACCAAGGTTTTAAAAGGAGGCTCCATTCCTAAGGTCCTCAGTCAGTTTACAAGCTCTACAGTACATAAATAGAGATATTAATGGGTGGGAAGTATGTGCTGCCATGAATAATAGCCAGGAAAAGAAAATTACAGTAAGTATGAATACATTTTCCACTTTCCTGGCTAATCATGGCAGCATATACACATGGGGAATACCCAAGCTTACAAAGGGAGGGACAGAATAGCCAATCAAATAGATCAGAATAATTCAACATAGATAGAAGAATGAACTGAGTTAAGTACTTGAGTACCAAATTGTGCACCATAGACTGTTTTAACGAACAGTATGAAATGCCAGACAAACATGTCTAAAGAGGTTCAAATGCTAGCTTACAAAAAGTGTCAGCAGAAACCATTGCCATGGAAACCCACAATGCTGCAACAGCATGAGAGGAGAGTGCCGTGATACCCTCCAGCACAGGTAGAGAACGGACATGACGTCCAAATTGTGCCTCATTAATTGCTTCAATGTTCAATATGTAATGCAGGACAAACTGGTTCAAAGAGATCCAAATGCCAACTTTACAAAGTTTCAGCAGAGACCTTTGCCATGGAAGCCCACGAGACGCTGTAACAGCACTAGTGGAGAATGCCCCAAAATCCTTTGGTACAGGTAGAGAATGGCATTGAAAGGCTCTCACTTTAGGCAGGATCTCTGGTGCTACATGCAAGGCAACCATATCCTGTTGAAATTCAGTGAATGGGGGTACACAGGATCAAGCCTCGAGTTCACACATTCACCCTGCTAAGGTACCAGCCACCAGTAACAGCAACATCTGTGCTAACATCATGGAAGCTCCTGCTAGAGGTTCAAATGATGGTTTAGTCAGAGCCTGTGAGACCAGTGGTATGTCACATATTGGTTTCAACACCCTTAGCGAAGGCTTGAGTTCAATTGTTGCTAACATGCAGCAAAGCACCAGGGATCAACCAGCATCCACGCTCAATGGGTACCCTTCAGTATATGTAGAGAATGACATACATAATTCACCATAGGCAGGATCTTCAGGTGCCAAATGCAAGACGACCATATCTGTTGAAAAGTAGGGAAAGGGGGTTCACAGAATCAAGCCTGGTGTTCACCCATTTTCCTTGCTGGGGTACCAGCCACCAGCACTTTCTGTGCTACCACCATGGAAGCTCCTTCTAGAGGTTCGAATAATGGTTTAGTCAGGGCCCGTGAGACCAGTGGTACGTCACGTATTGGCTTCGCCACACTCAGTGGAGGCATGATTTCAATCAATGCCTATATGAAGCAAAGTGCTGCTAAGTGCTCCTCTAGAGTATTATAACACAGAACCTTTCAAGGCCTGAACGAGGAGTAATTCCAACAGACAAAAGCATGTCAAGCTTTGTAAAGCCTGTATAGGATTGTAAGAGTATCTCAATGACCGTCTCATGGATGTCTATACTAATATGGACTCCCGCATCAACACCAGAACTTGAGGATCCTAGTGTGTCAAGGGGCCTTGTAATAGGTTTGGACATACTGGAATTTCCCTTGGAGGTTCCATAATCATTTATTCATCACAGGAATTAGTCGACACGGTCTTCCACTGTCACCTTTTGAATTACCTTTTTAGGAAAGACGAAAACAGGAAAATATGTACATCAGACTAAAATTCTAAATTTGAGTCAGTGTATCCTGCACCTGAGCATTCTGGTCCTAGCATGTAGAAAATACTTCTGGACCTGGTAGTTCCAAGAAATGGCCATCAGATCTATGTAGGGTATCAGACAAATCTGCGTCAACCCCGAGGATATGTCGTGACATGGTTGCCAATACACCTTGTCCACAGTTATTCGGCTCAAGCAAACAGCCATTGTATTCTGAGCCCCTGGTTGTTCTTCTGTGCCCTGATTATGGGCTGGAATTCCATCAATACGTATCTGTGAGACCCATCTTGATAGCTATAGGATACAGTTGCATTGATATTTGAGCAAATTTGTACCCACTCGTTCTTCAGCAAGCCTCTGAAGTGAAGAAGAGCCTTGAAAATGACTCGTAATACCATACAAATGAATGGAAATATTGTGCAACATGGTCCAAACACTGTAAAACCAATCTTATAAAAACTGGAATTCGAGCTAATAATTGACCAATGAGGTTCTGTTCCCTGGGAAACTCAGAGATCTAATCCCTCTTTTCAGCTACCAGGTAAAGTGTAACTCCACTGATGGGGACATAATCAGTGGCTGGCTCCAATAATCTTTCTCTTGTTAAACCAAGATAGGAAGGATCTGTGAGGAATCCTGAGATGCCATTGGGCCCATCTGACAAGTCTGCTGGTGGAAGCCAGGATTCCTAGTAGTTGCATCTATTTTCTTGCTGTTACCAAGCAGAAATGGATAAACTGTGAGAGAAAACCTTCACAATCTGTGGAACTGTTCCTGAGATAGGGAAAAAGCAGAGTATATAAATTTTCCACTTGGGAATGTCAACAACTGAGCTGATGTGAAAATGCTTTTCTTGATATTCAACAAGCAGCCAAACTTTAGGAGTTATGAAAGAACTAAATACCTCTGTGTGCCTGCCTTCTCTTGGTCTAAGGCTATCAGAAGTAGATCCTTCAGATAATGGAACCAGGTGGAGTTCTGGACTCTCAATAACACTAAACACATATAAGGATTATTGCGGCCGCATTCAGGCCAAATAGTAGGGCACTAACTTGGAAGTTCTCTTCTGAGCTAATGCCGAAGATCTCTGCAGATTGGACTGAAAGTAAGCATCCTTGAGATATTTAGAGGTAAGGAAATTATCCTTCTAGATTGCTTAAGATATGGATCTGTTTGACTCCATCCCGAAGACTCTGACATTCAGCCTCTTGTTGGCCCCTTTTAGGTCCAGTGTAGGCTTCCATGTGCTTTTCCTCTTAGCACCAGAAGATAGGCGAAACTTGTCCCTGGAACTGCTCTTGTTCTGGGACCTAAAAAAAAATAAATCACCTCTTTGTCCAGAAGGCTTCTTCCTTCAGTGCTTTACCTTTTGATTCATTGGTCTTAATACTCCTGTTGGTATGGAGACTCCTGTGCCTGAAGAAAAAACTCCAGTCTATATCAATCTGGACTATGCATACCACTCAAGCCTCCAGAGTATGACGAGCCCGTGTATGTGTGATCAGAAAAATGAGACTCCTAGTACTGGAGGAGACATGTTCATTGCTGAAGAGCAAAACGACTGCTTAATAGCTCCATTAGAACCTTGAAAGGCAGGTTTACCAACTGCCATGAGTTACCTCTGGAGTATACCCTGCAGGGTCAGTAGCTCCATGTATCTCAGAAATACTGGTCACTGGAGGTTCTCCGGTCAGACTATGAGGAGCTGGGATCCTTGGAACTTCCGTCCTGAGGTACAAATATCTTGCAGCCCTCATTCGCCTTTTCAATGGAATTATCCAAAGTTTTCCCAAACAGCACCACCCCTTCAAATAGAATGGTGTGGAGGGCAGACTTGGAGGATGAGTCATCATCCCAGAAACAGAACCATAATGCTTCTGCTATAGATAAAGCCATTTGATCCAGAGAATCTCCTAGTTACATCTAGGGAAGTTTCTGTGAAGAAGTCAGTTGTAACCTGAAGACTTCAGAATTTCTCTTCAGTCTTGGCTTTTAATCTCTCTCTCTCCATAGTAGCCTTTAGATCTTTAATCACATATTTCATGTTTGTAGAAACAGCAGCGGAAGTCACAGCTGGCTGGCCTCCTGCAATGGTAGGCGTAAAATTTTGGACAGGTCTACGTCCACCTATGATCCATAACTTTGCAACTTAGATGGTGTAGTTCTGGGGTTGGAAATAACTTCCTCCACAGGGTAAAGCCTGGCCTCTTTTCTTACCCGTAAGGCCTCTGGAACTTACTTTGTAAGCCCTGCCCGCAAATCATGTGGCTGCACATTGATAGGTCATGCTAAAGCGACAACCTTCTGGAGGCAGTCAGTGCATAAACGATTTCTTCCACTGTTTCTACTCATAACCAGATCCTGTGAAGAATCAGACATCTGACAAATAATAATTACTAAATATTACCTGTGGTAAAGTATTAAGTAAAAAAGTGCACTGTTAAATTCTATAAGAAACCAGTGAAACAGCTTTAAAACAGGCTGAAGACAGCACTTATCCATGTCTGGAGACCCTGCAAATACTTACCAAATAAGTGTGGTATGTTTACTGTAATTTTCCCTTTATTTTAGGATCTTTCTGGCAATTGCCCTTATCCAAGATAGCTGCCACAACTTGTATTCCCACAATGCAAGTCATCTGTATTAGGCCCATTAAGGCACAAACTGCACACATGTGGGCCTATTCTGAGTGTGTTTGCGGTTTAGAGACCAGGTAAAGGACTCTGTCTGAAGCCTACATGGCCCCTAAACACCCAGGGAACCGGGAATAAATCACTGGGACCGAGGGGAAGCAAAATAGATAACAAAAGTGCCTGCAAGGAAGTTTAAAAGGCAACCAGGTGCAAAAAGTCAAAGTTTAAAGGCACCACAGTCGAAAGGCCTCAAGGTATAAAAGGTAACACAGTTTTCTAAATGTATCACAGTTTTCAAAAAATGTTTCAGTCTTCAAACACACTGCAGTTTCCACTGACTTGCGGTATTACATGCAACAGTATTAAATGCAAATTTAAATTAAACAGTTTTAAATGCCACACATCTTAAATGCTTCCTAGTAAAAGTACAACCACATAATGTACCACAATCTTAAAAATAAGGTAAAGCTGTATAATGCACTAGTTTCAAGATATCAAAGCTTAAATGCATCACAGCATAAAAGCACAACTGCATAATGTACTACAGTAAAACAGGCAAATAAAGTAATGAAGATAAAAAAAAAAAATACATGTCCGTAAGTAAAGGGAGCAAATTGCTCACGTCCTAAGGGCTGTAGGACAGAAAAAAGACTGAGGACCTTGGGGATGGAGCCTCCTTTTAAAACCTTGGTGGTTTTCCTGTCCTATCGGCTGTAAGGGGAGGAGCTAACCCATGTGTATATGCTGCCATGATTAGCCAGGAAATATTTAGATAAAGTAGACCTCACAGGCTATTTACCTAAGGTTAGTTTGACACTTTTTTTATGTAGCCATTTCATCGACAATCTCTGCTAAATATTGGAGTAAAATTGTGGGGTTTTTTCTATATTTTGGCATATACACATATCACAAGGTTTTTGTAATGTGTATTTTGTAAAGCTGGTGTGTGCTATTCCTGCACAGAACCCCATATTCTGTTCAGCTACATCTGCTGATTATGACGATACCCCCATTGTATGCCTTCGGCACTATTCTGTGAAGCTACAATGCCATATAAGAGACAAGGCTATTTCAGTTTCTATAGTTAGAATTTTCATAGATGGATATGATGGGCCTATGTCTCATGTTGGGATATTATAGTTGTTTGACTGTTTAAATAACCCATCTTTTATTTGACAAAGCAGACACCCCAGGGTATCTTATATGGTGTATTTGTGCCTTGACCTGTCACCATTTTCTCACCAAATGACTTCAATGTTTGTGGTGAGAGGGAAAAAATTAGATTTTTACATACATGTTGTATTTTTGCAGAGTATTTCTTACACTTGATATGTACCACTGTCATAAGATCCCCCATATTATGCTCAGTTACATCTTCTGAGTAAAACAATATGCCCAATGTATGACCTAGACACTATTTTGTGAAGTTCCAGTGCTGTAAAAGAGAGGTAACAACTTCAGGTTTTTAAGTGTGAATTTTCATGGAGGGTTTTTATGCGTCCGTGTCCCACTTTGGAGCACATGAGCAGGCTACATTTTCCAGCTACACCATAAAGGCATACCATTTCTTAAAGAAGACATCCCAGGGTTATATTTTGAACCTAAGCGTGGGATTATTTTTCAGCTAGCTTGTACCAAGTGTGGTACAAGTGGTAATAAGCATTTTTCTTCCTTTTTGACAGACAAAGTGAGTTTGCACAGTATATTTTGCAAACCTTATGTATGCTACGACCGTATAATACTTCATATGTTTCTCAGCTATGTTATTCGGGGTTATAGCAATACCTCCAGGTGTGTATTTACCGCGAGGCTGACAAGGCATTTTCCTTGGGTGGCACTTTCTGGGGGTGTGTTTTTTTTTTTTTGCCGCCCCCAGAAAGTGCCGCCCAAAGCAAATGCCTTGCCAGCCTCTTGTCCTGGGGGCTGGCATTGGCGGCACTTTCCGGGTGGTCATCGAGGGAGCACTGCTGTTCAGCTTCCTCGCACGCACCGCAGTGATGCCGGAGCCGGATTATGACATCACTCCGGCCCTGGCATCACTACGCGGCGCGCGCGAGGGAGTTGAACAGGAGGATCAGTGCTCCCTCGCCGACTGCAGTGACCGGACGGCCGCCCAGCAGCCCCACTGGACCCCAGGGAAAGAATCAATCCCAGCACTCCCAAGAGTAGGGAGGCTGGGGGGAGTGAATTAAAAAAAAAAAACTGCACATTGAAAATTAAACGGCATAACCCATAAACGCAAACAAAATAGCTGATTTATAAAAATACTTCAACGTGGCTATAGTCACAACTTTTGCCCAAATTTACTCCCAAACATATTGCACAACCGCAATGATGACTATGCCAGTTATTCAACAGAAAAAAATCTCAATTCATTTTATTGCTAAATATTTTTGTAGCATTTTAGGAAGTACATATTCTTGTGCAATTGTATTACGCCACTCTAAAAAAAATTAAAATAATTTTCTATTTACTTAAGCAGTAAGTGTTTGGAAGAAAGACTGTAATAATTACAGTACATACAGAGATACGTTCATAAAATAAAAACTAACAAAACTTTTTTCAGCATTATTCATTAAAGGAATAAAATTTAAATATGTATTCCTAATGCTGTACTGCCCTGATTACCATTTAGGTGACCTGGCCAGCAATTCCAAGGTTAAAAAAAAAAGAAGGTATTTTACTCATATTCTCCCTCTCAGCATTGGTCCCTCCATGAAGCTACGCCTCTTTGGCTGTGATCATCACTGTTGTTGATCACAGCCAATCCAATGCTTTCCCTTAGGGAAGCATCAGGAGACTTGTGTGACAAAATGGCGCACTGTGCCAATCAGATGGTCTCTCTGCTATTTCACTTATGTGCTTCTAGTGACTGTTAGTAAGACAAACCTAGAGGCAGGTTAACCCTGCAGCTGGAAACATTGCTGTTTCTGCAGAATGGCTATGTTTTCAGCTGCGGTGTAAAAAAATGGGGGACATATGGCACCCAGACCAGTTCATTGAGATGAAGTGGGCTGAGTGCCTCTAGTGTTCTTTTAAAGAAACACTATAGTCACCAAAAGAACTTTAGCTTAATGAACCAGTTTTGGTGAATAGATCATGCCCCTGCAGTCTCACTGCTCAATTCTTGACCATCTAGGAGTTAAATTACTTTGATTATGCAGCCCTCGTCACACCTCCATGAATGTGACTTACACAGCCTTCCTAAACACTTCCTGTAAGGATATATCTAATGTCTAATATCTTTATTGCAAATTCTTGTTTTATTTAGATTTCGTATCTCTTGCTTTGTTAATACTTGCTAGGCCCTGCATCAGCCTACTGTTTGTAAATAAAGTTCAATTTACAGAGCCGGAGATAAAAACTTATAAAGTAAGTTACATCTGATTGAAAATAAAACCATTTTGATTTCATGCAGGCTGTGAGAGTCACAGCCAGAGGAGGTGAGGCTAGGGTTGCATAAACAGAAACAAAAGTGATTAACTCCTAAATAGCAGATAATTGAGCAGTGAGAATAGAGACATGTTTCTAATTATCTAACGTGTAATTATGTGACCCGAGTGTACCATTTATCATTTGTCTTCACTGCTGTTCTGTCTAGTCTTGACCTTGAACTTTCATGTAAAGACTCCAGATCACATCCTAATTCTGATATGAGTAGCGTGTGCTGACTGACTGTAGTGTGAGTGAGTGTGTGTGTGTGAAGGAGGTTCTGTATGGGGGGGATGAGTATCTAGCATTATGTGTCTGAGAGTGTGTACATTTCCGATTGAGTGTGTCTGTGTCTCTGGCATTCTGTAACTGTGTATGTGCCTAAGTATCCTGGTGTGTGAACGTATGTCTCTGAGCATATGTATGTGTGTGGAGTAGCTGCTTGTGTTGGGTGTAATTTGGGCTGCTTATGGTCTTTGCGTGTTGTATTTATGACCAGGCCCTAGGTGGCCACCTTGATTGCCTAATGGGTAATCCGGCTCTGCTTATTGGTGTTAATTTCTACCCATAATAGTGGTGGATTCTAAAGTGCATTTGACCATTTAGTTTCATGAAGTTGTTATTAAAAAGTCTATTATTATATCTTTCCATGTTGGATCCAAGTGTCCATGTACACTGAGAAGCTAAATTAAAGCCCCTTTTTCCAGTATCTATATTCCCTACAAGGTTATTTTCATTTTGTCTTGATACATTCCTGTGTATTTTAATTTGACTGAATTAAAGTTAATATTGCCATACTGCTCACCAGGGCCTGGAGACTTTTATTAACAACTCATTGGGGAGTTATTCTCTAAATGCCAGGCTAGGCCAAATATGTTCTCATAGAGACATAGATCATAACATATAAAAAACATAATTAATAAACAAACAAAACATTAAGCCCAATTCAGGGACAAATGAGTTTTTCTCAGTAAAGTAAATTGCCACCGGGAAACCTGCCAATGTCTAAGCAGAAATGCATATCTGTTGGTGAAAAAAGATACAAATATCCAGGCAAACCTGATGGTTTCTTCTAAAAGGCAGTCTTTATTTGCAACACAGAAATGGAGACAAAGTTTCGGCTCCTACTTGAGCCTTTGTCAAGATGTCCTCAAACAGCTTGTCAGCTTGTAACTTTTGCCTTTCAGTTCTGCCGTCTCTCCTACCATGAGGGGGTGGAGCCTAGCACTGCACGAATCACTGCCTCACCTCTATCTACAGATCGCCTGTGCACTTTGCACCCACCCAGGATCGGACCTGTGCTGTCCACCAGCCCTTCACACTGTTGTTTGGTTACTTTTTCCCACTTGTGGTGCACAGATTCAAACATCCATTTTTTATTTTTTTTATCACATTCCGGGGGTTTTCAGTGGTTCAGATATGGAGATTTGGGCTGGACTTGACAGGGTCTTGATCAGGTGATCTTTGATTCACCTGGCTGTGTGGCATGAAGCATTGTCCTGGTGGAAAAAGCAACCCTCAGAGTTGGGGAAGTTGTCAGAGCAGAAGGAAGAAAGTTTTTTCCAAAATAACCTTGTACGTGGCTTGATTCATGTGTCCTTCACAAAGATGAATCTGTCCGAATCCTTGCTGAAGCTCCCCCAGATCAGCACCGATCCTCCACCTAGTGTCACAGTGGGTGCAAGACAAGATTTTTGTCTAACCATTAGATGACCAGGTGTTGGGCAAATCTGAAAAGTGGACTCCTCAGAGAAGGTAACCTTGCTCCAGTGCTCTATGGTCCAATCCGTATGATCAGTTGAAAATCCTGGCTTTTCTTTGCTTCTTAGTGATGAAGGGCTTATTTCCCATCTTTGCACGATATCAGCCCCTCCCCAGAAGCCTGTTTCGAATGGTCCCTGCCATGCACTTCACCCTAGCTGCCATTTGCATTCTTTTTGTCGGTCACTTCATGTCATCCTCTGGTTTTTGAGTGACATTCGAACGAGTTGGCGGTCATACCGGTCAGTGCAGAGTCATTTTCTCTCTCTGTAGCATTGTTGTTCCCAGTGTCTGCTGCTTGACCTTATTCTTATGAACTGCCGTCTTTGAAATTTTAGGGATGAAAGCAACCTGCCAATCACTGTATCATTCTGCCCGTAAAGGAAAAATGTAACCGCTGTTTTGCTCATAAAAAGCCTTTCTTTTAATCTCTTTTGGCATGATCAATATTTATTTTTTGATTCCAGTTACCTTTGCGGTATCTATAGCACTGTTTTTGCCCTCCAGTTGGTCCTATTGCAAGACGGTAGTGCTGACCACTGCAGTGGTTTTTATATTCTTCCTCCTTATATAAGATTTGGTTCAGGTGATCACCTCATTAAGCAGATGAGTGGTGCCTGTCTTGAATTTAGCATATGAGGTGAGACACATGAAGAGGTTAGGGGGAGTGCAATTTTAGCACAGGGGCCCTGTGGTTTCTAGTTATGCCTCTCATAACAGACACACATGGAAGAGCTGAGAGGGAGAATGAGACACATGGGGGGGGGGGCATGTGTCTCATTTTCCCTCCATGTGTCTCTTTCCCCAGCCCTTCATGTGTCTCATTCCACCCCCCTATGTAATCCATCCCCTGCAGACCTTCCATGTGTCTTATTCCTCCCTAAGCCCCTTCATCTATGTCATTCCCCCCACTCCTCCATGTGTCTCATTCCTCCCCCCAAGCCCTTCTATGTCTTATTCTGTCCACATGTGTCTCTCCCACCTCCCCTCAGCCCCTCCATTTCTTATTCTGCCTCTCCCTGACTCCCCCAACCCCTCCATGTGTTTCTCCCCAATACTCCTCCTGTACGTGCTCACCTCCAAGCTGACAGCGGTACCCAGTCTGACAGGAAGTGATCTCACTGTGCAGCTGTGCACTGTCCGCCACGTTTGCAGGGGTCACAGCTGTGTCCGGGCCGCCTGGAGTGACGGGCCACCTGTGACCCTGGTAGGTACGCCACTGCCTGTTATGGTGCTTAGGGTGTTCCTTTAAATGGCTCAGACTAGGTATTTAATCACTTACAATATATTGCTAAATGTAATCCAGCATAAATCATAGAAGCAGGCACGTGGATACAACATGGAAGTTATGCATGCCAACAAATGTGCATAAAAAAAATAAAATTATGATAGACACCAATGTTTCAGCAAAATGCCTCTTTCACATATTTCAGGCCAGAATGGCAATCCAGTGAATTGTAATATGCAACCATAAACAATGATTTTCATAAGGGTATGACCTCACCCCATAGCCTTCTGTGATACTGTATGAAGATTATACATTTCATAATGATTCATGCCGAAGCTGAAGGCTTGTAATCAAGAACAATCCAGAGGAGTGAATATAGCTCATTCATTCTATGATACATTAGAAAAGCTATGGTTGAGGTATGTATGACCATGTATGAAGCCAAAAGAAGGTGCTGTAAAGAGATACATTAACCAGTGTGTGTATGTCAGGCTGTAAGGCAGCTCTGCTTTGCAGTCTTCTACGGGTGTTTATATTTCCGGTGTTCTACAGGTAGAACATTAGAGTAAATTCAGAGAATGGGAAGCAGAGGCCTGCTATCATAACTGACTTTGCATATTGGAGATTGTAAATTGGATTAATTGATATTACTACATTGCTTCAGCAGGTTGAAAGCTTGCATATTCCACAACTAAGCACAGATGCAACAGTGGGATTCAGAATTCTGTTACAGTGATTATTTACAGTTTATTCCTGTTCAATTAAATGTATAATCTCTGCTTTCATATTTAGTATATAATAACTATTGTACTATTCAATAAATCTATTTTGTTTGAGCACAGCAATATCTGCCACCTTTCTTATCTTTAACCGCGATGCTTTTGTTGTGCGCTTTATCAACAGCTACGCTGCCTGGCATTGATTCAATTCTGCAGAAACACGGCACCCTGCAAATGCATTTTTCTATGCACAGTCTGCAAAGCAGAAATGGCTCGGCAAACAAAGTTGCAGTGCGGTGTCGTTTATTCCCTGTATCAGTTAAGCCATCTGTTGGTTCTCATCCATCTGCCGTATCCTCTCCTGCTCTGCATTGTTCCGGGACCAATGAACTGCTCTGTATTGTTCCCCATCTCCATGCGCACTTGGCCTGCCTCCCATGTATAAACAGACATCTTTTTTTTTTTTTTTATTCTATTCTAGTGTGTTGGCAGCTGTGAAGCTCAAATCCCTCTTAATTATAGCTCTAACATGTGCAGATCTTTTTACTATTCATCTACGCATCTCCTGCCGCTTCTAGTGGAGTACAATGTTATATCATAAAAATATATATATATATTTTTTTTTATTATCATTTATAAAGCATTGATACACAGAACAGAACTGTACAATACCGTGAACAATAGCCTGGGCCATCTTTTATGCCTGAAGGGCCATGGGCAAACCTCCGCTGGAGGCCCCTTTCCATAACAGATTGCAAACTCTATACAAGAGAGCGTGGGATCTAGAATGATTGCATTATCTATTTTATTTTCTCGGGTCTACCCTAAATAGGTCTAAATCACTTTCAGATAGACTAAAAGCGTTTTCCCCTCGTCCTCCATTTCCATAGCGCAGACATTCATTCAGAAGAAGTAGACTTTTGGAATTTATTGGGACCCAGACAGTTTTTTCCATTTCGTCCCATGGAGGGAAAAAAAAGTCTCTGACATTTGTTGGCAAATGACTGTATACTGTTAAATCTAGTACAGTGTAGACACTCTACAGAGTCTTCTGTAACATTATAAAGAATCAGGATTAATAACATAGATGCCATAGGTTCCTTTGTGTGAGATTTAGCAGGTATAGTCCCTTTCTGATCACTTCCAAAACAACTAATGCAATCCATAGTAAACAATCATTGTTCGACAAGAGAACATTACACAGTAATTCTAATCCATTCTCTCTCTTAAAGAAAAGCCCAGAATAAAATAATTGGGGCACAACTTTATAGTACAACCCGCTGGATGATTAAAGATCTAATCCTAAATCTCTTTCTCCATGATCAGAGAGATTTTAGCTATGTTCACCACTGTCAATATCAGTGATTTGTAGACCATTGTCCTACCTAAATGTCCACCTCAGGCTCTCTGTTTTAATTGGGTCTATTTTCCAACTGTTTTTTTTTTTCCATTTTCTTTCTTTTCAATTTTACACCCTAAGATCCGTGTTGTAACGTGGCTACTCCAATCCAAGAACCTTTGCTACTCAGAAAGCAGATAATCAGAACAAACATTGACCACTTTTATTAATTTTTTTTTTTTTTAATTTTATATTCTACATGGAACAGAGGCATTGGTTTGCCACAAAAGACAAAGATGCAATGAAACAAAAAATCATGTTGAATATCGAAATGTCTACAATTTTACTCAAACAAATATATATATATATAAACAATTCCATATTTCTTAAAATTAAAGGGGTACCATAGTCACTGTAACTGCTTCTGGGATCTCCTGTTCAGTGTTAAACCATTTTTATTAGTCATTATCTGTTTTATTGATGCAGGAAAAAAGGTACATGACATGTAAAGCAGTCATAATAAACATCACATAGGCTTGGTAAACAAAGAGAGGAAATAACTCCTGGCAAAATCCGCCTAATTTTTATAGTTAAAACAGACAGGAACACAGTTCGGGTAGAGTAGTCAGAGAATAAGAGGATGTGCGATAGTAAAGAACTGCAAGAAATATTAAGAGTTAATTGCCACTGGTCAGTGACACAAGCCATAGTAGATGTGCACAAAAAAACCCCAAGAATAAAAACCTGTCAAACGTTGTGCACTGCAGGTATTTTACATGAACAGCTAGGCTGCTGGAAAGTTTAGTGGCCACTCAACCGATGCTTAAGGGTGGTGAAACCCACCAGCTCCAGCAGTCACCCCAGAGAGGACCACACCACTCTGAATACGAGCATAGCTTTCCCCAGGACATGGAATCATGCTGACTTGGGCACACAGGGTTTTGATTTGTAGTCTTCAGGGACAGAAAAACCCATGCTAGAGAGGAGTATGCTCTGCACTCCATATTCAGGGTCTCTGACGACGTTGCTTGATACATGCTTCCCAAGGTCTTGAGCTGTGCCTAGGGAGGTTTCCCCTCATGGGCTGAGGCCCTGGTAAGTGACAGTAGATTACTGGGGGAGGGCTTCTCCAGAGTCCTGGTGCCCTCTGCTGTAGCCTCCGCGCCTTCCCCACCACAAGGCATTTGATGGCAGCGGTGAGAAGGCTTCCTACTGCAAGGAGAAGCATCCTGGAGACACTGGTAAAGTGGATTATATTGAGGGCAACGCTAGCATTCATGCAGCACCCCTGGAAGCAGAGGTGCCCACAGACTTGGAGCAAGCAAGCATGGCATCCTCTAACTCTTGCTTAGAGTTGCTGTTTGAGGTGCGGCAGCGACTGGCCTGGTATGGCACTAATGTGTTGATGGAGACCTTCCAGGCGATCTAGAACCAGGTGACCGTTGAGAGACAAGCCAAGAGAGACCACGAGTTCCTAATGTCTAAAACGAGGGGAGGAAGTCTCCAGCGAAAGGAGGATTGCACCAGCCCTTCGGCAGAGGTGGTGCAACTGATCTCAGAAGAGGCGCCCACCAATTTAATTGACTTTACGTCAGAGGATGTTAGCCTGTCTCCCCAGCAGCAGCCGGAGGTACCCAAAGTAGGCTGGTCCTGTGAGGAACCCCAACTGGCAGGTGGAGATGGGACTGAAGTCTCTCCACCGGCCCAACAGGGATGCTAGGCAGCCGGCCAAGATCCCCAGCTGCAGCCAGAGTTACCGGGAGTAGGGACAGTCGGTCCTACTCCCCAGCGGCCGAGTATGCTATTGGGAGAAGAGAGGTTGGTCTCTCTCCCCAGCGGCAGTGTATCCTACAGGGTGTGGAGACAATCAGTCTCACTCCCCAACAGCAGTCTGCAGTACAGGGAGCGGAAGGTGTTGTCCTTCCTCCCCAGTGGCAGAGTGTGTTTGGGAGAAGAGACAGTCATTCTCTCTCCCCAGCGGCAGACAGAGTCACAGAGAGAGGAGAGTATCGCCCTCCATCCCCAGCGGCAGGGTGAGTTACAGGAAGTGGAAACAGTCTGTCTTACTCCACAGCAGCAGTGTTTTACAGGTAGAGGAGACAGCCGGTCCCTCTCCACAACGGCAGTATGCATTACAGGAAGAGGAGCATAGCATCCTCTCGCAGCAGCAGATAGTAACAGGGAGTGGAGACGGTCGGTCTCGCTCACCAGCGGCAGTGTGCAACACGGAGTGGAGACAGCCGGTCTCGCTCCCCAGCGGCAGCCGGATATACAGGAAGAAGAGAGCCAATTACAGGGGGAAAGCACCCCTGACTCCAATGGTGCAGATGGGACCTCGGCCTCTGCACCAGACTTACGGCCGGTCCAGATCCCCAAACAACCCCGCAGGAATACCAGGAGGAGGAGGTAGGCGATCCCTCCTCTCCACAGCCAATTCCCAACCGGGTACTGGGGTTAGTGGATGAGACTGCCGCTGGCCTCTGCCTTACCTGCCCCCTTATTACAGGGCAAGACTATGTACCAGTCATCTCAGCGGAAGAGCTGGCACACGGGCATAGAGCAGTTAGCCTCTGCCCTCCCCTTTCCCTTTGTCCAAGGCCTGAATATCCACAGGCCACCCCAGCAGAAGTGCTGGCAACAGGGCAGAGCGCAGCTGTCCTCTGCCCTCCCCGTGTCATCAGTCCCGGATCGGATGACCCTCTGACTTACTCAGCTGTCACGCTGGCCTCTGCCCACCAAGTACTCACAACTCCATGCCTGGGAGCACAAGGGAGGTCAGGGGTGACGGACACCCACTCAGCAACCTGGGACATACAGTACAGATCCGGACACCTGAGTCCACCAGGTCAAGTAGTTGTGTATCGGTGGGCTACTCGACTAACTCAGGTGCCGACCGACAGAAGGTCAGGTACCTGGTTAGTCTTCCCTTGGGGGGGAGAAATGTGACGAACTGAACCATGTCCCTGGTGCTTGGAGGGGCCTGTTGGCCAGCCCCCTGCCAAAAGACTACGGGCCAAGTCACCGACTGTAAAGACCCATATTTTATTTCCCCTGTTTCCCCTGGTTCTGCACTTTCCATAGAACCGAATGCTAGCTCCATGGCGGCCGTTCGCATGGACCAAAACAGCGAATAGACTTACGGGGGACTTAGCCGCAAATGCCCTGGAACTATTTTCGGTATGAAGACTTTGCGGTTTCCGGTCGGTCCCCCAGCGGCACCTAGCCGCGATTCTATGGAACCATTTTGGGCATGGGACCATACGTGCGGTTGGTAAAAACTGACTTCCAGGAAATTCCTGAACCCCTGAACTGATCTGGGTAATTTTTGGATATGTTAGTTACCCAGATCAAGGCTATCAGGGGATGTAACTTGTGGGGATGTTATGTGTTTGAAGGTGTTTTAGGGTTTTTGTAAAAATGTGTGGGTTTTTTGTGTTTGGAGATAATTGAGTTTAGTATAGTGCTTGACTCCATTATCTCCTAAGTAAAGGTTAAGGCTTATTGTATTGTATATGGGAGTGTCATGCATTGTAACACTGGTATTATTGGTCTGTGACTTTGTAACGGAGTTCCCCACAAGGTCCATGTGGAAGTGCACCTTGCATGGGGATTGTCATAAATGGCCAAGTGTGGCACCATTAAAATCAGTTCCTCTTCACCCTCAACATAGAGCCTCGTCTTGTGTGGGGGGGACCACTATATTCACTCTGGGGATTGCTATACTCCTTATACTCCCTGGAATTATAATCACTAGCTCTTATAAGAGCTGTTCCTGCTATACTGTCTGGAGTAGGAGAGGTTAACCCACTGGAAGCTGGATCCTGGTCTTGGGTCCAGGGTGAGTGGAGGGCCCGCGAGATCTCCCAACCAAGCTGCGGCTTTTTGTGGTAGTCTACAGTGCTGATGGTGCCTGATGGAGTGCTTGGAGTCCTCGTTGAGCACTAGGAGTATCGATTGGCGGAGGTACCCAGTCGGGCTGCCAAGCGGTCCGTCACAAGGTGCATTGGTGCAAACAGGTTTGGCTGGTATGTTCCGAGGTGTGTGAGTTGCCGCCTGTGTCTGCACCCTTGCAGTGACTTTTGCCCAGAACTGGGTCCACAGCTGCTCGAAAGCCTTCCAATGGCTTCGTAGAAGGCCAGGAGTTCAGATGCCTGTGTGGCGGCCATCTTAACTGTAACGCCACGCATCTGTAGCTGTGCAGATTGGGTCCCGTGTTGCAGCTCTCCATCTTGTGTAAGGCTGTCTACCAGTCCAAACAGTGTGCAGGTCCCAGACTGGGAAATTGGCAGCCAGGCCGTCCGTTTTTAGGGATTCAAGCTTGGTGGGTACCCGTCGGTATAAGGCTTTGCAGATCAGGCTAAATGAGTGGTAGCTGGCCCCAGGATTAGTCAACTTTCAATTCTTGATTGTAGGTAGCTGGATTGAGGCTTTGAAATCACTATTATAATTCGAGTTACCAGGAGCTAACAAGAAACACGTCCAATGTTTGGCCAAAGTCTGTTTTTAGAGGACTTGCTGAAGTGCTTTATGGGTAAGGAGTATCCTAGTTTAACATCCGTGTATAAAAGTGTTGATTTCTATGAGAAATTAACTAGGGAGCAACCCCCCTGACTGTCAGTCAAACGGCCAGGGAGGTCTGCGCCCTCCTTACATTATCTCCCCTGAGCGCGCCTGTGTCCTTGTAGCGGTACTTACCCTTTCCAGGGGCCGGCCGGGGTCCTCTGTTCGAGCCGCGCGCGGCTCAGCCGACCGCTGTAACTAGTAGCGGTCACGTGTTCTACCTACTCTAAGAGCGCGCCGCGGGTATCGGGCGCGCTCTTAAAGGGACAGTGGGTGCCTAAATTGGAAAAGGCATCCCATTGGTCCCTGTCATGCCACACTCCCCATACACTTACCTTTTGGGGGCGTGGATGTGACAGGGACCAATCAAATTAGATGTTTAGGTATTTATACTCACCTTCTTTCTTTTGTTCCTTGCCCTATCGTGGTTTCTGTATCAGTTCCCTTTAGCGCTTGTTGTGTTCAGTTGTGTTTCTCCGTATTGACCTTGGCTTTGTTTCTGACTACGTTTTCTCTTTATCCTTATCTGTTCTGGTTGTCTGCTTGTTGTTTACTGTGTACCAGACCCCGGCTTGTCCTAGTTTACGCTGTCTCTCTGTGCCCTTGATTTCGGATTGTTCCTGACTCTGTCTCCTCTCATATACGTCGAGTCCGGCCATTCTAAGGTCCGGTAGACGTATCTCTCCTCTGTGTTGTCTTTTGTTTAGCTGAATCCTGCGTGTTGGGGTATATTCTCGTTACATTACGATAGGGCCATGGACCCCGCAGATTTGGCTCAGCAAATGGCTTCTCACGAGGCAAGGTTTGTAGAGCAGGATCACCGTATGGATCAGATAGCACAGGCTCTCCAGACGCTCTTGTCTAGAACCATTCCTGCAACCGCACCGAACCCTCCTACACCTCATCCTCCCGAAGTATCCAATTCAACCAATGCTTCGCCCCATTTAACACCTCCTCCTAGGTATGGAGGGGAAGCCAAGACATGCAGAGGTTTTATTAATCAAATAGAATTCCACCTTGAGATGTATCCTCATTCCTTTCCCACTGATAGGTCTAAAGTGGGGTTTTTGATGCATCAACTTACTGACAAAGCACTAGAGTGGGCAAATCCTATTTGGGAGGCCAATGGACCTATGGTTCATGATTTCAATAGTTTTCTTGCGGCTTTTCGTAGAACTTTTGACACAACAAAGAGGTCAAAGAATGCCGCAAGAGCATTAATGAGGATTAAACAGGGGTCTAGGTCTGTGGCGGATTATGCTATTCAGTTTCGTACCCTTGCTTCACAGGTAGATTGGACCAATAATGGGTTAACTACTGCGTTTATGGAAGGTTTATCTGACACTATATTAGATGAGGTAGCGGCAAGGGAGCTTCCTATTCCATTAGAGGATCTTATTGACTACCTCATTGATATAGATAATAGAATTCGCGACAGGCTCTATACCAAAAACAAGAATAGACGTCTGGTCACATCTATTAACCCTAGAGTTGATAAACCTGAGAGTGTTAAAGTACCCGAGGAGGAACCCATGCAATTAGGGGTTGCCAAACTCTCGGATACTGAAAAACTACTTAGAAGAAGGAATGGACTCTGCCTATACTGTGGTAGGCGAGACCATATGGTAAGGGAATGTCCTTTGCGTCCGGAAAACTCTCGCACCTAAGACCTTATAGGGGACTGGCCTTGGGTGTGATCTCTAAGTCTCCTAAATTGCCTCCTAATCGTTTGCTTCTCCCTGTTTCCCTTCATATGGGGGTGAGTTGTATAGCAGAATGCATATTAGCCTTGGTTGATTCTGGGGCTGCTGAGAACTTTATTGACTCTGAGTTTGTTACGAAAAATAACATTCCCGTCAGAGAAAGGGAGATACCCTTGGCCATTGAGGCCATAGATGGTAGACCATTAAGTTCTCCAATTGTTACTCATGAAACTGTACCATTACACATGTATACAGGGGTTTTACACTTTGAAACCATTCAATTCCAGGTTATCACATCTCCCTCTTCTCACATTGTGTTAGGGTACCCATGGTTACGTACTCACAATCCCATTTTCGATTGGGAGTCAGGGCAAATAAAATCATGGAGCGATGCCTGCCATGAGTCCTGTACTATTGAAGTCACCCCTTTGAATTCTATTAATGTCCCTACAACTCCTCCTTTGTCCACTGTTATACCCTCTCAGTACTTATTTCTCAAAACTGTCTTCGATAAAAGGGAGGCTGACAAATTACCACCTCACAGACCCTACGATTGTGCTATCGATTTATTGCCTGGCACAATACCTCCAAAGGGCAGGGTGTACCCTTTATCTGTTCAAGAAAACCGTGTCATGGAGGAGTATATTAAGGAATCATTAGAAAAGGGGTTTATTAGGAGATCCTAAATTTGTATCAAAGAAAGAAGGTGATTTAAGACCGTGTATCGATTATAGAGGTCTAAATAAAATCACCATCAAAAATGCATATCCTATACCTTTGATCACAGAATTATTTGACAGACTCAAACATGCTACTGTATTCACTAAATTGGATCTTAGAGGTGCATATAATTTAATACGTATTAAGAAAGACCACGAATGGAAAACGGCATTCAACACTAGATCTGGCCATTACGAGTATACTGTTATGCCATTTGGTCTATGCAATGCCCCAGCAGTATTTCAAGAATTTATCAATGACGTTTTAAGAGACTTTATTCACACATTTGTAATTGTGTACTTAGACGACATATTAATATACTCTACAGATTTACACACTCATCACAGGCATGTTACGACAGTTCTGAAGACCCTTCTTGCTAATGGTCTTTATTGTAAACTGGAAAAATGTCTATTTGACCAATCCGAAGTCCAGTTTTTGGGGTATTTAATTTCCGCTAAAGGTTTTCGTATGGATCCCCAGAAGCTTTCTGCTGTCATGGAATGGCCTCTTCCACAAGGTTTGAAAGCCATTCAGCGTTTTCTTGGTTTCTCTAATTATTATAGACGCTTTATTAAAGGTTTTTCCTCTATTGTAGCGCCTATCACCCGTATGACAAGAAAGGGAGGCAATACTCGTGTCTGGTCTCCCGAGGCACTTCAGGCTTTTGAGTTTCTTAAAACCACATTCGCTTCTGCACCTATTTTACAGCACCCTATCCCCACACTGCCCTATATTCTTGAAGTTGATGCTTCTGATATCGGGGTAGGTGCTGTCTTATCCCAAAGAGAGTCGCCTGAAAAACCATTGCATCCTTGTGGCTTCTTCTCCAAACAAATGTCCAAAGCAGAAAAGAATTATGATGTGGGTAATCGCGAACTCCTTGCTATTATTTTAGCACTGAAAGAATGGAGACATTTGTTAGAAGGAACTAAAGATCCTATTCTCATATTTACGGATCATAAGAACTTATCCTACCTTAGTGAGGCTAAAAGACTGTCTTCTCGGCAGGCTAGGTGGTCACTATTTTTGTCCCATTTCAATTACATTATCACCTATAGGCCAGGTGACCGCAACACTAAAGCAGACGCTCTGTCCAGACAGTTCGAAACTGCTGACAAACAGGAGATTGATGTTACTCCTGTGATTTCCCCAGAAAGGATAATCGCTACCACTGTTTTGTCTATTTCTTCGTCCCTCTTGCAGGCCATACAAGCGAAACAAAACATGGCACCTAGCGAGAGACCTACTGATAAACTATTCGTTGATGTTCCCGAGAGACGGGAGATTCTGTCGTTGTATCATGACACTAAGACTGCTGGACATCCTGGTATTTCCAAAACGGTGTCAGCAGTTTCTCGGTATTTTTGGTGGGATTCCTTACGCAAGGATGTCACTGACTATATAGGTGCTTGTACTACTTGTGCCTGTATGAAATCTTCTCGTAGGGTTCCTTGTGGGCTGTTGCATCCGTTACCTATTCCCGAGAGACCTTGGTCTAACCTGTCCATGGATTTTATTGTTGAATTACCTCCCTCGAATGGTAACACAGTTATCCTAATGATAGTGGATCGGTTTTCCAAGATGGCTCACTTTGTGTCTCTTCACAAGCTGCCCACGTCCAGGGAACTAGCACTTGTTTTCGCCAGAGAGGTGTTTCGATTACACGGCATTCCCGTATCTATTGTATCTGATAGGGGTAGCCAATTTATTTCCAGGTTCTGGAAAGCCTTTTGTTCGGAAATGGGTATTTCTCTCTCATTTTCTTCCGCTTACCACCCCAGTCTAATGGAGCTGCCGAACGTGCCAATCAATCTCTGGAGCAGTACCTTCGTTGTTTCGTATCCCACCATCAGAACAATTGGTCTGACCTTCTTCCTTGGGCTGAGTTTGCTCGGAATAACGCTACTCATGATTCTTCCGGCAAGAGTCCTTTTTACGTTGTATATGGCCAACATCCTGTTGTTCTTCCGGCTGCTTTCTCCTCACAGGGCATGCCAGTTCTGGATGAACATTTGGCTAATTTGCGTAATACTTGGGAGCAGGTTCAGCGTTCTTTGGTGGATTCCGCTGCTCGCCAGAAGGTGCAGGCTGACAAGCATCGCAGGGCGGCTCCTTCTTATGTTGTGGGGGACAGGGTTCTGCTTTCTACGCGAAACATTCGCCTCCGGGTGCCTTCTATGAAGTTGGCTCCCCGCTTTATTGGTCCTTATCGTATTCTGCATAAGGTTAATCCTGTTTCGTATGCCTTGGGTCTCCCTAAGAATCTGCGTATTCCTAATGTCTTTCACACCTCGTTGTTAAAGCCTTTCATACGCAACCGCTACACCCGACATGCACCTCCTCCCCCTCCTGTTTCTGTGGAGGGTCATGAGGAATTTGAAGTTTCTGCAGTTCTTGACTCTCGTTTCCTTAGGGGCCGACTTCAGTACCTAGTGCATTGGAAGGGCTATGGGCCTGAGGAGCATAGTTGGATTTCCGCTGATGCGGTTCACGCTCCTCGTCTTGTGCGCTCTTTCCATTCTCGTTTTCCTGCCAGGCCTGGCCCTCCCCGCCCGGAGGGCGTGTCCTCAGGGGGGGTTAATGTAGCGGTACTTACCCTTTCCAGGGGCCGGCCGGGGTCCTCTGTTCGAGCCGCGCGCGGTCCTGCTGCTGCACGAGCCGCGCGCGGCTCCGACGGCTGTGACTGGAAAGCGGTCACGTGTTCCACCTAACTCTAAGAGCGCGCCGCGGGTATCGGGCGCGCTCTTAAAGGGACAGTGGGTGCCTAAATTGGAAAAGGCATCCCATTGGTCCCTGTCATGCCACACTCCCCATACACTTACCTTTTGGGGGCGTGGATGTGACAGGGACCAATCAAATTAGATGTTTAGGTATTTATACTCACCTTCTTTCTTTTGTTCCTTGCCCTATCGTGGTTTCTGTATCAGTTCCCTTTAGCGCTTGTTGTGTTCAGTTGTGTTTCTCCGTATTGACCTTGGCTTTGTTTCTGACTACGTTTTCTCTTTATCCTTATCTGTTCTGGTTGTCGGCTTGTTGTTTACTGTGTACCAGACCCCGGCTTGTCCTAGTTTACGCTGTCTCTCTGTGCCCTTGATTTCGGATTGTTCCTGACTCTGTCTCCTCTCATATACGTCGAGTCCGGCCATTCTAAGGTCCGGTAGACGTAGCTCTCCTCTGTGTTGTCTTTTGTTTAGCTGAATCCTGCGTGTTGGGGTATATTCTCGTTACAGTCCTCCCACACAGACCTCAGACCAGATGTGGGTGCACCAATTAAGAGGCTTCTCATGAGAAGACTCTGGTTATTTCCCTGTGGAGATATGTCTCTTCTGGGGGGAAAAAGGAGAAGGTTCGCCAAGGCTGCTTTTCAGAAGATCTGCAGCCTTTGCAAGCTCTTTAATTCATTGGGGGTATATCTACTAAACAGTGACTTAATTTCCACCACATGTGGGCAGTGGAGTGTTCCTTTAATGTTTTATTGCTAAACAAGTGTCCTTGTCAGCCCCTTTGCTCTGTACTGCTTGAGTAATGAGGAGTCATTAACCTGAGCAGCAATGAGCATTGGTAATTCGGTAAGAGTGTCAGCTGTCAGCTGACTGCTTGCAGGAAGATTGTAATCTCTGCCCTAGCCATAATTCTAGTTTGGGTTGGGCTGTTGGTGACTAGGGACCCTCATTTAGTGTTTAAATGCTCCAAAATGATTTTACACTGAAAGAAGAGACTGTGCCAGGGAATTCCTAGCTATATAAACAATTTAATTAGATGAAATGGATTATAGTGCCATTATAGTCCATTTAAACTTTTTGTGTTTTGTAAAATGAGATGATGAAATATGCCAGTTAATGCCACATTTCGTGGATATTATATTTCTGTGGCTGACCGCATAGAAATTGTGGTCTTTTTATAATTCTTTAATTTTGTCGTGCAGGTATAGAATACACGAACAATAGAAACATAGAAACATAAAATGTGACGGCAGATAAAAACCATTCGGCCTATCTAGTCTGCCCAATTTTCTAAATACTTTCATTAGTCCCTAGCCTTATCTTATAGTTAGGATAGCTTTATGCCTATCCCATGCATGCTTAAACTCCTTTACTGTGTTAACCTCTACCACTTCTGCTGGAAGGCTATTCCATGCATCCACTACCCTCTCAGTAAAGTAATACTTCCTGATATTATTTTTAAACCTTTGTCCCTCTAATTTAAGACTATGTCCTCTTGTTGTGGTAGTTTTTCTTCTTTTAAATATAGTCTCCTCCTTTACTGTGTTGATTCCCTTTATGTATTTAAATGTTTCTATCATATCCCCCCTGTCTCGTCTTTCCTCCAAGCTATACATGTTAAGATCCTTTAACCTTTCCTGGTAAGTTTTATCCCGCAATCCATGAACCAGTTTAGTAGCCCTTCTCTGAACCCTCTCTAAGGTATCAATATCCTTCTGAAGATACGGTCTCCAGTACTGTGTACAATACTCCAAGTGAGGTCTCACCAGTGTTCTGTACAATGGCATGAGCACTTCCCTCTTTCTACTGCTAATACCTCTCCCTATACAACCAAGCATTCTGCTAGCATTTCCTGCTGCTCTATTACATTGTCTGCCTACCTTTAAGTCATCAGAAATAATCACCCCTAAATCCCTTTTCTCATATGTTGAGGTTAGGACTCTATCAAATATTCTGTACTCTGCCCTTGGATTTTTATGTCCAAGATGCATTATCTTGCACTTATCCACATTAAATGTCAGTTGCCACAATTCTGACCATTTTTCTCGTTTACCTAAATCATTTGCCATTTGGCTTCTCCCTCCTGGAACATCAACCCTGTTACATATCTTAGTATCATCAGCAAAAAGACATACCTTACCATCAAGACCTTCTGCAATATCACTAATAAAAATTATTAAAGAGAATGGGTCCAAGTACAGGTCCCTGAGGTACCCCACTGGTGACAAGTCCAAGCTTCGAATATATTCCATTAACTACAATCCTCTGTTGCCTGTCACTCAGCCGCTGCCTTACCCATTCAACAATATTTGAATCCAAACGTAAAGATTGCAGTTTATTGATAAGCCTTCTATGTGCAACAGTGTCAAAAGCCTTACTGAAATCTAGGTAAGCAATGTCTACTGCACAACCCTGATCTATAATTTTAGTTACCCAATCAAAAAAATCAGTAAGATTAGTTTGGCATGATCTCCCTGAAGTAAACACATGTTGTCTCTGATCTTGAAATCCATGTGTTTAGATGTTCATCAATCCTATCCTTTAGCATGGTTTCCATCACTTTCCCCACTACTGAAGTAAGGCTTACTGGCATATAGTTGCCCGACTCCTCCCTATTACCTTTCTTGTAAATGGGCACAACATTCGCTAACTTCCAATCTTCTGGGACTACTCCTGTTAACAATGATTGGTTAAATAAATCTGTTAATGGTTTTGCTAGTACACCACTAAGCTCTTTTAATAGCTTTGGGTGTATTCCATCAGGTCCCATTGACTTATTTGTCTTTACTTTTGACAGTTGAAATAGAACCTCTTCCTCTGTAAACTCATGTGTAATAAATGACTCATTTATCCTTTTTCTCAACTGAGGTCCCTTTCCTTCATTTTCATCTGTAAATACAGAACAAAAATATTCATTGAGGCAGTCAGCTAGATCTTTATCCTCTTCTACATACCTTCCTTCTTTTGTTTTTAATCTAACTAATCCTTGTTTTACTTTTCTTTTCTCATTTATGTATCTAAAAAATGTTTTATCCCCCTTTTTTACTGACTGTGCTATTTTCTCTTCTGTGTGTGATTTGGAAGCTCTTATAACTTGCTTAGCCTCTTTCTGCCTAATCTTATAGATCATTTTGTCTTCCTCACTCTGGTTTTTTTTATAATTCCTAAATGCTAACTTTTTGTTTTTAACTATTTTGGCCACATCTGTGGAGTACCACAGTGATTTCTTGAATTTTTTGCTTTTACTGACAAGCCTAATGCAATTTTCTGTTGCCTTCAATAGTGCAACTTTTAAATAATCCCATTTCTCTTGGACTCCATTTAAATTGCTCCAGTCTGATAATGACTACTCTACCCATATTCTAATTTTAGAAAAGTCTGCTTTTATAGTCACTTTTGTTTTTGTGTGGTGTGACTCCGTCACTGTTCTTATATTAAACCACACTGACTGATGATCACTGGATCCTAAACTTTCAACTACAGTAATATCTGATACCAAATCTCCATTTGTTAACACTAAATCTAGTGTGGCCTCTTTACGAGTTGGCTCCTCAACAACTTGTTTTAGAGACAATCCCAGTAGGGAGTTTAGAATATGTGTGCTCCTGGCACAAGTAGCTAATTTTGTTTTCCAATTTACATCAGGAAGATTAAAGTCACCCATGAGGATAACTTCCCCCTTCATTGTCATTTTAGCTATTTCCTCAACTAGTAGATTATCTAACCCTTCAATTTGTCCTGGGGGCCTATAAATCACACCTACATGAGTTACTGTGTGATTACCAAATTCTAACGTAGCCCAAAAGGACTCTATGTTTGCCTCACTAACTTTTATTAGGCTAGATTTTATGCTATCCTTCACATACAAGGCCACCCCTCCCCCTTTCTTGCCTTCCCCATCTTTCCTATAAAACATGTCAGTAGTTCAAGCAATGAGTTGTTCAAAAAATAACATAGACATCAATGAATAGATGCACTTTTTGTTTTGTTTTGATATAGACAAGAACTGTATCTGTAACTGGAATGTGTCCTGCTTTTGAGGATTGGTTTATGAGTAAATATAGAGTATTTTGTGGGTTAGGGTGAAAGGCACTACATGGTGAGTAAGTGTAAGACGTGCTGGTATGGTAGGTATGTGAAGGTCATGTAATATGTTTGTCTAGCATTTTGGAGTTATGCAGGGCTTGGAAAATTATATGTGAGGTTCTGATGAGCCGTAGGTGGGTTAAACTAGAAGGAACGCATGAGTCGGTGTAGCCCCAGGTGTTGAGTGACGTATTTGCCCTTGCATTGTTACCCCTAACCAAGGGGGCAGCAGGGAGGGGGAATGCCTTTCCAACATTAGTAGCAATTGCATGTTTCATCGCGCTAACTTGTGTATTTAGTTGTTCCCCACGTATGGTGGGTGAAGGTCTAAGGCCCATGTCAGGGTTGCGGTGCTGTAGTTAGAACATTGAAAACAAAAGAGAAGGAGATAAGAGAAATGAACATGAAAATAAACAACAACAGATAAACAAATTGGGTTCAGAACACTCTGCAAGGCCAGCACATGAAGCGTCAGCACTAGTCGCATTCAGGTGTCAGGTCGACTTCTCGCTACATCCCTTGGAGTGAAGGGTACCACTGTGGCCGGGTCCCAGGTGCTAGTTGAGGCTTGCAGGTTTGTGCTTGAGGTCGGCCCCAATAATCCCAGCGAAGAGAGAAGATTTGGTGCTTCTGCTAAAGTGATTGAATGGGTTGTTCCCTTGTGGGTCACTAATAGGGATCTTGTCTCTCCTCATCTGTATGGTTTGTGGGAGAGACGAGTGATGAGGGATTTGCGCCATTGTAGTGTGGCTCTGGTTAGATCTTGGTAAAAGGATAACTGTGAATCCGAGAGAGAGCGGTGTCTTGCCCCTCCGTGCTGACATGATGTGCCCCTCGTCATGAGATAAAGAACATTTTGAGAATTACGTCTCGTGTCTGAGTGGGTGATGTTTTTAGCGAGGTAGACAGACGATATATTCCATCCAGGACAATCTTCCGAGCCACAGCAGGAGGTAAGAGCAATGCCTGGAGGCGTCTCAGATAATGTGGTAGCTCGTCAGTCGAGATCGTGGCAGGGATGTCCCGGATTTTTATTTGATTGCGTCGGTTTCTGTCTTCCATGGTTGACAGCTGTCACCAGTGTTTGTTGGTTTGATTAAAGTTACTGCAAAGTACCATGCCACTGTGTATGTTAGTAATTTCATCCTCTGCATTCTGAACTCTGGCTGTGACTTTTTTCACATCAGTGGACTCATGCGGGGGGTTCGGACCGCACCAGGGTGTGCATCACAGAGGGGTGACACCCAGGGCCGGCGTGTCCCATAGGCAACATAAGCAGTTGCCTAGGGCGCACCGGCCGGGGGCGCAGGATTTGAGTGACCCGGTAGGAGGGAAGCGCTTAGCGCTCCCTCCTACCAGTCACTCAGTGTAGCATGGCGGACTGCGGTACAGGAGCATAAGTTTCCTGAACCCAGCCAGACTGACTGGAAGTGCTCACTGAGAGAGCCTTTCCTGTCAGTCCAGCCAGGTACAGGAAACAGAAGCTCCTGTACCGCGGCCCGCCACTTGTGCCGCCCGGCCACGCTACAGAGATTGGTAGTAGCCACAAGGGGGGAGGGAAGAGGAGGACCACCAAGAAAGGGGGTGGGTGGGGGGGAGGGAGTGAGAACCACTAAAGGGGGATGGTAGGGAGAGGTAGGACCAGTGGGGGAGTGGTAGGTCCACTAAGAGGTGCGGGGAAGGAGTAGAGAGAGGACCACTAAGGAGTTGGGGTAGAGACAGGACCACTAAGTAGGGAGAAACACTAAGATGGGGGGGAGAGGCAGGACCATGAGGGGAGGGGAGGAGAGAGCACTAAGTGACAGGGGAGACCTCTAAGTAAGGGAGAGGAGGGGAGACAAGGAGAACACTAAGGGACAGGGGGGCTAAGACAAACAGTCCTCATCTGGTGGTAACTAGGCAATCCAGTATATTAGTGGCACTAATCTTTATTTTACCTCCCATTAAAGGGACACACTGTAATCACCAGAACCACTACAACTTACACATTATTAAGGGGGTTGGGGTGACACCATGAATTACTGCACCATGTGACACCAATTCTAGTGACGCCACTGCTGCTCAGATGATACCGGTATCTGCTGCCATCATTTTATGGATATCCTGGAGTAGGTCATGTTTGGTGTCCATGGGAGTGGATTGGTCAGTTTGGGAGCCTGTGGAAGTCTGTGACCCTTGGGAAACTGCGGGACTCTGTGCACCCTGTCCCTCCACTCGAGTACTGGTGTGTGTTCTGTGGATGCCCTCTGCTAGTGCCATCTTGTGTGGTACTTGCCTCTGCAGCATGGCCCCGATATCCTTGTTTCAGGTGGGATTCCAGCCCCTGTTTTTGTGAGCGGCGCCCCATGGCTGGTGTGTGCTCGGTTAGAGGCACGGAGCCCCTTTCTGGGTCCTCAAATTCACGGAGGAAGTGATTCCCAGCTAGTGAGGGCCAGGAGTAGGAGGCCCCAGATTGGCCCCGCTGCTTATGCACCTTAAAGGTTGGAAGAAGGGCAACGATGGACCCAGCACGGCTCCCCCTGTCAGTTGAGGGTGGTTTGGGTCGGGAACAGTGTGTGTGGCCGGCGTTGGAAGGCAAATTTCGCCGGGTCTGGTGTCCGGTCCGGCTTGTGGTTAGCTCCGCCCCCCAGAAATTGTCTTTTGCGCTGACAAAAAGCCAGGACAGATGAAGATGCTGAGACATGACCAGACCTGTGTTGTGTAATATTGTGAACTGGTTTAACAGGTTAAAGAAACACTACAGACACCCAGACCACTTTTATCTCATTGTCCTGCAATGTAAATCATTGCAGTTTTATAGAAACTGCAATAATAACATTGCAGGACTAAGACTAAGCACTTCCACTTCCTGCTTACTAGGTGGCTTTTCGCCTAACATATCAGTAGTAGAAAGAGGATCCAGGCACTCCTAGAATCTTCAAATGTGTTTATTGGGACAAGTGAGACGCCGCAACGTTTCGACCCCTGATAGGGTCTTTGTCAACCCGGATCTTCACGTGATTGGAGAGCGGTTAATTTTTTCTCTTTTTGCAAATAACTGACGCTAGATGTCCTCACACTCTGCATGAAGCAATTTTCCTGTGGGGAGGGCCTAATGCACTCACCGCGAATTCGCATAAGCCGTCCTGTTGGGTGACATCAGGGAAGCAAAGCGCTGGCCCAGTGCCAAGGGAGATCGGCACTGGAATCGGGTGAATACAGAAATGTAACCCTTTCAATGCTGAGGGCGCAGAAGGAGGGAGATCAGAAGGAGTTATATTGTAAGGAATACAACTTTGTACTCCTTACACTACAGAATCCCTTTAATGTAAAGTAGAACACTTTAAAGTGGTTGTGGTAGATAGCACCTTCTACACGAAACCTTTCATAATTACTGATATATATACTTCATTTTTTATATCCATTGATGGCTACTTTAAGAAAGAATATAACATTAGTCCAAATAATAAAAAAAATTAAATCATGGAGCTTACTGGATCTGTGACTCAATTAACCTTGGCCCACTAGTAGGGATGCATGTCTCCTTCAAAGGGTTAAAAGAGCATGTAGACTTGGCACAACCGAAGTCACCCAAAGCTGCACTTTTTGCTCAATAAGGAAAAATAATTTATTTTGGCGGTATGGGATAAGAAATGGTGTATATGATGATCAAAATATTAATTATAATATTGATATGGAGTAGTAGGTGATCAGTGTTCGCTAGATTCTTATCTTAGCATCATATAGGATACAGGTTCCTTCAGACATAGACTCAGGTGCAGGCCTTGCAACGGTTCCCAAACTGTGTGCTGGGACGCCGTCACTGCATACAGGGGTGCAACAAAATGTTTCCCCAGTGCTACCTCAACTAGGAACCACACCGGGGACCGCACGCAAAGGGTGCCCATCGAGACAGAGAGGGGTATTTTTCTAAACCTCAAATTTTTTTCTAAATACCTACATACTTATTAACCCTTAATAGGGAACACATGGTGTGGGCGGCAGCATTGTAACATGGCTGTGTGGTACAAGGGCAAATACAAATGTCACACAGCCATGTTACAGTGCTGCCGCCCACCCCATGAGTTCTCTATTAAGGGTTAATAAGTATTTATAAAAATACCCCTCTGTCTCATTAGAGATTTTTTTTACCTGAAGCTGAAGGAAGTAAGTTGAATTGTTAGTGTAGGACTCCCCTACGGTTTGCTTTGACGTGACAGGTGGGCTTACATCTAATGGCCATTGGAGTGAGCACTCCAGTTATTTAAATATGGATAGGGTGCAAGTAACTCTTTTATTTGTGTTTTTTGGGAGGAAGTGACCGAATGTCACTTCCTCCCAGCTTCGTGCAGAGCGCTTTTGCCGCGCATGCGCATTCAGCCGAGGAGGAGGAGGAGAGTCCCCCGCCCGGCGCTGGAGAAAGAGGTAAGTTTAACCCCTTCCACCCCCTAGAGCCCGGCGGGAGGAGGAACCTGAGGGTGGGGGCACCTTCAGGGCACTATAGTGCCAGGAAAACAAGTGTTTTCCTGGCACTATAGTGGTCCTTTAAGAAGTAACTTTGATACGATTTTCTGCTCCTCTTTTGATTGCATGTCATTTCCCCCTTTGCTTTCTCCCTGCTTCCTGTATTTCAGCTGCACTGTCCACCAATGGCCATGCTACAGGGATTCTCTATGAGAATCAGTAATGACACGCCCACAATGTCTGCCCAAGAAGTACTCAACCTAAGTTACACTACAAATACAGCATTCCGACACTAGAACTTACATAACACACATAGGCATTTCCTCACCACATTAGGTATCATATAGTATAATTTGTTTATTATAAATAAATATAAGGAGACAAACTCATAAATACCTATAGAGCTTTGTGCTATCACTCTCTATAAATATATATATCTATATCTTTCACGCTATCTACCTATCTATATCTCTCTCTTGGCTGAAAAAGGTACGTTACTTTCAGAGACTGGGAATCAGGAACATGTTGAAATTTGAAAGGGGGTGGCTAATGAGGCTCGGTTACACTGCTGAAAACCGCAAAACATTTTACAGCACTGCAGGAAAACTACACAGAATTGAAAGAAAATAAACAAACCACATGTATTTGAGCTTATTAGCTTTAATTTAAGCTTACCTTGTTTAGCTGTCTGGAGTGTCCCTTTAACCTCAGGGGGAGACATTAAAACTTACATCAGCCACTAACTGGTTTAAGTAGCATGGAAACAGACGGTAATCACTAATGATAGTGACATCCATTTTAACAGGTACCATTATGACATGCATAGATACAAGCGCTTATTGTTTGCATTCCTAACTTACTTTTCATGAAGACACTTATGATATAAACACCTACTTACTCATTTTTATTTATTTTTTATTTGTATTTTCATTAAATTTGTGTTCTGATGACCATCTGTAATCACTGTTGTCCTGAGGTTTTGCTGGCCTACCAAAGAATTTCTCACTCTTGGCATGCTGATTCTTGTAGTTGATTGACAGTTATGGAAACTCTGATCGCTAATCTTGCTGGTTCTGTCTCCCATCTTTAAGGGGACATGTATCAACCAGATAAACCACTTGGATAACAAACTGGAGATCTCGTGCCTGAGAAGAGGCAGGAAAGGTTTGGCTCTTTTGCACAGAATAGAATTAGGTCAACGTGCAGATAACAACACTGCAGACATTGTACGTAGATGTATGAACTCTTCGTATGGTGGTTGGCTGCTCTGTGTCTGTGCCTTTATATGCTCCAAAAATGCTGAACGTGGCATAATGCCTAACTCTAGGCTCTCAGCAGGGGTCAGCATGTAAACATCAATTATAATATTTAATCTATGCATTTGCTGGCAATTTTACAAGAGCGGTGGAAAAACAACACACATATGCTTTACAAATACAAAATGAGAGAATATTTTACACAATTTTATTGAGTAATAAAAGGAACAGGAATGTTACATGAGGGGAGATTTTTAATAAATAGGGGGTGAATAAGCCTTCTACAATGCAGGCTACAAATCTGGGACTTCAGCCTGAAGCACCTGGTCTTTAGTACACCTAGCGGGGTACAGGCCCCAAAGTGTTAAACAAAGCATATCTATAAGATACAAATATCAATTTATAGAGAAGAAAATCTATGACCAACAGTAGGGTTACTCTCTGGTCATCTATTCACAGTAACCTGAAGGGACGACTCTGAGCTTAATAACAGGTTTAGGGTATTGCCTGACAGATAGTTAGGGGAAAGGCTCTGTTATATGGTGGTTCCCTTCCTTCTCCACTACAAGGCCCCTTTAACTGAGAACAATCTCACCATGGCCTCCACATACTTAAAGGGCCTATGAGCTGGAACTGTGTCTGCTCATTGATCACATCACTGTGTTTGCATGCGGACCTTTTCTTGGCATCACAATCACGCAGAGCTGGTAAAGGAGATTCCGGAGAGCCTTCCTTACAGGGCTGGGCCTGCTCATATGCTACATCCTTGTTCTTAGGGAGAGATGTCAGGAGGTGATTGAGCAGACGTGCTCCCAGGGCCGGGTCCATCCAGTCGGTGGTGATCAACAAACTGTGCAGCTCATGCACACATTGAATGTATCCGGTGCTGAATCTTTGCTGAGTGTCTGCACCCTGAGAAGGCTCACCTGGGGAAGGAAACCGCAATATAAAGAGATTATAGAAAGTTTGGTGACATAATGATGGTTATATTTATATGTACCCTTCCCATTTCTTCCCACAATATTTGCATGGCTTAAAAGTAAATAAATGCATTTAGTTTGTACATGTAAATGGACCACAGTAAAAAGTAGCAGTATTAATAATAATAATAATAAATAGATTAAATGTGTTTACTTTCATTCTGCTAAAAAAATATATCTTGATCTCTATTTATAATTCTGCTGAAGCGTAAATTATATACCAGAGTCAATGAGCTACTCATACACACACATGTATATAGATTTTTGTAGAAAAAATATTGCTGTCAGGTTAAGGGATTTTGCAAACTCATAATGGGAGCAAAATAAAATCTGAATGTCAAGATTTAGGCAACAATAAGTGAGATGGAAAATTTCTATAACTCAGCTGTAATCAAAGCTAGGCTATTTTGACCCAAATTCTGCAATTTTAAATTGTGGCAATTTAGATGTTCGTGAATAAGCACTTTGACGTTTTATATTACTGCAATGGCATTTATGAATGAAATACATTTTTCTTTTCATCATGTAAAATATACATTTGTCAATACAAATAATTTATAAGCATCATTCAAAAATTACTATTTAAAGGAACATTTCAAGCACCATAACCACTAGAGCATTGGTCACCCTACTGAAGAAGACCAGATGCAATAAGAGCAGAAAATGGTTTGACATCTTATTGTGGGATCGGATGGCACCATAACCACTACAGTGGTCTGTAGTGGTTATAGTGCTTGGAGTGTTCCTTTAAAACAGAATTGCTTATAGTGATCAGGTGGTCAAAATATAATAGATATAAATAGAATATTACATATTATTCATCATCAGTATTGGTTTGAAATGTATTTATTAAATAAAATCAACCATTGCTTCAGGACCCAAATTTTCACAGGAAATAAAACCGGTCTAATTATTTTAATTCCAAGTTAAACATTAACAATCAAAAACCTAGCGGCACAATATATGCATAGAGCAATAGCGGAAATCGCAGAAAGTATACCATGCATTTGCTCTTCTATCCTTGTCAGGGTAATTCACGAAAGTGAGACTTCAAAGTGAATTTCAAATTTAAGGTCAAAATAGCAAAGATCAGCTCTTTGCTTTGAGCTTGGCTACTGTGGCATTGGATTACAAATTCTCTTTGAATTCTCACATTAGTAAATAACAATGTATGCGTGTCCTGCTGGGATGGAACACATCGACATGTGTGTCCTGAACAAGCTGTTGCTTAAATAGGGAGCTTCCAACATAAGCTCTCAATAAATCATACCTCCCAACACTTCAAACGGATAAAGAAGCAAACGTAAATTTTAAGGGTATGCGTGTTGGTGTGGCCAGGGGCAGTACTGTTCTTAGAACATTGGGGTGACTTCTAATAACAATTTATGAAACTAAATTGTAATTAAAAACAAGAACACTATCTTATTAACAGAATTTTTTTTTATTCTTTATTTATAACACAATTATTTCTAAACACACTTATTGTAGTTTAAAGATACATTACTGTGAGTATTTTTGATGTGAGCTCTGGTATACACTCAGACACACCTCCAACAATATGATATACATACAAAAAATAGCTAGCACTCTACAGATGTGGATTTGTGTGCATAACATGCTGCTTTCAAAGTGCAGGGTGCTTAAAGGAACACTATAGTCACCTAAATTACTTTAGCTAAATAAAGCAGTTTTAGTGTATAGATGTTTCCCCTGCAATTTCACTGCTCAATTCACTTTCATTTAGGAGTTAAATCACTTTGTTTCTGTTTATGCAGCCCTAACCACACCTCCCCTGGCTATGATTGACAGAGCCTGCATAAAAAAAAAAAAAAAAATTGGTTTCACTTTCAAACAGATGTAATTTACCTTAAATAATTGTATCTCAATCTCTAAATTGAACTTTACTCACATACAGGAGGCTCTTGCAGGGTCTAGCAAGCTATTACCATAGCAGGGGATAAGAAAATCTTAATTAAACTGAACTTGCAATAAAGAAAGCCTAAATAGGGCTCTCTTTACAGGAAGTGTTTATGGAAGGCTGTGTAACTCACATGCAGGGAATGTGTGACATGGGTTCATAAACAAAGGGATTTAACTCCTAAATGGCAGAGGATTGAGCAGTGAGGCTGCAGGGGCATGTTCTATACACCAAAACTGCTTCATTAAGCTAAAGTTGTTCAGGTGACTATAGTGTCCCTTTAATAAGTGAAAAATAACCAACTTCCCTTTAAGGTCCATAAATTACGTAGAAAATAATAAACTCAAAGCACACCTTGGAATATTGCATAGAAAAGATCTTATTTTTCACAGAACAGAATAAAATAAAATATACCCACAAATATTAAGTGCAAATATGCAGAAAGATGAACCATGCAAACAGCCACATAGACCCAGGCACTAAAGTGCTCGCTGCAAATCCAAAATATGAAAAGATCTAGGATATACTTACCCCGAGAAGGAGATTCACGAACACCCCAATGTTTCAGCATTCAGCCTTCCTCAAATCTTTTCTATGCAATATTACAATATGTGCTTTGAGTTTATTAATTTGTACACCAACAATATGAAGCTCCTAGAAAATATGAACTATTGGGAGATATGATAAATTAACCCTTATCAGTCATTTAACGCTTCATACAATAAGTTGAACTTTTCAGCAGCGATGGAACTACCAAATGATGAGGGGTCCAATCGTTTGGCCCATGAGCTTAGGGGGACCCAGTGGACATGTGTCATGAGGGGCCTGGTCATGCGTTACACTCTTTAAAAGCTCAACTTGGCCCTCTCATACCGGTAGCCAGTGCTGGGAGGAAGTGAGAGCCTGTGATTTCCTCCCAGATAACACAGACTGAGTCAAGTGGGAGTGAGTGTAGGACAGAGTAGTAGGCAGGGAGGGCATGAACTAGGAGAGCCAAACTCTGACTCTCAACAGCCTCAACCAGCAGATCTGACCCCAGGAACCCTCTTGTACTCAAAAGGTACTAAACTAGAGGGTGACTAATTTTGACTAGCATATGTGTCTGTATGTGTGTCAGTGTTTGTATCTGTGCATCTGTGTGTCTGTATGTGTGCCAGTGTTTGTATCTCTATGTCTGTGTATTTGTGTCTATTTGTCTGCATGTGCGGCAGTGTGTATTTGCATACATCTCAGCATTCAAATGCCAACACTATACATAAAAACACACCCCTTTGTTCAAAAATCAACACTACTCACAACACCACCTCTGCATTAAAACACCAACATTATATATAATTACACTAAACATTCAAAAATCAGCATTACATACCAAATTATGTCTGCATTCAAATGCCGACACTACATACAAACACAGCCCTATATTCACGCACACATTCTCCATACAAAGATGGTATTTACCTTTTGTCCACCCTTGCGGTAGGAGCTTGAAGGGGGGGAAAGGGGGCAAAAGAATTCTGGCACCAGTCCGTTCTCTACATTAGTTAAGCCACTTTTTCCCTGGAACTAGCTAGCTGTACAAATTTTAACTTGAATCCCAAAATGTTAAAATGTTAAATTTTAAAATGTTTTTCTATATTGCCTAGTATTCTAAATTTTGTAATGCAGCTACAAATTATTAACTTAGACATAAGTTTTCTGTATGTGTATATTTCTCAGTTCTACACTGATTCCAGAAGTACTGCAACGTGGTTTGTTTGAACACCTGATATAGAGCACCCTCTAGTGGCAGAGAAAATGCCTTATGGTTGCAAATAATTACATAGAGTGCTATTAGCTGCACACAGTATATCTAGAATACAGGAAGTATATACTTGTTTTGATTAAGTCTGACAATTTGGTGCCTGCTCTGGGTATCTTCTTCAAGTTATAGTTTATTTGCCTAAAATATGCTCGAAAAATACAATGAAACATCTTCATTTAATCTACAACCATATTTCACCAAACTAAAGACAGAGAAACAGACATGCATGTAGCGATATACCTACTGGATGTCTGCCTGGATGTCTTCCCCTTCTAAATTAGGCCGCTTTGCTTATTGTAGTTAAACTCACTCATTACTGTCAGTGTCTGAACTGTGTACATACATCGATAAGCAAATATTTTTTTAGATCAGATACGTGGTTTAGGAGTCAAGCTTATGGCGAAACATTTTATATTAAATTTTTTTGCAAACACTATTAAAAGAGACAAAAAACCCCCCAGAATTTTAAGGTGACCAAAGCCTGTTTTGGTGCCCAGACTTTCCCTTTAAGATGTATCCTTAGCAGAATCTTTAAGAAAAGATCTGCATTTTCCCTGCGCACACCTACAGTACATCCTTACTTCTGCTACCACAAGCCTTAGGCAAAATATATATATATATTTATTTTATTTATTTTTTTTTTATAAAATTGGATCCGTGGACAAGAACAGTGTAGGGTGATTGCTCCTCTTTTTGTACTTTGGCACAGATGCTTTCATTTCGTATTATGCCTTATAAATAAACGGATTGTGCTTTATTTAAAATATATATATATTTTAAATACGCCAATGACCATAACCACCACAGTTTATTGTAATGGTTATGGTTCTAGAACGCTGTCCCTACAAATCTAAAATTGAATGATGTCAAATTTTCTTCTAAAACTGTGGCAACCTACCCATTGACAACATATGCAGAAGTCTAAATGCCCTACTCATTCATTCAGTTTTTGGATGGCATGATTATGCACTGCATGTCAGTCTCCCTTGCAGGAATTGTTCTATGAATGCGCATGCCCTGCCCTGCTCAGAACACCACACTCCGGTCAGGTATGGGGTTCTACTGTGAGTGCAAGCTCACAGCACAACTCTTCAAACTGAAGAGAACTGTGGGAATCGATGAATGTGGCTATTATGCCACAAAAGGGGTTTATAAACCTCACAGAATGCTAGGCATTGTCATTAAAGTCACATATTTAGGTTCACTGGAGTCCCAAGTACACAATCCATGGTCTGCTAGGACCATCTTTTTCCATGCTTATCCAGAGATCTGTCTTACCTGTACTTTTTGTTTTCTGGATATTCTCCAGATGTCTGACTGTCATCTCCAGAATGTCTGCTTTCTCCAGCTTAGATTGCTGAAAAGACAGTACACAACTACTCAGGAGTCACGGTGAAGTATTCATATTCACTGTCTATGTTAAACTTGTCGACTTTCATTAAAAAAATGTTAAAACCTACAATGGGAGTTTATTTAAGATCGGAATTCGAGCCACCATTTAAGATCGGATTTAAGTCACCATGGAAACCAATGGAATGTTGCTACTGTTTAATCCAACTTTTAAAATCCTGCCACATAATTGTCCTGAGCACAATCCTTATTAATTACATTGTATTGTTCCTGATGCCCAGATTCATACTTTAACATACTGGTGTTAGGGGCAGCGCACCACAAATATACGTGCCCAAACTTGGCACATACTAAGACTGAAGGGAGGCCCTGAACTGGTACCATGCCTAAGGTCCTGTGGAATCTACTTTCTGACACCTAAAATGTACAAATGAAAATATAGTGATCAGTGAAAGATGACAAGACCCCACGCCTAGGTTTTTACCCATTATTATTATTATTATTTAGAAAGCACCAACAAATTCCGCAGCACTGTACTGACCAACTCTACAGTTAGACTAACAGACAAGTATTTGCAACAATACAAGTTGTACACATGAACAGAGGATGTTGAGTGTGTTTTAAAATGGGTCTAGTCACTCTGAGGAAATTTATGTATGCATTCTGTATAGAATTATAGTTTCATATTACACAGTTTCCCAAAAATAGTCTTTCAGATAAAACCTTAACACTTGGACTTATGATGCCTTCTAGTGGCCACATTTCAGAATAACATGGTAAAGAACAAGAGAAGGGGCCTTCACTGTGTTGCTTCCCTTACCATTTATCTGGTATGGCGTTGCCTGTATTTGCCCCTATGGATTATCCAACATTAATTACCATGTTTTATGGTTCCCTTTACTATTCACTCATAGCACGTATTGTGCTAACATCATGTCAAGTAAAGGGTATGATGAAGAGCAAATGTAAAGGGAATCCTGTATGCAAAAGCACTGGAATTGGAGGTGAATTGTTTAAAAACATCACATTACATTGGAATCTGATATGATGAGTAGTGATGTCCCGAACGGTTCGCCGCGGACTCATCATTGAGTAAACTTTGACCCTGTACCTCACAGTCAGCAGACACATTCCAGCCAATCAGCAGCAGACCCTCCCACCTCCTGGACCGCATCCATTGTGAAGCTGCATTCTTAGTGAGCTGTCCAGGAGGTGTGAGGGTCTGGGAGGGAGGGTCTGCTGCTGATTGGCTGGAATGTGTCTGCTGACTGTGAGGTACAGGGTCAAAGGTTACTCAATGATGAGTCCGCGGCGAACCGTTCGGGACATCACTAATGATGAGTTATTAATTTACTAACAAAATCACATATAGATACCAATTGCACATAATGTAACACAGACACCGCATGTATTTCACAGCAAACTTGACACTTGAAGAAAATCAAACAAAGTCATCCAGAGAACCCAGAAACAGCCCTACAGATGTTGTGTCCCCCTGTCTATGTACTGTGTACTAACATGGCATAGCAGCCATAGCAATGTTTAACATATTTGCCATAAACACTTTTCAAATATTCACCTTGAATGCTCATTTCCTGTCACTTCATGACCATATGAAATTATGATGTGCCTTTTTGCAACAGCGGTTTTCCCATTGTAACCTGGCCTAAGGAGTACCAGTGGTAATGCTGCCTGGAGTGCACTCACAAACCCCCATTGTAAATAGTCAAACTGATTATTAATAGTTAGACTTCTTATCTTAAGTCCGTCGGTGCTGCTCCCTGCCTCCTCTCTGCCGGAAGGAAAACTGGAAGCTTCTGCGTAGAAGCTACCATTAGCTCTACCGAGCAAAGCCATTCAGTGCAGGGCTAGCTCACTGACTGAGAGCATCATCTGGTGAATAAAGAGAGCCACCGGCACAAAGAAGGTGTGGAGCGGTGCCTCGTGATCCACCAAGTAAGAAGTCAAACCGTTATCTTTGGGGCAAAACAAACACTACAGTGTCCTGGAGTGGTTATGGTGTTTGAAGTGTTCCTTTAACACTCAAAATTTTAAAGGAAGATATAATATGCTATATTGGAAGATATTATTAATATATTAATTATTAATATCTCAATAATGTAGTTAGTTTTTGTGCTATAAATATATTATTTTGAAATAAAAACAGAGCATGTGTACTTCACCCTGTGATTGGCCTTAGCAGCAGATAGGGACACTGTATACCGTGCATTAAACAGTGATATTGTGACATGACAGATACATCTCTATGGAACTATTGTTCATTTAAAAGAAACATGCACTTTTCTAGAATAATTTTGTTTTACAGCATGTGTATGGCCTTTTGCAGTTCGATTTTATGGTTTAATATGTTTTGATACGTGCTTTAAGGTTTCTATGTAATGCCGTTAAGCTAACATATTTTTTCCGTAGTGTATATAAGGATTTAGCTGTCGTTAACTAATTTGAACTATGTAATAGACTGGTTCACATCAACCATTAACAGTAGTGACAAGTCCAGAAACCACTTGGAAACTAGTCGCTAAGTAGCGGTTGGCATCTCCTGTAGAGAATAATAGGAGTACTTACCACTACTTAGTAACTGGATTTAAGTAGCGGTATCCAGGAATGTTCTGTTCCTACTGATGAAATTTTACATTTAGTAAACCCTGCTACTCATTAATTATTTATTTTATTTATTTATAAAATATTTTACCAGGAAAGATACATTGAGATTTCTCTCGTTTTCAAGTATGTCCTGGGTCCACAAATCATTGCATTGTTACATTAGGGTACAATAAAATACAAAACCAATATTAATACACAATAAATACAACATTTAACATAGAACAGGTAGGAAATATATAATCAACCATGACAGGTGCATTCTGTTTTGAGGTATGTAGAGAGGGATCTCTTAAAGGACTTTAGGCTTAGGGAAGATTTTAAATTGTGCGGGAGGTCGTTCTTTTTGTATTGCGGTAGGTTAAATAAAGTGTTGGTACTGGATCGGAGGTTATATGAAGTGGGAACAGCTGGGGAACGCATTTTGTTCAGGTAGGGTGGAAGTTTCCCAGAAAAACTCTTAAAGGAACACTATAGTCACCTAAATGACTTTAGCTAAATAAAGCAGTTTTAGTGTATAGATGTTTCCCCTGCAATTTCACTGCTCAATTCACTGTCATTTAGGAGTTAAATTACTTTGTTTCTGTTTATGCAGCCCTAACCACACCTCCCCTGGCTATGATTGACAGAGCCTGCATGGAAAAACAACTGGTTTCACTTTCAAACAGATGTAATTTACCTTAAATAATTGTATCTCAATCTCTAAATTGAACTTTAATCACATACAGGAGGCTCTTGCAGGGTCTAGCAAGCTATTGATATAGCAGGGGATAAGAAAATCTTAATTAAACAGATCTTGCAATAAAGAAAGCCTAAATAGGGCTCTCTTTACAGGAAGTGTTTATGGAAGGCTGTGCAAGTCACATGCAGGGAGGTGTGACTAGGGTTCATAAACAAAGGGATTTAACTCCTAAATGGCACAGGATTGAGCAGTGAGGCTGCAGGGGCATGTTCTATACACCAAAACTGCTTCATTAAGCTAAAGTTGTTCAGGTGACTATATTGTCCCTTTAAACACAAGGCTGGAAAGATGAAGGGTGCGTCTGGATTCCAGCAACAGACAGTTTAGTTCTTTTAGCATGTCACAATGGTGAGTCCTGTAATTACATTGTAGCACAAATCGGCAGAACAAGTTATACAATGTGTTGAGTTTATTAATGTGGGATTGCGGTGCAGATGCATATTCTACATCCCCATAATCAATGATTGGCATCTGTACAATCTTTTCCTTTACTGTAGGGCTTAGGCAGGATTTGTTTCTGTACAGGGCACCTAGTTTTGGATAAAGTTTAGATGCAAGCTTTTCTGTGTGCAGGCCAAAAGATAGATTGGGGTCTAACATCATACCTAAGTATTTGAAAGAGTGGACTGCGGTCAGTGTGCTATTTGAATTTGTTTTGATTGATAGGTGGGAATTGTGTAATTTGTGTAATTTAGGTACTGTTCCAAAGATCATTGTGACAGTTTTTTGTCCGTGTTCAGGAAGAGTTTGTTTTTTGCGATCCACTTTTCTACCTCTGTAAACTGGTCTTGGAGCACAGCCTCAAGCTGCGGTAAATTGGATTTGCTCGCATAGATTACTGTGTCATCTGCGTACATGTGTACATTTGAGGATTTGCAGATCATTTATAAATAATGTAAATAGTAGGGGGCCGAGAATGGAACCTTGGGGAATACCACACGTGACTGGGAGAGGGAGGGATTCGCTGTCAGAAATGGACACATATTGCGAGCGATCCGATACATACGATCGAAACCAGGTTAGCGAACGATCACCAATACCTGTGTTTTTGAGTTTGTGCAGTAGAATGTTGTGGTCTACTGTGTCAAAGGCCTTAGCAAAATCAAGGAAAATAGCTCCAGTTAGGGCTCCTTGTTCCATGCCAGTTTGGATGTCATTGCAAACTTTTAGGAGGGCAGTTGTAGTGGAGTGATTCTGGCGAAAGCCCGATTGATCAGGGGTCAGATAGTTTAATTGTTGGTAGTACTCACATAGTTGCATATGGACAAATTTTTCTAAGATTTTGACAATACCGGGAGCAATGATATTGGGCGATAATTAGAAACCAAAGTAGTATTGGGCCTTCGCAAATTTAGTGGGACCTGATCCACATTTGTAGTTTCAGGATGCGTGTCATTTATTAGTTTGGCAATCAGGGCAGTAGAGCATCCGACAAAATAATTGTCTAAAATTAAAGTTAGATCTAAATAAAGATCTAAGGGAAGTTGCAAGGTTTGGTTATCCACTTTGATAGTGGAGGGTTGGGAGTGGATTGGGGGAGTTTGAAGTTTATTTATGACTTTCCAAAAGTTTCTAGCCACAAGCTAAAAAGTAGCATAAATTAAATGAACTCTTAGTGAAAGCAGAATAGATGGGCAGTTTGGATTATCCTGTTAGGTTTTGAAGAAAAAACAAAATCATAAGTATCACACTAGAGCTAATAAAAATGTAAATTTTGTACCTAATTTGTTCAATTAGTATTTTTTAAAAGTATAGCTATTTTTGGTATCTCACCATTATGCAATTTGCTGTACATACCTGTGCTGTGTAGTTTGCTGTGTGTACCTATGGTGTGCATAGTGCTGTGTAGTTTGCTGTGTGTACCTATGGTGTGCATAGTGCTGTGTAATTTGCTGTCCTTACCTATGGTGTGCATAGTGCTGTGTAGTTTGCTGTGTGTACCTATGGTATGCATAGTGCTGTGTAATTTGCTGTGTGTACCTATGGTATGCATAGTGCTGTGTAATTTGCTCTTCGTACCTATGGTGTGCATAGTGTTGTGTAATTTGCTGTCCATACCTATGGTGAGCATAGTGCTGTGTAATTTGCTCTTCATACCTATGGTGTGCATAGTGCTGTGTAATTTGCTGTCCATACCTATGGTGTGCATAGTGCTGTGTAATTTGCTGTCCGTACCTATGGTGTGCATAATGCTGTGTAATTAGCTGTCCGTACCTATGGTGTGCATAGTGCTGTGTAATTTGCTGTCCGTACCTATGGTGTGCATAGTGCTGTGTAATTTGCTGTCCGTACCTATGGTGTGCATAGTGCTGTGTAATTTGCTGTCCGTACCTATGGTGTGCATAGTGCTGTGTAATTTGCTGTTCGTACCTATGGTGTGCATAGTGCTGTGTAATTTGCTGTTCGTACCTATGGTGTGAATGGTGCTGTGTAATTTGCTATGTGAACCTATGGTGTGTGTATAGTGCTGTGCCATGGTATATGTTAGTGCTTTGTGCAGTAAGGGAGTTTAATTCCTTAAGGACCAAACTTCTGGAATAAAAGGGAATCATGACATGTCACACATGTCATGTGTCCTTAAGGGGTTAAGCATGCGTGGGATAGGCGTAAGGCTATCCTAACTATAATATAAGGCCAGGGACTAATGAAAGTATTTAGAAAATTGGGCAGACTAGATAGTCCGAATGGTTCTTATATGCCGTCACATTCTATATTTCTTTGCAAATCGTGGTGATAGAATATACTACACCAATGGCTTACATCAAGCTGGAACACTCTGACCACGGTCTCTTTCAGTTGCTCCAGGCAGGTGTTGATCCTCTCTCTCCGTTTGCGTTCAATGAGAGGCTTCCTGAGCTGTGATAAAGATTGAAGAAGACATTCACTGTAGTGGTGGTTTAGGCTGGCTGATTGTGTTAGACATTCTGGTCTTAGACAAGTATAGATATACAGATTCAATTTTAATTATACTGCTTTTATCAGCAAAACATGATCATGTGTGTACATTTTAATATTACTTGATTACCTGGTTGTGTAAGTGTTCCCTGGTGGCGACACCTGCTTAATAATGATTGATGTTAAAGTTTGTTGTATCTTAAAGGGATACTATAATGTTAGGAATACCATCTTCTATTCCTAACACTATAGCTGCCTCTGTCTCCCTCCTCGTGCTCCCAATCCAATAAAGGGTTAAAACCCCTTTTATTTACTTACCTGATCCCAGCGCCGATGTTCCTCATCGCTGGGTAGGAGCTCCACCCCCTCCAACGTGGGGAACTAATGCGCATGTGAGGTGAACACCTTAGGAAATCCCTATAGGAAAGCATTAAATTAACGTTTTCCTGTGGGATTGTCCTCATGCAGAGCTGAAGCGGCTTGGGTGCCTATAGTGTCCCTTTACGTGTGCTCTATTTGAACAATCTCAAAAAACATTGGTAATCACCTGATAATCCCTCGGATCAGAAATGGGTGCCTGGATAAGCCATCTTGTAGTTGTGCACGTTTTTAATGCAACATGAGGTCTGTAGTTCTACAATAGTTGGAAAGCTAATGTATGGCTACTACTGATGTATATAGTCTAGGGTTTAGTCAGGGCAGGATATCACATAATCGACAGTCACCACCAGCCTACAGGTGCATGTTCATTAGGGGGGGTCTGTTTTTAGAACTTACAATGTGCCTTTTTGTATCATCTACTTGACGTGGTCTGGGTGCAGTGTCCCTAAAACCCTTACTCCTGCAATGTAAATCATTGCAGTTTTCGAGAACTCCTGTAGTGGCTGTCATACTGACACAGACCAAGTAACATTTGACGCGGAAGCACCATAGGTTCTTATGGGGAATTTTGGATGAGCTTGGTATTTGCCTTGCATGCACCTTAGGTCCCCAATGCTTCTCTGAGGAGCATTGGATTGGACCCTCACGGTGGAGGAGAGGTCAGCCATGCCGAGAGAGCCTTCTGGGGAGAACCTAATACTTCTAGTTAGAGGGACTCTATAGCCTTAGGAATACAGATGTGTATTCCTGATGCTATAGTGTTACTTTTAAGTGAGCTGGTGGGGACTGGGGAGATAAGTACAAGGAGTCTTGGCCTATGCATGTCAGCCAGCTTCCTATGCATGATAGCAGAGCTAAAATTCAATGCTGTCCCTGCTCCTTCAGTGTCTGTGTGTGAAGCTGGACAGGAAGTTCTGATTTCCCATCTACCCAGTAACAGCCTCTCACACAGGGAATGCCTAGCAGGAGGAGCCTGGACAGCATTGAGTGCTGCACCTTATATAACAACTACTGCAGCTCTGTTATCACTTACAGGAGGCTGGCTGGACTACAGAGGACAGTAAGTGCTTTACTTCAACTCCTCCCAAAACCTAAAGAAACCCTTACATTGTTCCCAGTTTTAAGCACTCAAAAAATATATATTTCTTCCAACTTAGGTTTAACTCCTCTTAAAACTAAACATAACTTGTATCCCAATCTAAAAGCTAACCCCACTCTAACCATAAATCCAATGATCCTAAACATTCCTATCAAACACCCTATTTAATCTAACTCTAAAATTAACCCCTCTCTAACCCCTTTACCCTCACCACTTTTAACTTGTTGCATGTAATCACAGTTTCAAATAAAATAAAATACATTACATTATATATGTCCAGATGTTTTATGCCAGCAAAGTCCAAATTATAAATGTTTTTAACCCACTTTATTGGCTTCTACTTTTTAGGGGAATGGGGCACCTTAGAATTCTGTGACTACAGGCACCTGACATGTAAATCCGGCCCTGGGTAAAAGTCACTGAGAAATGTGATTAATTGACAACTGGCTTGGAAATGTTGGACAAGATAGCTTAATTGTAGAACGTTCATTTGCCATTCCACCAAAACACACTGTTTGCTGAATAACCTCTTCGCCACTATATTAATTTGTTTGTGAAATTGCCCACTGCAGGTAGATATGCAGCACAGACATATCTGTGCATCACATCTAACTAGATTTTGTTAATAATTCAGCAAGTCTAGTCTATCTGTGGCCTTGCAACTCTTATCACCCTTAGCCAGAAAGTTATGCACAAATGCAGAATTGAAGCTATTGATGTACTATAAGACTTACAGTAGGCGTTTACCCTTCTTTTTTTATACCATAATACTTTGAATAGTGAATGTCAAGAAATATGTTCCTGGATTTCAACGCATCATTTGTGGTCCCTGATAATGTTGGAGCTCACTATAATCACATATAAGCAAGCCGTTAAAATATGTTCTAAATGTTCATTGTGAGTGTTCTCAGATAAATGTGATTTAAAACCATCTCCAATTAAATAGGGAAATCTTCAAGTCTCAGTTTTGTTAGGATGCATCCCTGAACTATGAACTAAACACGGTGAGCGGTGACAGGTTTTTTGTGCATCATGAGCTGTGCCATGCTGGGAAAGATGTGTCAGGTTTAAACCCAATAAGTTCTGCCAGTCAGACTAAGCTGTGAGCTGTGCCAGACTGGGAAAAATGTGTCCAATTTAAACCCTATAAGTTCTGCCAGTCAGACTGAGCTGTGCCAGGCTGGGAAAGATGTCCGGTTTAAACCCAATAAGTTCTGCCAGGCAGACTGAGCTGTGGGCTGTGCCAGGCTGTCAAAGACGTGTCAGACATTATACCCTGTAAGTTCTGCCAGGCAGACTGAGCTGTGAGCTCTGCCAGGCTGGGAAAGATGTCAGGCTTTTATACCCCAAGTTCTGTCAGACAGACTTTGTCTGCTTAATGCCCCATGACTGTGCCAGGCTGGGAAAGCAATGCGCTCTGCCAGGCATTATGCTCCATGGGCTATGCAGTGCTTTATGCCTTATGAACTATGCCAAGCCCCGAGCAGTGCCAGGCAGGGTGAACTATGTGCCAGGATGTACAAACTGTAAGTGAGTTCACCTCTTACCTTCCTCTCTTCCTTAGCATTGGATAGTTTCAGGTGATTTCTTATCGATCCAGACATTGTAAATTGTCGACAATTTCCCCAGTTCAGACTGATCTTGTCTATTTGTAATCAGATTGTCCCTTGTCTTCCCTCTTTCTATGTCAGCAGGTCTCTTATCCTCACTCTGTCTTTTCCTCTGCTGTTTCCTCCTCTCTGTCTAACTCTAGCAGTTTCCCGCTCTGGCATTATATAGAGGACCCCATTAGCATGTCAATAGCCCCTCTTCTGCTTTCTATTGAAAGTGTTCAGGCACAGATGTCCAGATGAGAATCTTTTGTTGAGAACACCCCTTCCTCCTAAAAATCACACCCCTTGACTGAATGTAACCCCGTCACTGCCACTAACACAAAACTTCTTATTTGTTAGCAATACACGTCCCATAAACCTGACCGAGAAAAATAACAAAAACTTCAGTTAATAACACAAAACAATAGAAATTGGGAAGCCAGGCAAACTCGTGGATGATTGAAGAATGTTTGGAAGTTTTCTGGCTGTAGCCCCATATTATGAAATTTGGAAACTGTGGGTAAACAGCATCACGACTGACATCAGTGCCAATATCTATTTCAGGGAGAGGCTTTTTGCCAGCTACCACAGATGTATTGCTGTGGCCCTGCTTTTTGGTTTGTCTGTTATTTTATCATTAATAATCATTAAGTTTGCAGGCTGCCAACAGTTTTATTGAATACAAAATATACTGTTAGAATGTTAGGTAAGTCTGTGGAATCTTGGGTAAGTCTAAAGTAAGATAAAGTAAAGTAAGTAGATCGATCCAACACTATTTACTTAGTGAAACAGTGATTCCTGTATTGCATGGGGATCCCTTTGACATTGTGATGTCAGTAGATTAGAGTTTTAATTCCTATAAGTCTGGGGGTTACTTTTCTTTCACCTATACCATATTACCTACTTTTGGGCTCCCTTATAGCAAGTAGCTTATATTTATTCGTTAATAGTCTCTAGGATAGTTTTATCCATTGTTGGTGTTTTACAAAAGAGTTGCTGATAATTCTATCCCTGCAATACGTGTGCATCTTTTCCCTTGGTGTCTAGTTTTAGCTCACACCTATATACATGTATTCAGAAGCCTATTTCTCAGTCCAAGTTTCCACTTTTTTCTATCAAGGAATCTGGCTTTGATTTCTCTTAGCACATAAATAGGCTTATGTTAGAAAGTGGAAGGTAATCTGTTATTTTGGATACCCTTGCTTGTCTAGAACCGCATATGAGACCAAATTAGCTTCTTTGTATGAGCTAGTGTGATGACACAGCCTCCGTATACGTATTTGTGACCCATATAATCTCTCTGTATCAGATGGTGTGAAGACCGCCTCAGACGCTCAGTATATGTAACTAATACAGCATTTGAGACAGGGCTGGTTGGACATTGAGGTTTGTGCCAGTGATGCAATTTGAGTCAATAAAAACGTCTTTTATTGTCCCGGTTGGATCCATTTAAAAGGGATGTGTTCGCATGGTGTCAGTGTATGCCAGGCTAACCAACAACCATTTTGGGCTCACAACACAGCGAGCGCTGCTGAAGCACTCTAACGATGTGCTCTCTATGAGTTGTCTTGGGACAGTTATTTGGTGCCTCTAGATGCTGGACAACACCTAAATTGGGACACCAAAATTACAAAACCTTGGCCTCTCCACGCGGCATACCAGGCTTGAGAGTTGGAGAGAGGACCTGGCGATAAGAGAAGATAGTGTGTGCTGGGTCCCAGCTGCCACTCTACAATGTGAAACCTCCTGGCAGCCAACGTAGACCAAGCCACTGGACCACCAAGGAGTGTAATGTCCCACTCCCTGGCCAAAGGTAAAAGGCAGGGTGGAGGAAGACTATCGTATCGGTCACTGATGATTGATGCTTTTAATTCACAACCTGGCTGCAGACAATCAGAGACTCATCAAACAGGCAGAGCCAGTTCAAGGACTTTTGATACACAGACAAATATGCATGTGGTGTCCCCCCTCTCAAAAAGTGCCTTTTCCTGTATGTCTTGTAACCCACCTTTTGAATTTTAGTCACTGAAATTCACATACAGACACTGCCATCCACAAACATACAGACACAGTTGTACAATGACATACAGAAACAGTTCTACAGACACTGTCCTACACAGACATAGTCATAAAGTAACATACAGACACAGTCGTACAGTCGTACAGTCATACACACCCACACACACACTGTCCTACACAGATATCTAGTCATACAGTGACATTCAGACACGGATATACAGAAACATACAGACACTTGCCTACACAGTCATACAGAGAAATACAGTCATAAAGACAGAGACATACAGACACTGTCATAGACAGTAGGGATCGACCGATATTGAATTTTTTTAGAGCCGATACCGATATTGTGTACATTTACCAGTTTGAAAAAATAAACTATTTCTAAAGGTAAATGCACAAAATATACATGCCACATGTAGTGGATGCTGTGTGTGTTTGTGTAGTGTGTGTGTAATGGATGCTGTGTGTGTTTGTGTAGTGTGTGTATAATGAATGCAGAGTGTGTTTGTGTATGTATATAGTGAATGCAGTGAGTGTTTGTGTAGTGTGTATATATAGTGAATGCAGAGTGTGTGTATAGTGAATGTAGTGTGTGTATAGTGAATTTAGTGTGTGGCGTGTGTGTTTATAGTGAATGCAGTGTGTGTATATTATGAATGCAGAGTGTGTGTATTTGTGTAGTGTGTGTATAGTGAATGCAGTGTGCTTGTGTAGTGTGTGTATATAATGCACAGTGTGTGTGTGTGTGTGTGTTTCTGTAGGTACGTAATTTGTGTAAAATGGGGGTGGGAGGGGAGGCATTTTTTATTTTAAATATTTTTTAAATATGAAAAAAAAAATATATATATATATATACAGTATTTTCTGGCGTATAAGATGACTTTTTAACCCTGGAAAATCTTCTCCAAAGTCGGGGGTCGTCTTATACGCCGGGTATAGGGTCTATATAGCTGCCGGGGGCGCCCTGCACTCCCATCGCCGGCCCTTCTATAGAGAGCGCTCAGATGGCTCCGCACTGCCTCTCTTCTCACCTCCCCTTCCCTGTGCAGAGTGGGTGGCCGAGCTCCTCTTCGTCCTGTCAGTCCGCGGGTACCGCGCGGTACAGGAGATTCAGTTACCTGTTCCCGGCCGGACTGAAAGGAAGTGCACACTGAGTGCTCACTTCCTTTCAGTCGGGCCGGGAACAGGTAACTGAATCTCCTGTACCGCGCAGGAGGTGAGAAGAACGTAGGGAGGATTGGGGGGGGGAGGGGGAGTAAAAAGAATGGAGGGGGGGAGTAAAAAGAATATATCGCAATTAGCCTCCTGTGTGCTAGACCAGCAGGCATGGATTATATGCCCAAACAGCCTGGCACATACCTGGGCTTTAAATGCTATTTCAGATTATCATTATTTAATGTCTTGCTGTGTAGCTCTGTCTGCTCACTGTACATCATGGCTAATTATTTGGTGTGCATTGGAAGAGGGGTAGTCTTATACGGCGAGTATATCCCAAACTTTATATTTTAACTGGAAAAGTAGGGGGTCGTCTTATACGCCCAGTCGTCTTATACGCCGGAAAATACGGTGTGTATTATTTTTTTTTTAGTCCCCGCTCCCTGCTTCTTACATGGCCAGGGAGGGGTGATATGGTATTCCCTGGTGGTCCTGTGGCATGGACTGTGCAGCAGGAGCCCAGCAAGCACTTACCGTATATACTCGTGTATAAGTCGATCTCGTGTATAAATCTAGTGCAGTTTTGTGACCAACAATTGTGAAATATGCTATGCCTCGTGGATAAGTCGAGGGTAAAACTTGGGGCTATCAAATTCTGTGATTTTTATAATTTTGTCAGGTTTTACCTAGGTAAGATCCTGGAACATAATCCTGTATATAATGCAGAGTGTGTGTGTATAATGCAGAGTGTGTGTGTATAATGCAGAGTGTGTGTATATAATGCAGAGTGCGTGTTTGTATGAGTGTGTGTGTATATAATGCAGAGTGTGTGTGTATGTGTGTGTGTGTGTGTATAAAATGCAGAGTGTGTGCATGATATACACACACACACACTCATACAAACACACATTGCATTATATACACACACACACTGTATGTGTTTGTGTGTGAACTGGGTAGGGGGAGGGCATTTTTTTTTTATTTTTAAAATATTTTAATTTTTTTTAATTTTAATATTATTATTTTTATTTTATTATTTTATATTTATTTTTGTCCCCCCTCCCTGCTTGTTACCTGGTCAGGGAGGGGGGCTATCTTAATCCCTGGTGGTCCAGTGGCATGGGCTGTGCAGGAGGGGAGCCGGCAGCAAGCTGTTACATACCTTTTGTAGCAGCTCCAGTCAGCTCCCTTCACCTCCGTGCAGCTTCTCTGTCAGCTCCCAGTGTAAATCTTGCGGTCTGCGTGCCGCGTGGAGCCTTGCCACGGTAATCCGTGGCTACGCTCTGACGGCTGCGGGTCTCGCGAGGTTTACACTGGAAGCTGACAGGGGAGCTGCACGGAGGTCAAGGGAGCTGACCGGAGCTGCTACAAAGGTATGTAGCCCCAACAGGACCGCCGGGCATGTAATGAGCCCGGCGGTCCTGGTCTGTATTATGGCAATGTAATTGACTCGTGTATTATGGCAATGTAATACTCTGTATTGACTCAAGTATAAGGCGAGTGGGTCTTTTTCATCACAAAAAATGTGCTGAAAAACTCGACTTATACTCGAGTATATACGGTACTTACATTCCCAGCACACTAATCAGCTCCCCTGTCTAACTCTCGCAGCCTGTGTGCCGCAGGGAGCATTGCCATGGTAACCCGTGGCAACGCTCTGCCGGCCGCGGGACTTGCGAGATTTAGACAGGGGAGCTGAAGGGAGGTGCTGGGAAGATAAGTAAGTGCTTGCTGCGGGCCCTCCGGGATCGCTGGGCTTGTCATGGGCCCGGCTGTCCTGCTATGTATTATCGGCAATATCGGCATCTCTATTTGCTGATACAGATATTGCCGAAAATACTGACCTATAATCGGTCGATCCCTAATATACAGACAGAGACATACAGACATAGTCATTAAAGACGGAGACATACATACACTCCAACCCTTAGTTACATAGTTACATAGATACATAGCTGAAAAGAGACTTGTGTCCATCAAGTTCAGCCTTCCTCGCATATGTTGTTGCTGTTGCTGTTGCTGTTGTTGCTGTTGCTGTTGTTGTTGTTGCAAAAGAAGGCAAAAAACCTAGTCTGAAGCGCTTCCAATTTTTGCCACAAACTAGGATAAAATTCCTTCTTGACCCCAAAATAGCAGTCAAATGTCTCCTTGGATCAAGCAGCTATTACCCCACTAATTAGAAATTATATCCCTGTATGTTATGTTTTTGTAAGTATTTATCCAATTGCAGTTCAAACCTTTTCTTTGCCTTAGATGAAATCTCCTTTCTTCCAGCCTAAATGTGTGACCTTGTGTCCTATGTATAGCCCTGTTTATGAATAGATTTCCAGATAAAGGTTTGTACTGGCCCCGAATATATTTGTATAAAGTTTATCATATCCCCTCTCAGGCGCCGTTTTTCCAAACTAAACATTTAATTTTTTTAACCTTTCTTCATAACTAAAATGCTCCATTCCTTTTATCAATTTTGTAGCTCGTCTCTGGACTTTTTCTAGTGCCATGATATCTTTCTTTAGAACAGGCGCCCAAAATTGCACAGCATATTCAAGGTGTGGTCTTACCAGCGATTTATAAAGAGGCAAAATTATATTTTCATCCCGAGAATTTATGCCCCTATGTATACATGACAAAACTTTACTGGCCTTAACAACTGCAGATTGACATTGCATATTGCTGCCTAATTTGTTATCTATAACAATTCCCAAATCCTTCTCGTGTGTGGTTATCCCTAATTCACTACCATGTAGTGTGTAAGTTGCTTGTGCATTCTTAACCCCGAAGTGCATAACTTTGCATTTCTCTACGTTAAATTTCATCTGCCATTTTGGTGCCCAGTCCCCCAATCTTTCCAAATCCCTCTGCAGCAAAGCAATATCCTGCTCACATTTTATTACTTTACAAAGTTTTGTGTCATCTGCAAACACTGATACATGGCTTTCAATGCCTATTTCAAGATCATTTAGAAATATGTTAAATAGAAGTGGTCCCAAAACAATACCCAATACCACTTACCACTTTTGTCCAGCCTGAAAATTTACCATTAATTACAACTCGTTGTACTCTATCCTTAAGCCAATGTTTTACCCAAGAACAAGAATATTCATCTAGACCAATTTCTTTTAGTTTGAAGACTAACCTATTGTGAGGAACCGTATCAAATGCCTTGGTAAAATCCAAGTAGCTCACATCCACTGCAACACCCTGATCTATACTTCTACTTACTTCTTCGTAGAATGCAATTAGGTTAGTTTGACATGACCTATGTTTCATAAAACCATGCTGATTATTGCTAATAACAAAGTTCTTCCCAATGAATTCCTGAATATTATCCCTTAATAGCCTTCAAATATTTTCCCAGTTACAGAAGTTAAGCTCACAGGTCTATAATTTCCAGGCAAGGATTTTGAACCCTTTTTAAATATAGGAACAACATCTGCCTTCCTCCAATCCTCCGGTACAACACCTGAAACAAAAGAATCTTGAAAAATTAAATACAGAGGTTCACTTATTTCGCCACTTAGCTCCTTAAGTACTCGTGGGTGAATACTGTCAGGCCCCGGAGCTTTATTTACATTAATTTTCTTTAATAGCTGTAGCACCTTGTCTCGAGTTATCCAATCACAAATTATTTGCAGGTTTTTTGCAGCAATCATTTGCATATCTCTTGCCATAGGATCCTCATTAATATATACTGAAGAAAAATAGTTATTTAAAATTTCTGCTTTTTCCTGGTTTTCATTAGCTAATAAACCCAACTCTGTTTCCAGTGTACCTACACTTTATTTTTTAGTTTTTTTAGAATTGATGTACTTGAAATGTTTTTACTTACAGTGACACATGTAAACATACAGACATTGTCACACACAGGCATACAGACAGTCATACAGAAACATACAGACTCAGGCATAAAGAGGCATACAATCATATACAGAGTCATAAAAACACATACTTAAAGACAAAGACATATAGTGACATACAGAAACACAGAGACATATAGACCCTGTCACAAATAGACATACAGACACTATAATATACAGTCATATAGACACTGTCATACAGACATACAGACACTGTCATAAACAGAAATACAGAGCCATACAGACTCAGGCATAAAGTATCTGTAGACATTCACCCAGTCTCCACTTCTTCAGGAAAGCGTATCAATTAAACTGTTAATAGCTCCCCCGCATCCTGATTTTTCTCCTAAAACTGTCATCAAAACACTAAGTCTTCAGCGCATACTATTCCTCCCACCTACTTTTCTACTACTACCCCACACCCTCTAGCATGTAAACTCATTGAGCAGCGCTCTTAATCCCTCTGTTCCTGTGCATCCAACTCATCTGGTTACAATTACGTGTTTGTTAGTCCACCCAATGTACAGCACTGCGGAATTTGTTGGCGCTATATAAATAATCATAAAAAGACATACAGTAATACACAGATGCAGTCATACCAACACTGTCATACACAGATGTTCAGACACAGTCACACAAACACTGTCATACATAGAGATACAGACTCAGGCATTCAGACATACAGATATACAAACAGATTCATACAGATATACAGACATACTGGCACTGTCCTGAACAGACACACAGATAAAATTATACAGACACAGGCATACACATATATACAGACACTGTCATATACATACTCAGGCACACAGAGACATCCATACAGACAAAGTCATACAGGTATTGTCATACACAGACATACAGACACAGTCATACTGACACTGTCATACACAGATAAACAGACAAAATCATACAGACACTGAAATACACAGACATACATATTCAGGCATACAGAGACATCCGTACACTGTCATACACAGGCATGCAAATACAGACACTGTCATACACACATACAGTGACATAGTCATACAGTGAAATACAAACAGTCATACAGAGACATACAGTCATAAAAGCAGAGACATACAGACAAAGATACAGAGACATACAGATATGGTCATAAAGACACAGACATTCAGACACTTCTAAACAGACATACAGTAACATACAGACAGTCATAAAGATACAGACACTGCCATACACAGACATTCAGACACTATCATATACAGACACAGCCATACAGAAACATACAGACTCAGAACTAAAGAAACATGCAGTCATACACAGACTTACAGAGTTATAAAGACACAGACATACAGACAGTCATACAGACACTGTCACATACAGAAACATAGAAACATAGAATGTGACGGCAGATAAGAACCATTCGGCCCATCTAGTCTGCCCAAGACGCTTTCATACACAGTCATACAGGCACTGCCATACACAAACTTACAGACACTGTCATAACCAAACATACTGATTCAGGCATAAAGACGCATACAGATATACAAACAGATTCATACACAGATATACAGACAAAGTCATACTAGCATTAACATAAACATAAACACAGACAAAATCATACAGCCATAGTCATACACAGATATACAGACACTATCATGCACAGACCACAGACATACAGACACAGACATACAGACTCAGCCATACATGCAGTCGCAATTGCTATACAACACTTACTTCTCAGCGCTGTGGAATCAGGTGCCTGGAGAGCATGCCCAATTTAATGAAAAAAGCGTACGTGTTTCTAGAAGTCTAGAATCCAAGGTGACCATTAGACAACACCCGCTAAGGGGTTAACCCATATATATATAATGAAGCTTAATTAGTACCAAAAGGATGCCCCTAAAAAAATGGGGAACACCACTAAGGGCATTGCCTATTAAATATATACCAAAGTATACATAACATTATAATTATCTTTATTAGACATTATAACAAGAAACTTAAAGTAAACATTTTTAAGTAAAAACGACAAACTTAAACTAATTTGAAAAAAGTGTATAATGATGAGGGGTGTAGCTGGATATCAGCAGGTCAGGATTAACGTAGATGTCATTTAAGTGAAACTCAATATTCTAGAGATTGATTCAGTGCATTCTATGAGGACCAAGCCAGCGTTTGGCCCCGCCTCCCATTGATGTTCTCAGCCAATCAAATTCTTTAACTGGGGGAACGCATTGAATTGCCTGAGATTATTAATTCTAATGATGTCAACCATGGAGGCGGATAGGGGGCGGGGCCAGTACGGGCACATGGAAATAAGGTGATTTTTTTTTTTTTTACATTTTTAAGGGGGTAAGCCACCAAATGGTGGTTTTAACATTATAGGATCAGGAATACACGAGTGTTCCTGACCCTATAGTGTTCTTTTAATGATAATAGTGATAGACTATAGCTAATTCTATTTCTTACCAAAGATATCCTTTAGTGTACGGTCCACGATATGCAATAATAATGGACTGGAAAGTCTCAAAACAAAAAAAGTGTCTTGTTCTGTATTTCGGTCCCTGACAAAAGTGTTGTGAGTCACGGAAACTCGTGTCGTACCTCTTTCTTTTATTTCTTTGATGTGAGGGATCTACTTGTGTGATGAGACACTGGGGGTGATCTAGCGATTTAGATGGGACGTTACATTCAAGTGTGTGGCTACAAGTTATATTTGATAATTTCCTTCATCTGAGTGCACTCTTATCCTACCAATGTATTCATTAGGCAATTTTACGTGTCTTCCAGCTGGGGGGATACAGTGTTGAAGAGTGTGAACAATTTTTGGACATTGCAATCCAATAGTTAAATGGCCTTTCTTTATGAGCTGATGTAAACACATAGTCACAGTATTTCATACCTCCCAACACTGGCGATACCAAAAATGGTTGATTTCCTCTGAATATAAAATATGGAATGGCTCAAGAGAAGAGGTGTGTCTACCTGTTGTGGACTAACCTGTGTCTGAGGGAGAGGAAGCATTCAAGACCGTCCCACCATATCCGTGACAGTTGGTAGATATGGTATAATCTAAATGTATAATAAATTGGTGCGAGAACACAGCACCAAATAATTTTTAGCATCCTTTTAGTGCTTTAGGGGCTAACTGCATGTCACTGCAGGCTTATTTGATAAAAGTATCAATTTCAAAAGAAATCAGCAGTTTTATGAATTCCTGTTTTCCTACCTCACTTGCTTTGAACTGTAGTTCTAGGCACAATGCGTGCCTCGAACTGTAGTTCTAGGCACAATGCGTGCCTCTTATATAGAAGCAATAGTTTCAATGCTTCCTAGTCAGAAACACTGGTGCTGTGTCCCAATCCTGCTCTCAGAGAAGCAGTAATGGTGACTTTACAGGAGGCTGATTGCAGCTACAGTAAGGAGACACTCCCGGTGCTGGAATAAAGGTGGGTTTTATTGATTAATTTTTTAGTTGCTGAACTATATCACTATATGACTTTCAAATTCTGCAATGCAGTCACTTTCTATTCAGGTACAAGATGCTACATATAGGTTGGCAGGTCTACATTAGTTGAACATGTTCGGGTTATCCATTTCCACATTTTAGGTATATAGTACCAATCAACATATTTTACCAGATTCTTCTATCTGGTATCTTATTTTGTGCTGCCCCAAATCCCTCACACTTCTTTCTTAGTTTCCTCATCCCATTGCACAAAAGACAGAGGATTTGGGGCTGGACCCTCTCCTAACGGAACAACACCAGCTGCCAGCCCAGACAGCAGATGCTGCTGCAGGAGAAAGTGTACATTCTCAAAAAGAAAGTCTTGTGTCTTTCATAATAATCAAATTAATTACGCAAGTGGCTGGTGTGCAATTCCTGGATCAAGAAAGCGATATAAAGGAGACAATTGCACAACAACAATATTTGTTAGGGAAAAAGGGAGTAAGAAGTAGGAAATCCAGCTGCCCTCCCAGGAAAGACTATCACAAGGGCTAATACACTAGAACAACATGCACAGACCTCCAGGGAGTTGTAGCTCCACTGTCAGAATAACAACATTCTTTCAACTCTATTTTGTTACATTAAAGGGCTTTCCGTACATTTTAACTATTTATTATTATAATCTTCAGCTATAAAAATACATAATATGCACAGTCGCCTTTTCCGGCATATCCAGCTTAACCTTAATACCCATTCCCAATAAAACACAGACTGCTATTTTAGTGTTGGAAAATTTTGTCCACAGCTTTATTAAAACATCATATAACATAAGGTCATTGCCAACACTTAACACACAAACTAAAATACCCCTCTCCCACCCAAGGGTAATTAAAACCGTGGCAATGATTCCCAAATATAAGTATAAACCATACTATAACAATAATAATAATCACATAACACACCAACCAAGTGGCATGTTTACTAATATATAACAAACTGTAGGGTTATACCGAGATACCCCTACACCCCCAGGTACGGAGCCACCGACGAGCTTGAACCTACGAAACCACTATAACCACTGCGAGTATTTTCCACTCAACCTGACCCTACACGTTATTGACTCCCTTTACCCCGCCACAGCTCAGGTCTTGACCCCCTCAAGCCACCTGAGCGCCCCCACCCATGAAAAATAGCGCCTTACTGATACCCTCCTGAAACCCAAGGTTACGTAGATCATTCTCCACCTCCAAGAGATGCACCCCGTCTGCCCGATAATACCAAGGTAGCATTCCCTCCAGATCCCGATGCCTCACCACAACCCCGCCTGTTCGCCATATGAACACTATCATCGTCTTATTGACCTTCCCCGGGCACAGAGCCATCGCAGCAGGGTCCCTAGCATGTCTCCAATGCAGCCGAGGAATCATCTCGGACCACACCACAACCACTTCAGGAACTAATTCCCGTATCAGGTCCATGTCCCTCTTCATTAGCTTCACTAACTCCCTCTGGGGAATAAACCCTAAATACACTGCTCAAAAAATAAAGGGAACACAAAAATAACACATCCTAGATCTGAGTGAATTAAATATTCTTCTGAAATACTTTGTTCTTTACATAGTTGAATGTGCTGACAACAAAATCACACAAAAATTAAAAAATGGAAACCCATGGAGGTCTGGATTTGGAGTCACACTCAAAATTAAAGTGGAAAAACACACTACAGGCTGATCTAACTTTGATGTAATGTAGTTAAAACCAGTCAAAATGAGGCTCAGTAGTGTGTATGTGGCCTCCACGTGCCTGTATGACCTCCCTACAAAGCATGTGCATGCTCCTGATGAGGTGGCGGATGGTCTCCTGAGGGATCTCCTCCCAGACCTGGACTAAAGCATCTGCCAACTCCTTGACAGTCTGTGGTGCAACGTGACGTTGGTGGATGAAGTGAGACATGATGTCCCAGATGTGCTCAATTGGATTCAGGTCTGGGGAACGGGCGAGCCAGTCCATAGCATCAATGCCTTCGTCTTGCAGGAAGTGCTGACACACTCCAGCCACATGAGGTCTAGCATTGTCTTGCATTAGGAGGAACCCAGGGCAAACAGCACCAGCATATGGTCTTACAAGGGGTATGAGGATCTCATCTCGGTACCCAATGGCAGTCAGGCTACCTCTGGCGAGCACACGGAAAGCTCTGCAGGCCCCCCAAAGAAATGCCACCCCACACCATTACTGACTCACTCTCCCCGGCGTCTCCAGACTCTGTCACGTCTGTCACATGTGCTCAGTGTGAACCTGCTTTCATCTGTGAATAGCACAGGGCGCCAGTGGCGAATTTGCCAATCTTGGTGTTCTCTGGCAAATGCCAAACGTTCTGCACGGTTTTGGGCTGTAAGCACAACCCCCACCTGTGGACGTCGGGCCTTCATACCACCCTCATGGAGTCTGTTTTTGACCGTTTGAGTGACACATGCACATTAAAATGGCCACTACCTAAAATGTCCGGTGTATATATACGCCCCCTGAGCCCACCTTATTAACCCCCCTTAGTCACCTCCTATTACCTTCCTATGCCTGCCTCCTAGCTCTATCAGGGCCCATTCCTCCTACTATGGCGCTCCATGGGCTTCATGAATAAAACAATTCAATAAGTTAAGAGAAGAAGTTATGCAGTGACTTACGTTATCTTGTGCAGTAATTTAATTCATATTTTATTTTTTTCTTAATGAAACTTCTGTCAAATTCTGAACTATTGCTCCTGTTCAACCCTACAATTGGCTTATAGTACTCAGTCACTGTGGCAAAAGCTAAAAAATCAGGACATGATTTCTAAACTGCCACCACTCCCTTATTTTCAGGCCCACCTACACAAATCTTATATCAAAACGTTCAGCTATCCCTGCTGCCACTAAACATGTCAACGGCTAAGCCGTAGTCCTGATAGTTTTCACAATATAATCATTTGTTTGCAACTAACGCCGCCCATTGACATTCATTGAAACTTCACTCTACAAAGCTCAAATTTGAAGTGCAATTTCTAAACTGCGACTGTGCCTTCAATTTTAATACTTCAGAGACATACTATGCATCAAAATGTAGGTCTGGGTCTTGTGATTCTCACAATATAAAGCTCTTCGCTGTAGGATTTATAGTTTTTAAAATACGACCGTTTGAAGATAGCAACCGCCAAAATACTCTGACCTGTGCCAGGTTGCAGCAGCAAGTGATGTCATAGACAGGGCCTTTTGAACACCTGCTAATGTTTTTATAAATGTATGGTTTAATGTAACTGTGCAACAACGTTGCAATTAAATGTGCTATATAAATAATAACAGTTACTCCGCTCACTCCAGTTGTAGACTACTGGTGGAGGCAAGAACACTTTACACAATTTCCCCAGAAATTGTAACTTTTCTAGTTATTATTATTATTCTTATTATAGCAAAATTTGCCACCCTAACTCCTCCCACAGTTTTTACACTACATAGACAAAAATTTACCAAAACGTGCAGATTATTCCCGATCGGATTGCTATTACTTTGTGGAACGTTTCGCCGAATGGTTCACGGAATATCGTCGTTTTTGTGGCGCAATTTGTCCCATAGGAATGAATGGCAAAGCCAGAGTGGGAGCTGGCAAAAGCTGAAAAATCAGGACATGATTTCTAAACTGCCACCACTCCCTTATTTTCAGGCCCACCTACACAAATCTTATATCAAAACGCTCAGCTATCCCTGCTGCCACTAAACATGTCAACGGCTAAGCCATAGTCCTGATAGTTTTCACAATATAATCATTTGTTTGCAACTAACGCAGTCCATTGACATTCATTGAAACTTCACTCTACAAAGCTCAAATTTGAAGTGCAATTTCTAAACTGCGACTGTGCCTTCATTTTTAATGTAGGTCTGGGTCTTGTGATTCTCACAATATAAAGCTCTTCGCTGTAGGATTTATAGTTTTTAAAATATGACCGTTTGAAGGTGGCAACCGCCAAACTACTCTGACCTGTGCCAGGCTGCAGCAGCAAGTGATGTCATAGACAGGGCCTTTTGAACACCTGCTAATGTTTTTATAAATGTATGGTTTAATGTAACTGTGAAGCACTTTGGACAACAACGTTGCAATTAAATGTGCTATATAAATAAATAATAAGTTACTCTGCCCACTCCAGTTGTAGACTACTGGTGGAGGCAAGAACACTTCACACAATTTCCCCAGAAATTGTAGCTTTTCTAGTTGGTCTTGCTATGCAAGACCACTTAATTAGTAAGTTCATTTGTCATGTGGGATGTATGCCATTAGTCTGGGGGTGTAGTGTGCGTGTGTGTGTGCGTGTGCTGGAGATGTAGTGTGTGCGCTAGGGATGTAGTGTGTCTTTGTGTGTGTGCTAGGAATGTATTGTGTCTCTGTTGTGTGTGCTGGGGATGTAGCGTGTATGCTGGGGATGTAGCGCGTCTGTGTTTGTGCTGGGAATGTAGTATGTGTGTGTGAATCATAGGCGTGCGCAGCCTATTGCATTAGGGTGTGCACCCTAAACCACAAACACACGCCGCGCGTGTGTGTATGTATCTATATATGTGTATGTATGTATGTATATATATATATATATATATATATATATATATATATATATATATATATATATAGATAGATAGATATATCCACACACACACACTGCTGTGTGTGCTGTGTGCTGTTAGTGTGATGTGTGTGTGAGGGTGCTGTTAGTGTGATGTGAGGGTGTTTGTGTGTATGTGTGTGTGTATGTTTGTGACTGTGCTGTTTGTGTGTGTATGTTTGTCCTGTGAGGGTGCTGTTTGTGTGAGTGTCGTGTATTTGTGAGGGTGCTGTTTGTGTGTGTGTTTGTGAGGGTGCTGTTAGTATGCTGTGTGTGAGGGTGTTGTGTTTTTTTTAAAGGTGCTGTGTGTGTTTGTGAGGGTGTGGTTAGTGTACTGTGTGTGTGTGAGCAGTATGTGTGTAGGTGCTGTATATGTGTGTGCTGTATGTTTGGAGGGATTTGGCAGATTAGTAAATCCTTGCTGCCATGTGCCATCCCTGGTTGTCTAGTGGAGAGTGAACTCTAGCCTGCGAGAGGAACCTGGCGGAGCTTCTGTCTAGAGCTCCCTGGGTCCTCTCCTGCCTCCCTCCATGCTGCTGTGGGCCGGTGAGGTAGATCTTTGGTCTCCCCACCAGCCCATGGAGGCTTAGAGCAGAGCCGGCACTCAGATAGCGCCAGCTCTGCGTGTGTGTGTGTGTGTGTGTGTATATATATATATATATATATATATATATATATATGCGTACACACAGACACACATACATACACTCACAGACACACACTCACACACACACATACACTCACAGACACACACACAGATACACCCACAGACACACTCACACACACACATACACTCACAGAAACACAGACACACACTCACACACACACACATACACTCACACACAGACACACACTCACACAGACACAAGAACAAATTATTATATTTTAACAACAACAAAAATTGTCCACCCAGCCTCCTACCTGTCCCTGGGGTCCAGTGGGGGCGGGCGCCTCTCTGCTGTCTGCTCCCTCTCGCCGCGCGGGCTGTCCGCTGTAGCTGGGAGCCGGAATATGACGTCATATTCCGGCTCCCGGCATCAGCGCGCGGCGAGAGGGAGCAGAGAGCTCCCTCGCCGCGGCTGAACTGCAGGGTGGGTGGAATCATCACCTCTTGCCCTCCCATGACAGGGGCAAGAGGTGAAACAGGGGGCACTGAGTGCCTGCAGGAACAGCGTTCCTGCTCAAAAAAAGTGCAGGAACGCTGTTCCTGCAGGACTCAAACCATAGGCGTGCCACGGGGATTAGGGTGTGCCCAGGCACACCCGGCACACCCCGTGCGCACGCCTATGGTGTGAATGCTGGTGATGTTTCTATGTGTGTGCTGGAGATGTAGTGTGTCTGTGTGTGGGCTGGAGATGTAATGTGTGTGCTGGGGATGTAGTGTGTGTGTGTGTGTATGCTTTAGATGTAGCATGTCTGTGTATGTATATGCTGGGGATGTAGCGTGTCTGTGTGTGTGTGTGTGTGTGTGTGTGTATGCTGGGGATGTAGCGTGTCTATATGCTGGGGATTTAGCGTGTCTGTGTTTGCTGGGGATATACCATGTGTTTGTATGCCCGGGATGTAGCATGTGTGTGTGTGCTAGGGATTTCGTGTGTCTGTGTGTGTATGTTGGTGATGTAATGTGTCTGTGTGTGTGCAGGAGATATAGTGTGGGTGTTGGGGATGTAGTGTGTGTGCTAGGTATGTAATGTGTTGGTGTGTGTGCTTGGGATGTAGTGTATATGCTGGTGATATAGTGGGTCTGTGTGTGTGCTGGAGATGTAGTGTGCGTGCTGGGGATGTAATGTCTGTGTGCTTGGGATGTATTGTGTGTGCGTGCTGGGGATGCAGTGTGTCTGTGAGTGTAAAAAAACCCCCAAAGATAAACACAGTGGGATTTATGTGGATTGGCACTAGTTGTAAACGTGAGGCTGCATCAACCCTAGTGTCTATAATCACTCACAAGACACTATATAAAATAGTACAAAGTACATGGTGCGCAATAGTGAACACCAGCACACAGTGAAATATACCTATGTCACCTATGTCAGGGAAAACCTGTTGATGTACCTCTGGTTAATCTGTAAAATATAAATAGCTTACATAGCATAATCCTCAGGTGCATAATCCATCCTCCCCCCTATTCGTTTTTATAGTGTTCTGTTCAATCGGGGGTGGATTTTGGCACCGTTTTACAGTGTGCAGCCACTTCCGGGTTCCGTTTTTATTACGTCTGACGCAATTATTTCAGCCCCAGACCAGTCTCCCTTTCCAGACTCCAATTAATTTTTTATTTTAGTTTTAGTTTTAGAAATTACGTCAGACATAATGGAAATGGAACCTGGAAGTGGCTACACACTGTGGCTGCACCTTTAGGGTGGCTGCTGCTGGCTGAGACTGTAGGGAGTTAAGGGCTATCCCCTCTCTCAGCTCCGCCCTCTTTGCGGCCCTCTCCCGCGCGGCTTGATATATTACAGTTGAGAGGAAGGAAGTGTGTGTCTAGCTCTCACTTCCTCCCAGCACTCTGGGCAAGTTAGAGGTCAGTGCGTGTCTGAGTGAGTGGAAGTGTGTGTTTTTCAGTGAGAATGGGTGTGCCTGTGAGCGTGTGTCAGTGTGTGTATGTCATTTTATGTGTATTTGAGAGTGTGTGCCTGTCAGGGAAAGTGTGTGTTGGTTAAACTGTGTGTGCCAATAACTGTGTATCTGTCAGTAAGTGTATATTAGTGTATGTATCAATGAGGGCATGTGTATGTCAGTCAAAAAAGTGGCCTTGGGTGGGCGGAGTCTGACCGCCAAGCTGCACGGACGTGGGGGACAGGAGCTCCGGTCGGGCGGGCAACAAACCTGGCACAAACGGCAAAAACGAAGCCCAAAGACCACACAGGGGGCACCACCCACGTCGGGGGAGCACTTCAGTATCGGGTGATACAATTCCAGAGCCAAACAAAAGAAAAGCCGACTGCGGCCTGCTGGAGTGGAAGCCGGGGAGAGGCGGCCGCTCTCTCCGACATCAGACCCCCTGGGAAACTCTGCGGACTACCTACCCTCCCCCCCCTGGACCGGGGGGGACATCCCGGTCCCCATTAGACAAGCGGACCAAGACAGCAAACAAGTAATCTCTACCACACAGCCTGCTGGTGCAGGACACAACCGAGGCACGTCCAAGATGGCCGCCCAGCATGGTACAAGGAAGAGGGCGGGCGGTTACCTGCCCTTTCATTCCCTGGAAGCACTTGACCGGCTATGCCTAAGCTTCTGTATGACACTATGTGACAGGGGAATACCCTACAAACGAGCGGCCCACACAGTGGCCTCGTGGATTCGACCGATTACCCGCAGGCGCCACTATGGACTCCCACCTCAGACCTTTCAAGTGGCTGACAGGCGCCGACAGTCGACAAGGCGGGTGGCAGAGCCTCACCATGAGGGTGCACGTACCCGCTCCCACTCTCAACAGAGCGAGACCGCCGGGCAAACCGTATGCTCCAGCAACTTCTCGAACCAGCGAGACGCCAGACAGCACCACAGGGACATAGCCGCATGCCACGCCGACACGCAAACAAAATCCCTGCGGAACACGGCCGAAACTGGACTGAGGCCCAGAGACTCATGCTACCCGGGCGCATGCACTGGCCCCTTAGCACACAAGGGTGGGACAGCCAAACTGGAAGCCCACGCATACAACGCTCCTGAGAGCACGCTTTCCGAGGAATGTACCCTACCATCAGCAGGCATTGGGTGAACTGATCTTATGAAAAGGGACTTAAAGCAGGCAGTTGACCACCTATCTTCTATCTCCACACGGCATCTTATACTTCTCACTCACATAGTCAGCCAGCACAACCTATGTTTACTACCCTGTTCAAACCTGATGTCTCTAATGTAAAAATGTGCTTGTTGTGCTTTCCTTGTTTTAAATGCGCATACAATTAAACAGCTAGCCTTCTTTACACCCTAGGTGCAATTCGCAATGCTCTATACATGTCCAGCTTAACAAAAACGCGGTTTTATAGCTTGAGATTTTCATATAAAATACAGCGATGACACTCGCTATAATCAATAATTAACTCACTTTGTCTAACCAGCATGTGCCTAGCCTATATTGTTAGCCATAAGTTGTACGCTTTAGGACACGACAGGCGAATTGCACAGTGTTGTTTTTCTCATAAGCATACAAGCCGGTTGATCTCACCACGAGGCCTCAAGCTAGTCGCACTAACTTAGCTTAAACCATAATGTTAATAGCTTGCTTGTTGTATCGTTACCTTTTCCACAAAAAAAAAAAACTGTATGCATGTCCACCTTGCCACAATACTGCCATCATATGTCTATGAAAATTGAGCCTGTCAATGCTGCTGTGGCAACACAGGCACTGTTGTAACTACCTGCATACCAAAAATAAAGAATTTAAAATTAAAAAAGTGGCCTTGACACGAATTGGGGGGGCAAATTTAGATTTTGGGGGTGCCCGAATTTAGTCGTGCGTAGGGTAGCACAAATCCAAAATACACCACTGGGTACACGTACACGAGTTGGGAACCCCTGTTTTAGTTGCATAAATTGTTATTAGTAAATTAAAGATTTCTAAGAACAGCCCCACCCCTAACCACAGCTTCAAGCACATCCATAAAAGTAAACTGTCCCTCGTTCATTTGAAATGTTAGGATGTATGGGCATTATACACGGTGTAGAATCTTTTTTTCTATAACTTACACAGTTTTCCCAACCCAGTGCTCAAGGAACACCAAGAGTCCACAATTTAAGCATTTCCAAACTATATTCCCATAGGAATACAGAGGAAACATGGACCATTGGTTTGATTTGAGTACTAGGTTAGGAACGCATCACATAATAAATTTTAAGAAAGTCATGACAAAATCTAATGCTGGATTACATCTCCTGTGATTCTTAGAAGGCATGTGCTATATAGCCCCCAGACAGGTGCTGCAGTGCAATCTCCATGAATAGCAGAACATCCTAAAAATTCTACAGGTGTGCTACATGTGCCTTAATGCAACACCAACATCTGTACATCAACATCATAATCCATAAACAAAGCTTTGTGTGTCCAAGTAGCGTAACCTATAACATGAGCTCTATATAACATAACATGCAGGGATAATCCAGTTTTGTAGAATTCATAATCTGTCAGTCAATCTGTATGAACAGTTAACAGGGCAGCTCAAGGGTTAGTCTCTTGTAAGGATCAAGGTAGAAGTAGCAATTGTGTGTCTACTGAACTGTCAGTATTTCACACTCCTCTTGTTACAAACAACAGACTACATCTGCTGCTGCAAAAAGGATGGAGCCTGAATGGAGAAAAGCAGATGTCCTGTCTGTGATACAAGACATAAACAAGAGATAAAGGCATGCACACATAAAGGAACGGGAGCAGTGCTGGGTGTTAGTAGTCTAGTAGATACATTTTGATGTCATTCGCTAAGAATGTGTTGTGGTGGCAGTATCTGTAAGCACAAACAGGATTCTGAACTTCCCAAAATAAATAGATCAATGGCTTCATGCTATATTCCTAGCCAGCATGATAAAATTTAACCCTACTGCTTTAAGAACATAGGACTCGATTTAATATTGTTGGATAAGCATTCCAAATTATTTAACATTTTTGGATAAACTTTTAAAATTATTTAATATTGTAAAACTATTTTTTTTTTTTTTTAAATATATATATATTTGTGACGAAATGCCTTTTGTCACCAGATTTTTAGGTGACAAGTTGCCATTTGCCCCTGGCTGTTGGAGGAGCCTGAATGCCAGCCTCCTGCCTCATGACTACGGCCCTGGGTTGTATGGCACTTTACAAACCTTATTTGTGCTAATGGATTTATATTGTGCTGCTGCTGGCCCTTTAAGACCTGCCTTGTGGGTTATGGGACTGGTGCTGGCCCTTTAAACACCTTTTTAGGACATCAGGAAGATTGGGACATTGCCCCTTTAAGACGGTGTCCCCAGACTTGTTTGGGACACTGCCCCTTTAAGACGGTGTCCCCTGTGTCCCCAGACCTGGTTCAAACCCTTTGTGCCTGGCTATTTCCCACTTGGTTCAGTAAATGGGGCTTACTGAACCAAGTACCACACAGGCAGACCACCCAGAAGTGGAAGTGTGCAGGCAATTTACCTCCCAGAAGCTGCGGTTAACCGCAGCTTAATTGACAATGCTGGGTCGCCTTTGTTCGTTTGCCGAACACCTGGCAGCGGCCATCTTTGTTAATGCGAACGAGGTCAGCGGTATGTGTAGCCAAATTCATGGAACTAAAATCGGCTACACATTTTTTCTGCGAACACCGCTGAGCCCTACCTTCTCCCATACTGATTTTACAGCTGCAGAGACTGTCCCATTCGGCGATGGGACTTAGTCGTTTTTTCAGCCTGAAATAGACCGACCGCACAGCCCAAATCTATGGAACTGTTTTGGGCAGGAAAATGTGCTTGCGGTCGGTCATAAAGGGACCTCCAGCTAACTTTTTAACCCCTGGATGCATGATTTGTCTGATTTTTGGTTATGTTTATATTTAAAGTGTGCTGACAAATATGTAATTTTTTTGAAGATTGGATGTGTAGTTTTAAAGTTATAGTACATGTATAAAAACTGTATTTTTCCTGCTTGTGATAATTATGTTAAGCATTGTGTGCCATAATTAGATCACAGGCAGAGGGGAGGATCTTTGTGTGTAATTGCTGGGAGTGTTTCTGTAATGTACATTTATGATTGGTTGTTGTGTAAAACCCTGTGGGTGGTCCTATCTCAGGGAAACCTGCATAAAAGAAGGTTCTTTGTGTGCCAATAAACAGATCATCTTGTACCTTCATGAAGTTTCGGCTCATGTTTGGGGGATTGGAGAAACTACACTCTGGGGATTGCTATAATCACTATACTCCCCATGATATAATCACTAAGCTCTGCTAAGAGCTTGTTCCTGTTCCTGCTCTCTGGAATTCGGAGAGAGGTCGACCTGCTGGAAGCTGGACCCTGGTCCTGGGTCCAGAATGGGTGGAGACGGCGAGACCTCAACCAAGCTGCGGCGGTTCGTGGGGTCTGCAGTGGTTATGGTGTCAGGCAGAGTGCTTGGAGGCCTCGGAAAGCACTAGGAGCATCCGTCGGCGGTAGGTACCCGGTCGGGGTGCCAGCGGTTCCGTTACAATATTTTTTTGTTCAATTAATTGAGATATATATATGATTTTTTAAAATATATAGTATGTTTTGAGGTCGTGGAATAGCTGCCTAAACGCTAATCTAATACATGGCCGGTCCATTTATCATCTCATCAGCCGCTGTTTACAGGTGATGGGTTGCCCAAAATGCTCTTATCGTCCTGTCTCGCCACCTGACTGTCATGTCGGTTCCATGGAAGAATTCCTGCCCACACCATTGGACCTACAAGGGGTTTGGCGCGGACCCATGATGGCCCTTTCCTCTTACTCCTCTTCTAATGGCTTGGATAAGTATTTTTTTTATTTGTTTTTTAATTCTTTATTTTTGTTGTGCAAGAATTTACAATCCATTAATGCCACAACAGCGACAACAGCGACAACGCAAACATAAAATGCAGAAATATGAGCTGCATGGAGTTTTGATGTTCTGCACATTTTTTGTTTTAAGCGAAGTACATAAAAACATGAGTACGATACTATAAGTAAATAAATGAATATTAACTCATAAGAAATGCAACCTCTTTTTAAGTAACAGTAATGAAACAAGCTAAACATACACGAGTTAACTACCGTAAAGTAGGGCAAGTTGGTATGCTAAGGGATAAAACATGCTAAGCTCTAAGTAGAAACTTTGATTAAATTATATTAGCAAGATAAGTCCAAGAGGAGGCCCCCAGGATGGTATACTGATAAGAATGAATAAAGACCTACAAGGTAAGACAAAATAGGTTAAGGGTAAAATTGCCCAACGGGTTGTGTATGAATTCTTCCGAAGAATCCCAGGAGCAGGAACCCCCGAACTCTACCAAGATTCACCCCGACTGGGTGCAATAGGAGGATGAGCGACTATAACTTCAGCCTATGCCCATCATGGGTAGGGTGCAGTACCAGTCAAAGGTGCGGAGTAACAGGCTTAGTAGCCGTGATGGTGCTGGAGTAGTGCCCAGATAAGAGGGCTACCCTCTTGACTTCTTCTGCCCGCTCCTCCTTGCTGAGACCTGTTTGTAACCCAGTTCACAGGTCTTTTGAGCGTCCCGCTTCAATGCTGGCCCGCGCATTGCCCCTTTTATGAGCTGCCGACCCTGCTTTCTCCGCCATCTGCACTGCTTCACTTGCCGCCGACTTCTTGGGGCTTTTATCGTAGTCGGAGCCACCAGTGTCTTATGTGGGGTAGGTTTTGGATTACCAGAAGAGTATGCCTTCGGCTGTTGCGGGGCAGCGATATGTATTCTGCTCTCAAGCTTGTGCCATAAGTTATGTAAAATGGTGTTCAGCTTGGACATGATGGTATGTTGGGCCCCGACAAAGCTGGAGATCCACGCGGCATCCGCCATTTAAGGTGAGTCCCTGGATTGTCTGGCAGTATTGATGGTTACATCTTGTAGTTTTAGTCAGTCAAGGAAGGCCTCCATTGAGTGGACCGTGATCACCCCCACCGGTCCAATGGGGGTGGGGCTTGCGGGGTGCCTGCTTGATGCATTCGGTAACTGGGCAGCTTTGGGAAAGGAGATCGGCCGCCTCTCCCGTCCGGTGTAAGAGGGCTCCTGTCGAGTTGCGGACCGCTGTACTAGGATGTAGCCCGGTCGAGGGTCTGATAAGACTCCGGATAACACTCTATTGAATGAGGCTGAAAAAAGTGTTTATCACCATTGTTTGAGAGGAGCTCGACCAAGACATGTCTTTCCTCCATGACAGTCAGGCCCTGCCCCCCTTGGACAAGTCTTTAAGCGCAACCTTTGCAGTAGGATCTCTGATACCTGCGAGTGGCAATGCAGCACCCTTACAAAAGCAGATCTAGCTAGTTTTGTGGCGGACTTGAAATCTACAATTTTGTTTTGAATTGGCCTCCCTCCACTCTGAATGAGCATTGGTGTCCACATAGCTTTAATACTGAGCTGGCTGCTAGGAGGCAAGGAACACTCATGTTGGAACTGTGACACCAGATAGAAGATATTGACAACAGAGAGCATACATATGTCCTTCTCCTGTCCGCTGTTTGCACCCGTATGGCCAACTCACGCTTGCAGGACTCGCCTCCCTTCCTATGGAATAGCCTCCCTATCACCATAAGACTCTCCCTCTGTTTAATTCTTCAAAAAGTGCCATAAAACATCTCTTTAGGAAAGCTTATGGCCTCCCAGAGTAACCTCTCCCTCACATACCTGTCTCTTGCTCTCTCCTAAAGGGCAACACTCTGCTCCCTCCTCCAGCTCTGCTTCACTCCCACCTTATTTGATTGCTATCTCCTGTCCTATCGTGTTTTATACCCCACCTCCTATAGACTGTAAACTCGTTTGAGCAAGGCATGGTCTTCTTCAACCCATCGTTTCTGTAAGTTTTCTTGTAAGTGTCCAATTTACAGTCATCTTATAATATTGTATAATAAGTGCTATGGAATCTGTTTGGGGCTATATAAATGGCAATGGTAATAATAATAATATGACAGGATCCACAGTCTGCATGAAACGCTTAGCTTTGAGCTGCAGCAAGACACTATCTTCAAACGGGCCTCTTCAACCAGCTCTTGGGCAGTGAGGAGCCCATCCAGATTGAAATTGAACAAGCCCACAGGGCCTTACATAACTGTGCCCTGGAGGATTCCCCGAGGGATGTCCTGTGCTAGCTGAATGCCTTCCCAATTAAGGACCGTATTATGGTTGCAGCAAGAATACAATGCACATGGCCTTTTGCAATGCTGAAATCTCTATCTTGCAGGATCTATCAACACTCACGCTGGATGACCAGCAGGCCTTCACACACATCAATGTCACCCTACAAGAGAGGCACTTTCCCTATGGATGAGATTTTCCATGCATTCTCCAAGCTCACCAGGGATCCAGATGATGTACCCTCTGCTGGGAAGGTGCGGAACTGGATTCAGTTTCCACAATCTAAACGAACAGTCCCCAGGGGCTCACAGGCCTACAGACAGAGGTGATAGTGACCCCTGATGCAGGTTCCAGCGCTGGTGTCCCAACAAAGTAGTGACCAGTGTTTCTTGCTGAAGCGCCTGCTCTCTGCTATAATAATCTGGCAGATGCCTGTGGTCTGCAATTTACTGGGCTCAGCGGGTGTGGGGAGCAGGGCCTTTACCAGGTACTCCTTGTCATCACGAGCCAGTTTGCACTGGGCCCTTACTCCCCAACCTGGACACAGTGATTGTAGGTATTTTAAAAACAACCTCCAGGACTTGCCTGCTTTCTCTTTGTTTGTAACATGGGTCCCCCTTTAACCTTCCTTTTATTTATTTTTTTACTTTCTTTCCCAAGATTGTTTCTTTGAGGAGCTTCCCTTATGCACATACCCAGCTACATATATTGTCTTATAATTTTAAGGACCATAGCATACCTGAAAAACACACCCATCTCCTGCAAGAACTATGATCTTGTGCTGTCTCTGCCCCGATCTGCCTCCTTGACAAGCCGAGGCAATCCAAAGCTTTCCTATGTTAAAGCATTGTGATTGGCTCAGAACACCACTTCTGTCAGCCAAGCAGGCAGCTCGGGGCAGAACCAGCAGCAGGCTGGAATAAAGGTAAGATTTTATTATATTTAGGGGGCAAGGGGGCTAGTAGGTGGTTTTTAACACTCTAGCGTCAAGAATACATGTTTGTGTTCCTATAGTGTCCCTTAAAATATTATAAGGTAGCCCTTCTTTCGAGGTTAGTGAACTGGCATGTCCATCCATCATTCTTCTGGATTTAGAAGAATCTGGCAACTCATTGCCAGCAACAGCATGGCTTGACAGAATCAAGGTTCCACAGCCTCTTCTGCAGCACCCATTCATCGGCTCCATTCTCAAAGTCTGTCCTAAATGCCGACTTTAAGCACAACTTTTCTTCCATTCCAAGCTCCCTTTGTCCTTTCAAATGTACCCATCCTCCAAACCCCGCTTTAAAGACCCTCTGGTACACATGCTACGCATGCCTGGGGATTCTCAATTATCACCCCTATCGTAAAGGAAAAATTAAGGTGCCCTGACAGGGATAGACAGGTTTCACTATTTTCAAATTATTCACTACCACTATCCCCCTGAATCAATCTCCACTGGCAGCTCTCTAACCTTTAAATCCTATTGCTATGGTGCGCCGATGCTCTACCAGTGTATGGCTAGAGTTTAGTAGATACTAGATACTACAAATGGTAGACCTGACGTCTCTTTAAAACAGGAAAGATTGCATACTAAAAAAATTCCGTTCTACGTGACTGGTATAACTAGTTTGACATTGGTATCATCTATTTTTCTAACTCATATGTACCTCATAAAACAGAAAATAAAGATTGTCAAATTTTTTTTTCATATGTTGAAAAAGTTAATTGAAAAGTGTACCAAAAGTATTAAATCATTTGGAAAGCTTATCCAGCAATAGTAAAGCGAGGACTTAGTCCTGTTGAAACTGAACAGAGACAAATCAAGTACTTTAATCTTTGTAGATGAGTGATAGAGACTAGATTGTAAGCTCGTTTGAGCACAGCCTCTTGTATTTGTCAACTGTATTTGTGTGTCAGTTACTTGTTGTTCTATGTCCCACTGTATAATCGTAAAGCGCTGTTGAATATGCTGGCACTATAACAAAGCTAATAATACTAAAAATAATAAAACCCATTTATGCAAAAAAAAACAAAAAAATGAACACCTTGTATAGTGAACAAATAATGCGAACTACACTTTTCTCTACCTTATCATCCTCTTCAGACAAGTTTATTAGCAGTCAAAAAAAGCCAGTTCCATCAGTACTTGTAGGAATGCCAATAAACCTGAAGAGGGCAGCCTTTTACTGGAGAGCATATTACAGACTACACTGTTTTCCATAGGTAACAATTTTCACATTATCAATGAATATGTTAAAGAACTCCGGTGCAAGTGAGCTCCACGATTAACCCGGGAAGGAAGTGTATCTGCATGTATGTCAGTGAGAGTATATGTATGTGTGTCATTGTATATCTGCATGTGTCTCAGTGTATGCACCTCCCCCCACACACACACTGTCCCCCTCCCTAACACACCATCAACCTCTTTCACCCTGCCATGCTTACATTAACTCCCCCAATCCTGTCACACCCACCCATGCCACACTCACCTTCTTTCCATCCATCTGCCACACTCACCCTCATTAACACCCTAAATCCTGTCACACTCACCCTAATACATTAACCCTTCCAATTAATGTCATACTCACCCCCTAACCATGCCACACTTACCCTGTCACATAACCCCCCTAATCTTGTCACACTCACCTCCTCTTACCCTGTCACACTGTCTTCTCACACCATGCCACACAATACTGTAACATTCACCCCCATAACTCTGTCACACTTACCTCCCCCCACTCTGTTACACTACCTCCTCTAAACATGTCACAGTCACCCCCAAACCCTGTCACACTTATCGCCCAACCCTGTCTCATTAACCCCTCTGGCCCTGTAACAATCACTGTGCCACAGTTACCCCTTTATCCACCACTGAAGAAAGTAATCGTATACACACAGTCATGAAAAATAGCTTCGCCATAAAACACAATGCACAAGGCCACAGCCAGATCCTCATAACCACAACACGCTGCAAGCAGTTACCCAGTACACATACTCCACCAGACACAAACATACACATGGTCACAGAGAGACGTTCATTCACAAGGATACTCACTGTCAGACACACACTCTCAGGCACCTACTCAGGTAGACAATGCTGGACATACACAGAAATACACACAGCCCAATACAAATTATGACTGCATGTCTGTAATTGGTAATGTGTGTGTCATTGCACATCATTGTGATATTTATTAATGGGCACACCGACTGTAATATTTATTAATGGGCACACTGACTAATATTTATTAATGGGCACACTGTAGTATTTATTAATAGGCAAATGTACTGTGCTATTTATTTATAGTTACACTGACCGTGTTATTTATTAATGGGCACATGCATTGGCATATGTTTAATAGACCCACTTACTGTGGTATATTTAAATGAGTACACTGACTTGGCATGTTCACTGGGGCTAAGTGACACTGCCAACAGACACGCTTTGTGTGTTGTCAAAGTGCCACTGTGACAGATAAGGGGAATGGGCGGGCCGTGGGTGACGTAAGTGCGCACGCACGTTGCAGGTCCGCGCGCTCCGGGGACAAGGAAGTGAGGAATTGGGGCGGCATGGACGCTGCACGCTGAACCATGATGGTGTAGAGAAAAACAGAGGCTCCTAAAACAGAGGCAGAAAAAGCTATTAAGTGTTTAGCGGTACAGAGATTGAAACTCGAAACCCAGTCTAGGCTCCATAATGCGGTAGGCTTTTGGCTTGGATTTCTGGCTTAAAGGCTTGGAGATTGCCCTCTTTGGTGATAAGAGGGACGGACAAAATATTCTGGAGAGGGGAAAAGAGAGGTGAAAGGAGCAACAGAGGAGGAGATAGAGGACCTCAGTGGAAATTAAAGTCAAATTCTGTAAGTAAAACTTAGCTATTTGCTGAGACAGACAACGTTTAAAAGTAATTTTAAAAACGGATGAAAAATCCTTAAATAAAGGCAGGAGGGAACAAAATACTGTAACTTTTAAGAGGCTAAGTTTTCTTATCTAGCTTATTGATATAAGCATTAGGGTGCCATATGTCCCTAAAAAGAAGGGAACTGTGATATAATAAAAATAGAAAATTGTCTTGTATAAGAGTTAAAGACAAACCGACAAATGCAACAATAACTGCAATAATAACTGTAACAATATAAAATTTATCAAATTGAAGCTGGATATTTTTTTCAGCATATATGGCTCCTAAAAAAGAGAAAGCTTTAAACACTGAAAAAAAAAGTAAATCAGCAATTAGTACATATTACTCACCAAAAATGGCATCTACAGAAACAGAAAAGCACTGAAAATCTTTGCCTCTAGATAACACTGAACTTTCTGCTCACCAAATATCTAACCTATCAGAAGACGATTTCCCACACTTGCCGAAAATATCACAGATATCACAAGGAATTTCGCAGCAAGTCTTAACTCAAATGTTGGATAATTTACATAGAAAAATTAAAAATGATATCGAACTCAACATAAATGACCTCAGATCAGAAGTTGCAGTTCTTTCTGAGAAGATCTCAAACCAAGCAACTATAATACAAAGAATTCAAGAAGACAATGAACATATTAAATCATCTAATATACGCCTAAAGAAGAAGATACAAGAGATATAGACCCAAACTATAAACCTTGAAGATCGCTCTAGGAGAAACAACATAAGAGTCAGAGGCATACCGGAATCAATTACACAAGAAGATTTACATTCTTATCTGGATAGCTTCTTTTCAAACATCCTGTCTCTGCAGACTTTGGGTTTAGAACCTTTTGAAAGATTCCATAGACTGCCTAAACCAAATGGAATTGATAAGTCTCATCCAAGAGACATTATAGTTTTCTTTTTGAGTTTTCAAATAAAAAAAACAAATAATGCAGAAAGCAAGGAATAAGATTCTGGACAACGAAGAATGGCGGCACCTAAAACTTTTTCAGGGCTTATCACAGAAGACAAGACAAGCAAAAATAACTTTTTTGGAGGAGACGGCAATTCTCAGGAAGATGGAGATACGTTATAAGTGGTTGTTTCAAAGACCAAACATATATTTTCAGAGACAATAAGGCACTTAAAGAGAAATTAATAGCTTGGAAGCTTATCTCAAGTTGAATAATTTTTTTTTATTTTTTTCTCTTTCTTCCCAATGTCACTTAATGTCAATATATGAATAGGGAATTGAGCACGGCACGAAAGTAATGGTAAACACTTAAAATGGCAAAATATATATTCTGATAAATGGGGAAAAATAGGGAGGAAAGGGAAATGGTTGATTCACATAAATGTGAGATATCTCAGAAAGAGGGTTTGAAAAGTATAAAAGTGCCACTGTGTCAAGTGCTGTGGAGCAATGTGGAAATTGACACGAATTAATGTGACACATACAAGTGCTGTGGGGGCAGTATGACCTCTTGCAAGAGTGCTGGTGCATGGTGACTCTGTAGCCATATATTGATTTTGAATGTTTGCCCACTGACTGAGAAAGGATCCGTCTATAATTTTAATGGTAGATGTATTTTAACAGTGAGAGACAGAATAACAAAAAAAAACGCATGTTGTTATAAATTGATTTGCATGTCAATGAGTGAAATAAGTATTTGATCCCCAATCAGCAAGATTTCTGGCTCCCTGGTATCATTTATACAGGTAACAAGCTGAGATTAGGAACACTCTCTTAAAGGGAGTGCTCCTAATCTCAGTTTGTTACCTGTATAAAGTACACCTGTTCCCAGAAGCAAATCAATCAATCAGATTCCAAACTCCCCACCATGGCCAAGACCAAAGAGCTGCCCAAGCATGTCAGGGACATGATTGTAGACCTACACAAGGCTGGAATGGGCTACAAGACCATCACCAAGCAGCTTGGTCAGAAGGTGACCACAGTTGCTGCGATTATTCACAAGTGGAGGAAACACAAAAGAACGGTCAGTCTCCCTCGTGGAGTTTCAATGATCATGAGAACGGGGAGGAATCAGCCCAGAACTACACAAGAGGATCTTGTTAATGATATCAAGCCAGTTGGGACCCTAGTCAGCAAGAAAACAATTGGTAACACACTACGCCCTGAAGGACTGAAATCCTGCAGCACTCGCAAGGTCTCCCTGCTCAAAAAGCACATGTACAGGCCTGTCTGAAGTTTGCCAACGAACATCTGAATGATTTAGAGGAGATCTGGTTGAAAGTGTTGTGGTCAGAGGAGAACAAAATCAAGCTCTTTGGCATCAACTCAACTCGCCGTGTTTGGAGGAGGAGGAATGCTGCCTATGACCCCAAAAACACCATCCCCAAACATGGAGGTGGAAACATTATGCTTTGGGGGTGTTTTTCTGCTAAGGGGACTGGACAACTGCACCACATCAAAGGGACGATGGATGGGGCCATGTACCATCAAATCTTGGGTGAGAACCTCCTTCCCTCAGCCAGGGCATTGAAAATGGGTCGTGGATGGGTATTCCAGCATGACAATAACCCAAAACACACAGCCGAGGCAACAAAAGATTGGCTCAAGAAGAAGCACATTAAGGAGTGGCCTAACCAGTCTCCAGACCTTAATCCCATAGAAAATCTGTGGAGGGAGCTGAAGGTTTGCATTGCGAGGAGTGAGACAAAATCCCTCCTGAGATGTGTGCAAACCTGGTGGCCAACTACAAGAAACGTCTGACATCTGTGATTGCCGACAAGAGTTTTGCCACCAAGTACGAAGTCGAAAGGATCAAATACTTATTTTACTCAGTGACATGCAAATCAATTTTATAATTCTTTTGACATGCGCTTTTCTGGATTTCTTTTTTGTTATTCTGTCTCTCACTGTTAAAATACACCTATCATTAAAATTATAAACTGATCATGTCTTGGTCAGTGGGCAAACGTTTAAAATCAGCAGGGGATCGAATACTTTTCCCTCACTTTATGTGTATGGTTTATTTCCGGAGGACTTCACAAATATCTGAAGTCCCCCTAGAACTCCTGATAGGACAAACTGTTTTGCTCTGGCAGCCTTGAGAGCTGTGCAAAGGCACCTCTAGTGCAATACATGGCACATGCTGATCTCTGCCCTAGTAACTACTAGGAAGTGCCAACATCCTGGATTGTTTGTGTACCTTAAAGGGACACTATAGTCACTCAAACCACTTCAGCTCAATATAGTGGTCTGGGTGCCAGGTCCCCCAGGTTTTAGCCCTTCAGATGTAAACATAGCAGTTTAAGAGAAACTGCTATGTTTACATTGCAGGGTTAATCCAACCTCTAGTGGCTGTCTTCCTGACAGCCGCTAGAGGCGCTTCTGCAACGCTGGATGCGAAATTCACATCCAGCATACAGAACGTCCATAGGAAAGCATGGAGAAATGCTTCCCTATGGACGGTTTGAATGCGTGCACGGCTATTGCCACATGTGCGCATTCCGCTCCACTCTGGAGCTGACGTCGGCAGGGGAGAAGAGGTCACCAGCACCTAAGGAGCCCGACACTGGATAAAGGTAAGTGGCTGAAGGGGTTTTAACCCCTTCAGCGCCAAGGGAGGGGGATCCTGAGGGTAGGGTACTCTTGAGGTTCATGTCAGAGGTGTCGTGTACAGA
>OW240913.1:64690460-64867821 GCA_933207985.1 Pelobates cultripes | reverse complement strand
ACCACCTGCAAAAACTATTTTAAAAAAAAGACAGTATGCTTAAAAATGTTAAATGATTTATTGACATTTTGCTACTGTTTTAAGACAAGTAGCATCTAATCATGATAAATACAGACAGAATAAAAGTCAGTCATCGCTTGTTCACAGGTAACAGTCTCAGGAGCCAGTGTTCAGAGTTACATGTGCAGTCCACAATTAAATTCCACCTGTAATTTACGGAATCACTCAATGTGAAATGGTTGATTTGAATAGCAGAACAGACGAATACATTCATACACTGTGTAAAGATATTTTTCTTGTGAAAATCAAATATAATTGGCGGGGGTGGGGTAGAATGAAATGACATATACATATATTATTGCACTGGTCTTGAAAATGTTCAGAACTTTAGGGATTCATAATGTTTTTTCTATGCTGCACCTCTTGCTTATGATTCCATTATGGAAGTGGCTCACAATTTCACATCCAAAGCGGTTAGCCAGACCTAAAACTTAATTGCCACCACAAAATACAATTTCATATGTATTCGGTTTACAATTGACAGTCAGTTATTACAGTGTTATTCAATAAATTAAGAACGGTCAGGAGTTCAAAGTAAATTCAAAGAAAAAAAAAAAAAGCAGAAAAGACCTAAGGGGCAAGACAAGCTTGGCCCTAAAGTAAAAAATAGGACTGAGTGGGTAAGATGGGCATAACCCAAATAAGTCTAAATGAGAAAAAGACACCTCAGAGAGCTATATAGAGGACGGAAAAAACTGGTGCCGACCAGGGCCGTCTATAATATTGATAAGACCCTGGGCAAAGCATTTTCCTATATATATATATATATATATATATATATATATATATATATACACACACACATATATACACACATACATACATACTAGTAACTATTCTATTTCATTCTCTAAAGATACTTTACTTGGTGCATCGGAATGGCTATATGACCTGCTTTGTATTTGAAAATTATAGTAGTAGCCATTTCAAAATACACCATATAGGCTACATAGATCCTTCCTTTCAAGGTCACTAGTACGTTTGTTTTTTTCACTTTTATGTTCACTTTTATTTTTTATGTTTACTGAGTTCACATGTTTTGTGCAGTACAACATAGTACTGAATAAAGATAGTAAATACTAAAAAAAATTTTTGAACCCTCTGAGTTGCTACTCTTGATGTGGGTAAATCACTGGTGGACATCTAGAGAACTGATCAAGGAAGAAAAAAAAAAAAAAACAGGCAGCACTCCAGGATATAGAAGGTGAATTTATTCTGTTTTTGTTTGTCTAGAGAACTGATATCCGTGTGCTGTCGGCACCTTTTTTTTCCGTCCTCTATATAGCCCCCTGAGGTATCTTTTTCTCCTTTAAGTTCAGAGAAAATGTCAAGTTTACCAGGATAAGTCACTAAAGTGAGAATTCAAAAAGTGGATTTTTTTTTTTTTAAATTAAGTTTTAGTTCACATACAAAGTCATAGCTATAACATCAGTACATCTTTGTTAATTGCGGTAACAGTTTGTATACAGTTGCAGTTGACAAATTGGTGTCTATGCTGTAAAAACAACTCTAGTGGTAGTGAGGCAGGGGGGGAGGGGGGTTGCATTGGTGAACATAATTGAACAAATAGAATCAGGTTAGTTTTTCTTTACCCCCTGTTATACATGTTACGCCTATATGGACGCAGCTGTTGACACCTATGAGCTATGGGTTCTTGGTCTTAATGACCTCTTCCTATGTGTCCCACACTATTTTCCAAATTTTGTTCTTCTGGTGCGCTGCCAGTCTCGCTGCGCTTTCTGAAATTTTGTTTTGCTCCACTAGGCGTATGCATTCCGCCAGAGTTGGGGGGGTCACTGTTCCTCCACTTCCTACTTATTGTTAGTGCTGCTATGTTGATATGGTATGTTAAATAGCACATAGCTTTTTGGAGCCGCTCAGGGTAGTTTTGCAACAGATAGCTATCAGACCACACATCAATAAAATAGGAATATCATTAAAGGAACACTCCAAACACCAAAGGCAACACATTGTATAAAGTAACATGTCAAAATCATCAATGCTGAACATTGATTTACTGTATTCAGGCAGCTCTCTCATAAACGATTGATAAATGCTAGTCCTGATAAATATGAATGATTCCTGGCTCCTACTTGCTATAAAGCTTTCAAGAGAAAGCAGGCAACCTGGCCCCTGCAGACATCACTGCATAGCTGGGGAATTTGCAGTATACGATCTTCAAAATTGAGTAATTTTATAACATTTACATTTATGGTTTGAATATATTAGCATTTTTTGTTATCTCCATAATTCTTTAAAAAGGTTGATGGGGGTCAACTCTAGCCTAAAGTGTCTCTTCAAATGCCTTAGTTTTTTGTTTCTGATATATATCCTTACACTATAATCCATGACGGGGTGACTATCAAAGTAGGGATTGGAGAAGGTTGAAGATTTAACTTTACTTAAATATGTCCCTATAGCTTTAATCCAAAACATTTTTTTTCCTATCGTATAGTTTTATGTTTTAAAGTATGCTTACCTCCTTCCAAATAGTTCCAGCACTGCCATAAGCCCACCTTAGTGTGTCTCAATGGTGTCTTTAGTACTGCCTAGTTGTGCCTTGGGTGGCTTCTCTACACCTGGCACAGCCCCAACTAATGACACCTATGTGCTACCTTCATTGACAGTACATAATTCTATTGAACAGAGTGATGTCAGACATCACTGTTCTTACTTCCTGTCACTACCTAGCTTGGGAGGTGAGGGGAAAATGCAACGTCAATTGCCAGGTGACCATTCAAGATGATGGCCGACGTGTGGACACATGCCACATGTATGATTCATAAACCTGAAGCCCTGACTAACATCCTTTAGTCGTGTTTTCACAGATTCAGACCTCTGCATTGAATGAGGAGGCGATCTTTAAATGAAATATTGACAAATCTATACATTTTCTAGCAATTTCAATGTTTAAGTGTAATTTAACATAGAACTTAATAAAGGTTTGTGAGTAAATAACAGTTAGTGAGATGGGGTATGACAGGTTCTTTAAAGATTGTGATGGGCTAGGCTAACAGAATTTGACCAGCCCCCTGACTCTGCCCAACTCCAGACTAAATGAGAGGTTATTCCCTAAACCTAACAGAATCTTGACATAAGTGCCTCAGCCTCTCACGCTACCATGACAAAATACTTTTTTTCCAACAAAGAACTAGTGAGGGGAAACTGCCCTCCTGCATTGATAGGATTGCAGAGATGTAGGAGGGTTTATTTTTTTTTCTATGTTTGCTTATTTAGGAAAGACATGTTTTGTTTGGAAGTTTGTTTTGGTTTTAAAAAAAAAATAAAAAAAAATGCAAATATCACTTGCAACAACATTAAATAAAAGTGGAAATGTTGCACAAATAGAACTTTTTGCAATATTTCATTAATGGAAATAAAAAAATAAACACATTACATACATTAAGGGAAGCTGCTGAAATGTAGGTTTATGATTTATCTTCACAGTGCTTGTATATTTAAAAAAAAAAAAAAAGGCAATTCCACCTTGGAGTGTCGGTTTAACCCCTTAAGGACACATGACATGTGTGACATGTCATGATTCCCTTTTATTCCAGAAGTTTGGTCCTTAAGGGGTTAAATTAAAGGCAAACACATACATAGACAATTATCCAGGCAAACCAAATGCAATCACCATGGAGGTTGTCTTAACGTTTAGCACTTTAGCCCACAGTAACAGGTTTTGCAATGATAAATATCACCCACAATGTATATAGGAAAATCAGTGATATTCTCTTTTTTTGTAGCTTATACACAAATATTTCTGTGCTCTGTTCACTCATTTAGATATACATGACCAAAAAAAGTTTGTCTATAGATTTGTGCATGGCAAAAAAGTCTGTTAGGCCAAATCAATTTGTACAGGGGAAAGGAGGGAGGGGAGAATAGTTCAGGTTATCCGAAATTCATCCATATGGCATTTCAGCAGACAATTTTTTCACATGCAAACAATTCAGGAAAAATATTCAGTGTACTGCAAAATATTAATATTATGTATATATTTTCCAGTGCACTGGCAGGTGTATTTTTGCACCATTTGGTTCACAGATTACATGGGGGGAAAAAGTTAAATAAAAAAATATAAATATATATATATATAAATAAATCAATATTTATTTTTGTTTGTGAATAAAGATTTATTTATATTTTGTTTTATGGGCGCTCCCTCCTCCTTCCCACTTCTATTGGTCATTACTCACTTGCTCTGAGAATAAAATCAACATTTAGTAGCTGTCCTTTTACCATCGGTACCAACTCCAAATCACAAAGCAAACAAACCCGATCGTATATTGTCCGGTTTGTTTGATTGGGATACGTCCATATGGCACTTCGGAGTTACAGAAGGCAGAGGACCCAGCAATATCCAAAATTTGTACGAATCACAGTTCTATTGGTGGACAAGACTATCCAGTTACCAAGTACATTTGTAATGACAGAGTACACACACGCAGTATGCAGAGTTGATATATGTGAATAGTCATAGAAGTTTTATGGTGAAAATATTTTATAACTACAGCTATAAACATGTATCACACATCAAATAACATTCTTATTGCCACTGACAACCACGTGTGATCTGTGAGTCAGGAATAGGGAGCAGGGAAGATTCGTTGTGGTGGTTTAACCAAGGTGCCTGTGCGTTCAAGTCCATTCCTGTTATAAGTCCACAATCACAGACAAAGAACACGCTGTCCAGGCCCAGAAATGCAAGTAGAGGAAACTGTAAAACGTATGGAATACCACATTGGTATCAAAATTACAAATTCTATTCACGCATTTTCCAGACTTCCATTTTGCGCTGATGACTTTGGTATATAGATTTGATATTCAACTTCATGAAACATATAGTGTCACAGAGAATAAAAGTGAGTTTATCAAGTAACTTTTCTCAAACATTCAAAAGAATCCAGCTACTATGATCACCCTAAAACAACAAGATTAGGATTCCTTCCCCCCACCCCCCACCACCCTCACAAAATGCACCAGACGGTGTATAGGGGTAACATACAGTAATAAAAATATACAAACATTTAAAAAAAATAGCTCTCTATAAAGTGGCACATATGACACGTTTACGTCATAATCATTTTAAAATCTGTGCCATAAAATGGCTGTGGGCCAGTGCAATTAAAATCCAGCAGATTCATTTACAGTTCATAGACACATCATTCAGTTTAGGGTTCCACTAGGAAAGATGTGAAGAATCGCTTGTGCTGGAGAAATGTAAAACCTAGTATCTTATAAGCTGACAACTGACCGAAATGGCACAGGATTTATCGAAGAAAGGCAATCCAGCAAACTGCAGAAGCTTTTCTGTGATAAAATCAAGTACTCGTTTTTGGCCCCTTTTTGCAGCAATCACAATGATCCTTTATCCTAATGGTTCGATGCTTAGTTTTCAGCCTGGTTTCTGGTCCTCAGGCGTATGCTAGTGAAATAGATGTAGTCCCAGTTGGAGAGTGGGGGATGGCATAAAATTGTTACACAATCAGACATAAATTGTTAGCTCCATGTCAAATGGATGCTGGTAGAGGATATATTTTGGTGTCTGCCAGTTTCACATAGTTCTCTAATCACACGATTCTAAGATCCCACTTAGTTCCAGCACTTGGATAGCTTCTCCGTACTCGGCACAGTCTGAGCCCCTTTCTCTGCAGTAAACACAGTCCTGAAAAACAAATCAATATTTAAAACAATCTCTCTTGGTAGAATAAAAAAACATAAGCGCGATTTTAACGGGAATTAACAAATGACTGTTACATTTAGGAGACTATCAGACAATGTAATACAAGAAACATCTGTGCTCTACATTGGCGGCTAAAATCCAAATTTTCCACCAGCATGGTTGTGTAGTTCCTGTCTGGTTTTATGGGAAGCCAGCTAATCACTTTTAGTGTGCTCATTTAAGAACATATCATCTTGTGCCATCTGAGAGCAGACAAGAAACTTAGGAACATTAACAAATACATATTAAACAATGCACTTTTCTTAACGGGTTACTCCAACCACCATGACCACTTCTGCTTTTAGAATGGGTCATGGTGGTAGCTGCAGAAACACTGCACTAACCGCTTCCTAACTCTGCGCATACAGAGGTATCTGCACCTCGGCAATAGTGATGTCGCAAACCCGAACCGCCATAGACTTCAATGGGCAGGCGAATTTTAAAACACACAGGGACTCTTTCTGGCCACAATAGTGATGGAAAAGTTGTTTCAAGGGGACTAACACCTGGACTGTGGCATGCCGGAGGAGGATCCATGGCAAAACAGTTGATGCAGAGTCTGGTCTTAATCCATAAAGGGCATAAATCACCTAACATTCCTAAATCACAATGGATATGGATTGACACCTGACATATGACATATTGACACCTTGACATATGGATTGACACCTGTCCTCAGAGCCCCTGATACACACTGACACAGAGCAGAATAAAGACTGTTCCTCCTACATAGGGTCACTTGGCAGATATGGATTGACACCTGTCCTCAGAGCCCCTGATACACACTGACACAGAGCAGGATAGAGACTGTTCCTCCTACATAGGGTCACTTGGCAGATATGGATTGACACCTGTCCTCAGAGACCATGATACACACTGACAGAGCAGAATAGAGACTGTTCCTCCTACATAGGGTCACTTGGCAGATATGGATTGACACCTGTCCTCAGAGACCATGATACACACTGACACAGAGCAGAATAGAGACTGTTCCCCTACATAGGGTCACTTGGCAGATATGGATTGACACCTGTCCTCAGAGCCCCTGATACACACTGACACAGAGCAGAATAGAGACTGTTCCTCCTACATAGGGTCACTTGGCAGATATGGATTGACACCTGTCCTCAGAGCCCTGATACACACTGACACAGAGCAGAATAGAGACTGTTCCTCCTACATAGGGTCACTTGGCAGATATGGATTGACTGTTCCCCCTACATACACACTATTGGATCTCGCAAAACTTACCAAGGATCTAAATCATGTTCCCGTATCGTACATGAAAAACCTACTCATACAAAATCTCTTCCCAAACGTCATTTCGTTCAAAGTGGAGAGAATGTTAAAAAAAAATATTTTTGTTCTGAGTGTGAGAAATGCTTTTCAGCCGCTTCTAATCTTAAGCATCATTTGAGGAGCCATACAGGAGAGAAACCTTATTTTTGTTCTGATTGTGGGAAATATTTCTCTCAAAGAGGCCACTTTTATATTCAATCTATAACAGTGAAAAAAGTTTTTTGGTTTTAAATGCAAGCTATTGTGACACCAGTGAGTGAGTGGTGGCACTGGGCACAGTATCCACTGTGAGCCTGACACAGAAGCTGGCAGGCAGGCAGGCAACTGCAATTACATTACACAGAAAAAAAAAAAAGCAGACTGATGTTCTAGCCCTAAAAAGGGCTTTTTGGGGTGCTGTCCTTACAGCAGAGATCAGATGAGTCCTTCAGGACTGTAGTGGACACTGTATACCCTAACCTAGCTATGCATTTCCCTATCTAATCAACAGCAGCTACACTTTCCCTCCTCTCACTAAGCATGCAGCTTGAGAATGAATGTAAAATGGATGCCTTCCAGTAGGTGGGAGGGTCTGCTAGGGAGGGTGTGCTGCTAATTGGCTGGAATGTGTCTGCTGACTGTGAGGTACAGGGTCAAAGTTTACTCAATGATGACGAATAGGGGGCGGATCGTACCGCGCATATGTTCGCCCGCTGTGGCGAACGCGCTATGTTCGCTGGGAACTATTCGCCAGCGAACCGTTCGGTGCATCACTACTCGGCAACCGTTACTTTGGCAAACTGTAACGCAACCGCAGTGTTACACTTAGTGTGGGAGCTGGAGCGGGGAAAAAAGTTAGTAATTTTTATATTTTACATTGAATACACCATATTCAATGTATTATCATTATTGCCATTTGTATAGCGCTTTACAATATTACAATATGAGAGGGGGGATTTAACTAGAAATAGGACAATTACAAGAAAACTTACAGGAACTATAGGCTCAAACGAGTTTACAGTCTATAAGATGTGGGTATAAAACACAATAGGACAGGAAATCGCAATCAAATAAGGTGGGAGTGAAGCAGAGCTGGAGGAAAGAGTAGAGTGCTGCCCTTTAGGAGAGAGCAAGAGACAGGTATGTAAGGTAGAGGTTACTCTGGGAGGCCATAAGCTTTCCTAAAGAGATGGGTTTTAAGGCACTTCTTAAAAGATGTAAGACTAGGGGAGAGTCTGATGGCGGTAGGCAGGCTATTCCATAGGAAGGGAGCCGCCCGCAAGAAATCCTGCAAGCGTGAGTTGGCCGTACGGGTGCGAGCAACGGACAGGAGAAGGTCACGGGCCGAGCAGGAAGACTGAGAAGGGGCATACCTATAGATCTGTGAAGAGCTATAAGAGGGGCTAGAATTGGTTAATGCTTTATAGGTATGGGTTAGCACTTTGAATTGACTTCTATAGGATACAGGAAGCCAATGTAAGGACTGACAGAGAGGTGAGGTGTGAGAGGACCAACTAGAGAGGAAAATCAGTCTGGCGGCAGCATTCATTACAAACTGTAGCGTGGCAATACTGCTTTTGGGAAGACCGATTAGGAGAGGGTTGCAATAATCCATGCGGGAAATTACTAGAGTATGGAAAAGCTCCTTGTTGGCATCTTGCTTAAGAAAGGGGAGGATGCGGGCTATGTTAAGATGGAATCTACAGGATTTGGCAACATACTGGATGTGAGGCCAGAATCGAGTATTACGCCAAGACAGCGCGCATGCAAGGATGAATTTATGTGGATACCACTAACTTGAAGGGAGAGGCAAAGAGGAAGATCAGTATTAGGAGGAGGAAAGACAAGGAGCTCAGTTTTAGAAAGATTGAGTTTCAGAAAGCGGGAGGACATCCAGTCAGAGATGAAAGAAAGGCAAGCAGTGACACGTTGTAGGACGGCAGGGGAGAGGTCCGGGGAGGAGAGATATATCTGGGTATCTCATCAGCGTTCAGGTGGTAGTGGAATCCAAAAGAGGTAATAAGTTTGCCAAAAGAGGCAGTATAAAGAGAAAATAGAAGGGGACCAAGGACAGAGCTTTGGCGGACTCCAACCGAGACAGGACAAGTGGAGGAGGTATCATTAGAAAAGGAGACACTGAATGAGCATTGGAAGAGATAAGAGGAAAACCACAGAGTCACAGAAACCGAATGATTGAAGAGTTTGAAGAAGGAGAGCATAATCAACGGTGTCAAAGGCAGCAGAGAGGTCAAGAAGAATTAGTATGGAGTAGTGGCCTTTGGATTTAGCTGCGATTAGGTCGGTAACTTTGATAAGAGCAGTCTCAGTAGAGTGGAGAGGGCAGAAGCCAGATTTAAGAGGGTCAAGGAGAGAGTTGGAATTGAGACATACGGGTAAAGACAAGTGTTTCCAGAAGCTTTGAGGAAAAAGGGAGCAGGGATATGGGACGATAGTTAGAGGGGGAGGACGCATCAAGAGATTGTTTTTTTTCCAGGATAAGTACTACAGTGGCATGTTTAAGGGACAATGCCAGAAGAGAGAGAGCAATTGAAAATGTGTGTTAAGCAAGGCACAAGACAAGGGGAGAAATATCTGATAAAGTGAGATGGGACAGGATCAAGCAGGCAAGTGGTGGGGCGAGAGGAAAGGAGAAGCGCAGCCACTTCTTGTTCAGTAGCTGAGGAGAAAGTCTGAAGGGTAGGAAAGGCATGATCTACATGTGGTTGAGAAAGAGAACGGCAAGGTGGGGAGAATTCTTTCCTTAGCTGTTTAATCTTGTCAGTAAAGTAGCATGCAAAGCTATCGGCTGTAAGGTTAGTTTGGGGGGTGGCCACAGCCGGGCAAAAAAAGAGAGTTAGAGGTGTCAAAGAGACGCCTGGGATTGTGGGAGCATGAACTAATGAGAGAGGAAAAGTATGACTGTTTGGCAAGGGCTGCGCTGTATGAACACAATATGAATCTATAATAGAGATTGTCTGCCTGGATGTGAGACTACCTCCAGGAGCGTTCAGCACAACGGGAGCATCTTTGCAGGTAGCGTGTCGATTAAGTATTCCACTGTTGGGGGCGTGTCCTCCTTGATATGCATGTTTGGAGCAAGGCTGCAGCATTCAAGGCAGAGGAGAGGGTAGTGTTATATGTGGAGATGGCCAGTGAGGGACGGGATGGATAGCACTTGTGAATCAATATCAGCTAACAGCTGCTGGAGGTCAATAGAAGGTTCCTCCTAAATTGAGAGGGTTAGGCTGAGGTTGTTGGGTGAGGGGGTACTTGAGAGCAAACAATAAGAGGTGGTGATCAAAAAGAGGAAATGGAGTGTTGCAAATATTAGATACTGTACATGCATAGGAGAAAATGAGGTTGTGGGTATTGCCAGCTACATGGGTGGGAGAATTAGCCCACTGCAAGGGAGGAAGTAATTGAACAGTTTAGAGGCTGCTGAGGTCAAAGGTGGGTTAATGGGAATATTGAAGTCTCTGAGAATCAGGGATTGAATATTAGAAGAGAGGAATTAGGGTAGCCAGACAGCAAAGTAGTCAAGGAAGAGGAGAGGGAAACCAGGGGGGTGATAAATAGCAGCAATCTTAGCAGAGAAGGGTTTGAAAAGGCAAATTGAATGAATTTCAAATGATGGGAATGGGGGTAGAGGCTTAAAGGAGCAGTGAGGTGAGAGGAGAAATTCTACACCACCGCCTTTACATTCAGAGTGTATTGGGTTGTGGGTAAGTTGAAGACCACCAAAGGACAAAGATGCAGGGGTAGCTGTTTCAGAGGGGGAGAGCCATGTTTCTGTTAAGGCTAGTAAATCTAGGGAACAAGAGATGAAGAGGTCGTGTATATGGAAGTCATTTAAGGCAAGTAATTTTTCCCATTACAGGTTCACTTTAATTGATATGCCTGAATTTGTCACAGTCCTACAAAGAGTCTCTGCCTGTTACGCTCATGTCCGTATATAGTAGTGATATTAGACATTACTCTCCTACCTATAAGGTAAATCAATTGAAAAGCCTCAAAAAGTGTATATAATCAGTGAACAAAGTCGCCCAAAAAGAGATAGGCAACAAAATCAATGACAGACTACATGAGCAGCGTCTCTCCCTGGAAAAACTAGATTAGGACAGGATACAGGAAAAAAAAAAAATATTACGGTGAAAAGTGCATTGTGTGCAAAAAGAGCAAGTGAGAGTTAATAAACCTATACTGCCCCACATAGTGATGCCTTTGTATTATTGATTGTGAGGCAGGCTTATCCTGTTAATTTTATGGGACTAGTCTACATCTTTTTGTTTGTCTCATTATCTAATGTTAATGAAATTTGCAAGACATGGGTTAAAATAGTTGAGATGGAAAACCACACTTGAGCTGCAGGTGCTCTCAGGTCATAGCAAACATGGCTTAAAAATCTCTAACTCCAGACAGCACCAGCTATTAAAAGACTAGGGTTATTGTCCAGCTAATTATAGAACCTGTCTCAGGCCAAGCTGATTAATGAATTAGTGAGCTGCACTAGATTTGCTTTCATGTGTTCTTGAGCATCTGTCACATACCAAGAATGTCTTAAAAGCAGATTGAACGTGAAAATAAACAGATTTGCAGTAACCATTTCCAGACCATTAGTAACACACAGTATGACGTTTTAAAAAAAAAATGTTTCTTTTGTTCGTAATTTATTATTCGACATATATTACAACAAACTATCGGATTATTTTTCCAATACAAAAGTGAAAATTGTATTATTATATAGCATGGTCTCCAAAATAGGACTGGGTTAGGACCACTGCACATTAAAACAAATGAGAACTCTTTGTAAAGCTGCAGCCAGTAGGTGCAATGTGCAGTGCCATAGGAACACCCAGCATTGTGTGCAGTGTAAGGGAAAGCACAGTATAGACTACATTCTAAACCATGTTGGTTTTGATTTTCTACATTTCACCTGGGATAAAATGGGTCAATAATATTTAGAAACTATGGTTGTTCTTTTGATTTCTGAAGTATCTATGCATGCTACCACCTTTGCCTGTCATGACAGGAGATAGCCTTAGCTATAAGGAAGAGTGTGACCAAACCCGCAGAGATCATCGGAGCCCAGAGGGGATCCAGGTAAGGGGGCAAATCACTGCTTAACAATTTGCCCCATTACCTGAGAACCAGGCCAGATTATTCCTGAGCATCGTAACCACTACAGTAGGCTCTTTAAAGGACCACTCTAGGCACCCAGACCACTTCAGCTTCATGAAGTGGTCTGGGTGCCAGGACCAGCTAGGGTTAACCCATTTTTTCATAAACATAGCAGTTTCAGAGAAACTGCTATGTTTATTAATGGGTTAAGCCTTCCCCCTAATCCTCCTGCTATGTTTATTAATGGGTTAAGCCTTCCCCCTAATCCTCTAGTGGCTGTCTCATTGACAGCAGCTAGAGGCGCTTGCGTGCTTCTCACTGTGATTTTCACAGTGAGAGCACGCAAGCGTCCATAGGAAAGCATTGTGAATGCTTTCCTATGTGACCGGCTGAATGTGCGCGCAGCTCTTGCCGCGCGTGCGCATTCAGCCCAGGAGGAGGATCGGAGGAGGAGAGCTCCCCAACCAGCGCTGGAAAAAGGTAAGTTTAACCCCTTTTCCCCTTTCCAGAGCCAGGCGGGAGGGGGTCCCTGAGGGTGGGGGCACCCTCAGGGCACTATAGTGCCAGGAAAACGAGTGTTTTCCTGGCACTATAGTGGTCCTTTAAGTTAGTAATGTTAAGACTAGAAAAGCTACAATTTCTGGGGAAATGGTGTGAAGTGTTCTTGCCTCCACCAGTAGTCTACAACTGGAGTGGGCGGAGTAACTGTTATTATTTATTTATATAGCACATTTAATTGCAATGTTGTTGACCAAAGTGCTTCACAGTTACATTAAAACATACATTTATAAAAACATTAGCAGGTGAACAAAAGGCCCTGTCTATGACATCACTTGCTGCTCCAGCCTGGCACAGGTCAGAGTATTTTGGCGGTTGCCATCTTCAAACGGTCGTATTTTAAAAATTATACATCCTACAGCGAAGAGGTCTATATTGTGAGAATCACAAGACCCAGACCTACATTTTGATGCATAGTATGTCTCTGAAATATTATAAAAGAAGGCACAGCCGCAGTTTAGAAATTGCCCTTCAAATTTTAGCTGACTAGAGTGGAGTTTCAATAAATGTCAATGGATGGCTTAGCCGTGGATATGTTTAGTGGCAGCAGGGATAGCTGAACGTTTTGATATAAGATTTGTGTAGGTGGGCTTGAAAATGAGGGAGTGGTGGCAATTTAGAAATCTTGTCCTGATTTTTCAGCTTTTGCCGGCTCCCACTCAAGTTTTGAACATTTTGCCATTCATTCCAATGGGACCAATTTCGCCACAAGAACGACGATATTCCGTGAACCATTCGGCGAAACGTTCCACAAAGTAATAGCAATCCAATCGAGAAAAAATCTGCACGTTTCGGTACATTACTATCTATGTAGTTTAAAAACTGTGGGAGGAGTTAGGATGGTAAATTTGGCTAGAATAAGAATAAGACTATATATGTGAGATAACATTAAGTGGTTTTGCTATGCAAGAACACTTAATAATGTTCTAGAAGATTTAATTTATGACCTTGTTTCAAATATTTACATTCTATTAAAAAAAACAAAAAAAAACACAATCTATGTGGTGCATGTCCATGAGCACAGCTTGTAAATGAAAACCACTATTTATATTTCAATAAGTAAATGTTGTATGGAATAGCCTTTAAATAATTCCACCATAGATTTAAGAATATAATAAAACATACAGCAAACTTCAGTGTGATAACCAAATGACAATAGATTTTCCACCCCTGTGCTATGGAGAAACTACAGGGTGAGCTTGTAGTGTTGCCCTAAGTGTAATTGCAGTAACCACTAGCCCTACTAAATGATAAATATCAAGTATGCTCACCTTGACCTCCATAGCCTGCGGCAAGCCCCCTCTGTTGACCCATGAATGAATCTCCCCAAGTTCCTTTTTTTGCTCATCTGAGAAACGAGGCTGCAACTTTTGCAGACACTTCAACTTCTCCTTATCCTCTCTTAGAACCGCATTCACATCCCTGAGAACAGACAGCACATTCCACAATGTCAAAATGTATACAATCACTTGGGGTGTGATGAAAACACATTGGCTTCAATTCTAGTAGATCTCAACTTAACAGACATTTGAGAGAAAATGCAGGTGAGTGCATACTTTATACTTCCATAGACCAATTACAACCAAAAACACAGCAGGTTTTTGTTTATTGGGGATCTTGGTCTTTGTAACACAATAATGGTCTAAAGTTTGACTATCCACACCGTAAACACATTCTAATCTAGCTAGCAAGGATGATCAGGGGTATCCAACTTTGACTTACAGCCCTTATCGAACTACTATTCCCATATAATTCTGGCTTCCTTAAAATGCATAGAACTATTGAAGTGATACCCAACAAAAGCTGAACAGCAATGACACCCCTTAATTATAATTATATTACAATATACCTTGGGCTGTTGTGACCCCTGATTAAATATAAAGCACATGGAATAGTAAGTTAATGCAGTTCAATGAAGAGTTAAATGCATTAACCCCTTCTATCCATCGTTCTATTTGTGTTTTCAAAAGAAAGTGAAACCTGACTAATGAATAGAAAATATTTTCCCACTTTCATTCTAGGAACTTGGACATCCTACTCTATAAAGAAGGTCCTTTCTTTTTTTTTTTTTTTTTTTTTTTAAATTCTTTATTTATAACAAGATCAGACACCGCAGCAAAATATTCAACATATTGCAAGAGAAAACAGTATCACAGTTAACAGTTGGTATTAATTAAACCAGCATTATTAGATGATCTGACAACCGAACTTAACCATCGTATACAAAATATGTCTACCAACTATGAAGGTCTGGTTACCGCAGCCTCTAATCTATTTTATGTTAAGTAATACACACACTCCCGACTGACCATGTGACGTATGCTAGCATTTCGCACCGTCCTTCAACTTTAACCTTTAATAAGTCTTAGTAATCTAGCCAGGCCATCGAACCCACACCCAATTTACAAGGTTAACAATTGTGTAATATCTGTCAATTAGTGATCCGCCTATAATCGCCCCGCAACCCGCCCCATCCCAAATAAGCTCTAGTTAGCCAAATGGTCACTGGACAGTAGTCAGTCAGGATGAAAAAATAAGAGAAGGAAAAGAAGAGATAAAAAGATGTGAGAAGGAGGTTAGATTATTAGAAAAGAGGAGGAGAAAGGGAGAGGGAGGAAGTACGTTGGTGATATTCGGAAAATAGTGATGATGCCAGCTCGACCAGGCGACCGGGCAGCTACAGGCCGGCCAGTTCTAGGGATGAACCTCCGAGCCCGCGAGGAGAACCATAGACCCCAGACTTCTCAGTGGGAACCCAAGGGTCCAACTACAGAAGGGAGGTAGAAAGTAACTATCAATCCCAGAGGGTCCTTTCTTCTCTTAAAAGTGGCAGCATGCTAATTATTTTCTATTGCGAAGCCCAGAAAAATGTATACAAATTTTGTGTTTTAATAGGTCTGCGCTTTCCATTAAAATCATGAGCCCCATTAAAGGACCACTATAGGCACCCAGACCACTTCAGCTCAATGAAGTGGTCTGGGTGCCAGGTCCCTCTAGGTTTCACTGAGAGTTAATCCAGCCTCTAGTGGCTGTCTCTGTGACAGCCGCTAGAGGCGCTTCCGCGATTCTTACTGTGAAAATCAGACGTCCAAAGGAAAGCATTAAGTAATGCTTTCCTTTGAATGCGTACGGGCAGCTCTTGCCACGCATGCACATTCTGAGCTGACGTCGGCAGAAGGAGGAGAGTTCCCCAGTGCAGAGGGACCCCTTCAGCCCTGAGGGTAGGGGGGACCTAATGACCCTATAATGCCAGGAAAACGAGTTTGTTTTACTGGCGCTATAGTGGTCCTATAAGAGTAATTTGTTAACATAAATGTAAATAAGGTTTGATATCCCTTTCTTCTACATCAGTACAGAACGATTTTCATTCTTGAAGTTACTACACACATTTTGTTAAAGGGACACTCCAGGCACCCAAACCACTTCTGCCCATTGGAGTGGTCTGGGTGCCAACGCCCACTACCCTTCACCCTGGAATGTAATAATTGCAGTTTTCATAAGAACAAGAAAAGTGTGTTATACGACGCTGGACGTCCTCACGCTATGTGAGGACCGCCAGCATCGCCAAAATCCCTATAGGAAAGCATTGAAAGCATTATTCAATGCTTTCCTATGGGGAGGTCTAATGCGCGTGCGTGGCATTGCCGCACATGCGCATTAGGTCTCCCCCACCAGCTGACGGCGGGGGAGGAGCGTAGGCGGAGCCCGACCCAGCGCCGAAGAACATCGGCGCTGGATACAGGTAAGTCACTGAAGGGGTTTTAACCCCTTCAGCAACTTGGGATGGGAGGTGGGAGAGGGGACCTGCAGTGCCAGGAAAACGGTTTGTTTTCCTGGCACTGGAGAGTCCCTTTAAGCAGCAAACACCAACCCGGATCTGTTTGTGGCACGAATAACTCACTAGCACAGTGATGATGAGTTAACAACAGAGATGCAAAGTATGTGTCCAAAATCTCATTTTTTTTAACTCAAGAAAATATTGCATCTTGGTTGTTGGGTCATAATTGAGTAGTTCTACTGTTCATTTTACACACCGCAAAGGGATCTGGTAGGTCATCATCACTTTCTCATCTGCATTGGCCATCAGAAGCCACATAGGATCCTGGAGGATGTACTTCATTGCAGACTCCCCGATTACAGCATCTTTTCCCGGTGTTTGCCTCTGCAGCTTATTGTTCTCAGAGGAGTCCACACTGCCAAAGTACTTACTGCTGCGACTCGTCAGACTGCTCCCTGAAAGCAAGAGAGTTTAATTAGACTACCAAATGCTGTATAGCAATCCTACTATTGTCAAGCTCTGCTCTTTATTGCAGTATATCTTGCTTATTGCAATAAAATAAACCTACCTGTTTGACTTCCAGATGTTTCATGGCCATGGGATCCTGATGTCACAGATTCTGAGACCGCAGAGGAGGCTGAGCATGTTCCGCAAGATACATCTTCATGCAGAAGCAGATCCATCAGGTCACTACAGGCTGACATGGCATCACTGGTTTGACCATCTGCAGGTGATTCTGCCCGTGAATGGTGCTAACCATTAGAAGTACGAAACACCTATTAGATAACTATGTAATGCGTGCAAAAAAACAAAACAAAAGCAAGTGTTTGGCGTACCAACTGAGGCTCCTCGCTTGGTTGTGGTGGGATTGTAGTGCTGTTTGATACTCCTTGGACACCGTCTATGCGCTCTGCTTTCTGTGACTCTTCCAATTGCAGCAAGTTGAGTTGTAAAGGGGAACTGCAGCGAGACTGGAATAACAGGGGAGATTGGGGATTCCATGGGGTAGAGCACTGGGAGATCCCATCTTTTGTCTTTGGGGCACTGTGAAGAATGGGTTGTGAGGCAATTTGCCCAATGTAAGGACTTTGCACTGCTCGTGGAGCATAGGATAGCTGTGGTACATGGATCTCATGCTGTGGAGCAGAGAGCACAGCTTGTGGAATTGGGAAAGTGTGTTGTGGAATAGAAAAATTAGGCAGAGCAGTTGGCTGTGCTGCTGAGTATGGAGTTTGTGGAACATATGAAAGAGGCTGACCAGGGAATGGAAGCTGTGGACTAGGCACTGGATACATAACTGGGGGCATATTGGGTGGATACATGTAGTTGGGCATCACTAAGGCCATCACAGGAGGAAACATAGGTGCAGTGAAAGGTTGCATGGGGCATGTGCTTAAAGTGGGACCATGAGGGGTCTCGTTCGGAACTGGTTGTGGGGGAAAGACCGGCATGGTGTAAGCAGGTAGCATGGGATATGGCAGTGGAGGAAAGCTGACATGGGAGGTGTCAGACTGCGACCATGCTGTAGTATTGAGGCCAGGGAGAGGTTGTCGAGGTGGTTGAGGAATGCCAGAGCTGCTACTGTCCCAGGACTCTGGTCGCACACGCTTTGCCTTGGGCTTCCGATTTTTACCAGTTTTTTTCCATGGGGTGTCAGGACCCTGTGGGCAGTGGGATCGGGGGGCTGCAAATAAAGTAAATATAAAATAAAGGTTTTTAACATTCCATCTGTTGTGGACTATTTTTCCTATGGTGTATCATTACAGAAGCCAACCGTCGTGCAGAACTTTTAAGGTCTAAATTGCTCATTAAACTATAAAAACTAAACTGAAATTAAGACATATGTGTTGATATTTCTTTTTTGCCGTTATAAATTACAACATAAGCATTTACATAGAAATACCAAGAGGAAACATTTGTAATCAACCACTTAAAACATTATGTGCAAATTAATGAACTTATCTAGAAAAGAAATCCTGCATGCACCAGTGATAATTTAATGGACAAGATGTCTGCAGATTAAAAATGTAAACATCTGAACATGTGAATCACACAGGAAAGGAACATTCCAAGCACAACCACTATAGCAAAAAAAAAAAAAAACAACATTGCTCGGGCAACCATACCCATGCTGTATTCGCATTAGTGGGCTATTGTCATTATACTTGGCTAATTTTTACAATTCGTATTTTCTAATTTTCCTGGCTTCTATTTTATAGCGTGGCTTTTTCATCATATATTTGAGTTCTCAGATACCCCAGTTTCAACAGTCACATCATTTCTTGACTCAAGCATGCAGCCATACGGAGGATGGAGAATAGCTAAGGGCAGTTTCCTCATTATGATGTCTTATTAGGTAAGCTTTGAGTGCCAAGAAAATCTGCTATTTTTTATCAAACCACTTAAAAAGAAATGGTTTGGAAAATAGAGCCAGGGCTTTCTAGCAACAGAAGAACCACAATGGAGTTACACTGATCAGCTACAACATTAAAAGCACCTGCCTAATATTGTGGAGGTCCCTGATACAGCGCTGATGCATTAAAGCACAGACTAGACAATCCTGTGGTATTTGTCACCCAGACAGTAGTAGCAAATCCTTTAAGTCCTGCAAGTAGCGAGGTGGGGCCTCCCCGGATCAGATTTGTTGTTCCTGCACATCCCACAGATGCTCAATCCGATAGATCTGGGGAATTTAGAGGCCGAGGTAACGCCTTAAACTCTTTGTGATGTTCATCAAACCACTCCTGAACAATTTTTTGCAGTGTGGCAGGGTGCATTATCTTGCTGAAAGAGGCAACTTCCATCAGTGAACACCATTGCCATGAAAGGGTGTACATGGACAGGGGCTATCATAAGCACTCTTACCAGTCAGTGACTAAGCAGCCCCATACACAGCTAATTGTGATGCACACCTTTCTATCATTGCCAGAATTAATTTTTTCAGCAGTTTGAGCTACATTAGTTTTTCGGTGTGATCAGACCATAAGAGCTAACCTTTGCTCCCACATGCATCAGTGAACCTTGGGTCCTGATGACCCTGATGCGGATTCACAGGTTGTCCCTACTTTAAACACTTTTGGTAGGTACTAACCACTGCATGTCTGCAACATCCCAAAAGACTTGCCGTTCCGGAGATGCTCTGACCAGTCATCTAGCCATCACTATTTGGCCCTCGTCAAAGTCACGCATATTCTTTTTGCTTGCCTATTTTTCCTGCAAGAACTGACTGTTCACTTGTTGCCTAATATATCCCACCCCTTGACAGGTGCCATTGTAGCAATATAATCAATGTTATTGACTTCATATGTCAGTGGTTTTAATGTTGTGGATGATCAGTGTATAAACTACCTGTTATAAAATACATTTTAAGTACTGCATCTGCACACATTCACACAAGATCATGCGCACACTGTGATTCAGTTGGAAAAGGAAGAAATAGCGGTTATTATGCCGTTTACATCAGAAGGTGAGATTTTATCTAAACTAATCCCAAACACCCCCAAAGTGTTTTTTTTTTTTTTTTTTTAAATCCTCCCTAACACACAGGTGTGTCCTGAAAATGAGTCCAATGGTGCCAGCACTGCAGTTTGGGTAAAACTGACGCAAATATACATTGAATTTAACAATTGAAAAGTTACAATTAAGAGTGACTTTTAGGGTATCAAAGGCAGATGACAAAATATGGCCCTCTCCTAGCTCAGCACAGTTCAGGATTTTAGTGTGGCTGAGCAGGATCATGGCAGTGGGTATGTTCATTTGCCTGATATATTGATGAGCTCAGCGGAATTCTTGCAATGGACACTTAGTCATATGGCAGTGTTTGCAGGACACAAAGTTAAGTAAGGTAGCACAGCGCAAGCATAATATCACTTTGCTGCAGATGGATTTGGAAAAATTAAGGGAAGTGGCATGGTGAGGAATGCATGAGCAGCTTATACTTGTATCACTTTTTCATGCAGCCCTCGTTATACATCCCTGTATGTGACACAACTTTCCCAAACACTTCCTGTGAAGAGTCATTTAATGTTTACACTTCCTTTATTGTGAATTCTGTTTAAAGGGACACTATAGACACCACGACCACTTCAGCTCATTGAAGTCGCCTGGGTGCACTGCCCAAGGTCCTTTAGCAGGTAATTATTGCAGTTTAAGAAACTGCAATAATAACCTTCCAGGGATTAACTCCACCTCTAGTGGCGGTTAGGTGACTTTTGGTCTCCTGACACTGGATGTCCTCATGCTATGCATGGTAATGTCCAGCGTCACACAAAACCCCATAGGAAAGCATTGAATAATGCTTTCCTATGGGGACATCGTAATGTGAGCGCGAGGAGGAGAGAAGGCGGAACTGAGCCAGCACCCTCGACACGACCTAGGTAAGTGACAGCTTACCACATGGGGGAAGGTAAACACAATGCTACAATGGAATGCATAAAGAAAACCTTCACGGACATGTAAAGCACATATTTATTTATGAAACAGTATAGTATACACTCGCGAGTTTAAGAGTCACAGAAAACTAGGTCCACATTTTAATTGTTCAGGCCATTACATTTTTTTTCCTCCCAACACTACACTTACATTTTGCAAGACACTTGAAACCCCACAGTTGTTCTTTGTTATCTGAAACAAAACAATATTTTCTTTGCATGGCCTATTTGTTTGCCTGCTACTAATCATACCGTCCACATGGCGGTGCTATGTGCCTCTGAATATTAATCGGCTTTATGTAACCTGAATTAGAAGCTTCTGGAATAGTTGATATAAGTCTAACCTTTACCACTTTTTTTTAAGGAGGGGGGAAATTGAAGAATCATGCTTTTTTTATGCATGTATTTGACACACCCATGTTGTTGAAAGGAAACATATTTCTCTATTCATATTCTACCATATACCGGTATTTGTAAATGAAAATAGAGTATGTAAAAATGGCAGGGAACACTACTTGTTTATAGCAGTGTTTATGAAATTCTATTTCTACGCTGTAAGGATAATGTATAGTCATCATATGTGTCCTGATAAATTAATGTGCTCTCTCTACCTCCATCTTGGTAAATGATACCTCCCAACAGCTAAACTGGCCAAAGAGGGATGCTGGTGTGTTAAGGAGTTCTCTGTAATTGAAGTCAACGATCAAAAAATGATCTACAAAATTGTTGATGGCTTCTTGGCAAATTATTAGCCAATTGTGTAACGGAATAAGTTTATCAGAACAGCCAAAGTGTTACATTTATACTAACTATATTCTAGAGTATTTCCTTTACGACTCATAGCTCAACTGCTCTGTGCTTTCAGTCATACAAAGCCCTCGTTCTGAACATTTTTTTTTCACTCTTTTCTATGAACTCCAAGTGATGAGTCAGTACAAGGGATTGTCCCCTTGAAGAAGGCCCTTGGAAAGTATATAAACTAGTTTAATAATGGTGGGATACCCACAGCACGTGACTTACACCACAATAACAAATGTGTGCTCTCGATGGGCAATCATAGAGGAAGACAATTGGTATAAAAGTCTTTCCAAGTGAGGGGGCTGCAACGGCTGTCCGATTGCATTTCCATCCATCAAACACAGCATTCTGGTACACACAGCATTCTGGTACAAAGAGTAAGGGAGATAGCTGTGGGCCACCTACCCACTGAGATTGCCTTCACCTTAGGAGTCATACGAGTGGGCAGAGTTATTTATCACATTTATTGACATTTTTTGGCATAATAAAAGAATAAAGCCAAAAAAAAACAAGTTCTGTATGTTTATGCCAAGTGTTCTGCAATGCTACCCAGAACCTTAACTTCCATGTTCATTGACATCATATATGTTTTATTTGAATGTAGGCAAATGTGCTTATATGAAAAGGTATTGTTATTTCACTGCAGGGACCATTTTACATCTGCAGTTTATATAACCTTCCACTTACAGATGAAATAACACAATGTTGATTGGCTGAATCTTTTATAGAAGTCAACAGGCACCTAAGACTGGAATGCTAGCACTAATAGGTAAAGTTATACACAGAGAGATATACACTAAACTACACTGCTCGAGGCCTGGGGAGGAGAGAGGGAGAGCACATAGCTCAAACACATGTTGGATGAAACTGATATAGAAAACAGATTGCTGCACTTTTAAGCAGCTCTTAGCAAGGGAGGGTGAGTGCAGGGTACTCAGTAAAGCTTCTCCTATTACAAGTGCCATCCTCAATTCCTCGCCTGCAAAACCGAAGGAACACGCACACACACACACACTCTGTTTAGACCAGCTTATTCTGGTACAGTCATCTCATGCATTAATCTCTCTGACACTAGGTTCTTCCTGTGTTTCTTTACACCCTCTGCATAAATTGTAAGCTCATTTGAGCAGGGCCTTCTTCACCACTTGTCTCTGTTAAAGGGACTCTATAGACACCCAGACGACTTCAGCTCATTGACATGTTCTGGGTGCACTGTCTCAGTTCCCTTAACCCTGCAATTGTAATTATTAAAATTTGTTGAGAAACTGCAATAATAACCTTGCAGAGTTAATTCTATCTATAGTGGCTGTCTACAAAACAGCCACTATAGGGACTTCAGGGTGGTTAGACAAATTTGGTCGTCTGATGTTGGACATCCTCACACCTTGCATGAGGACACCCAGCGTCACCCAAAATGTCAGAAGCGGAACCTGAACGAACACTGAGGGACATCGGCGCTAGAATCAGGTAAGTGACTGCAAGGTTTTTTTTTTTTTTTTTTACGAGGGGTGAAAACTTTGTTTCCCTTTAATATTCTGTATGTGAATTACTTGATGTCAAATATCTCCATTTTATAATTGTAAAGCAGGGGGGGCGTGGCTAACTGCCGGACAAGATGGATGCATAATCCTGAGCTCCGGCGCCCGGGCTAAGAATCCAATGCCATCCTAACACACAGAAACGGGGAAAAGATTTCAATAACAAGATGTCACAGCCCAAAGCAAGGAAGAATGCTTCCAGAGCGGAAAAAATGAATTTTTTTGGCTCCAAAACGAATCAGGCCGTGAGTGACTCCCAGCTGCCTAGCCAAGATGACGACGAGGATGCCGAACATGGGGATCTCTCGCAGCCTACTTCAGGCAAGGAAGAAACACTTGCCCCAAGCCACCTGACGAAAGCACTGGATGCTTTATCCCACAAGCTTATCACCACCTGGCCACACTCTATGGACTCCCTCCGCAAGGACGTCCAAGAACTGGGCCGCAGAACGGCACACATAGAATCCAAGATGGACGACTTCGCGACGGCCCATAACGACATGGCGGACCATGTGGACACTATGGCGGACAAGATAACGCTTATGGAGCACAAACTAGCCGACCTAGAAGACCGGTCGAGGAGAAACAATCTCCGGCTGAGAGGTGTGCCTCTATGTCAGAGGATTGATCCGAGCGTACGGCCCAGAGATACCATCCGACATGCTTTTGGTAGACCGAGCGCACAGGGTCCCGAGGCCGCGCCATATACCTGACACCACACCAAGGGATGTACTCATCCGCATTCATTATTTTCATATCAAGGAGCACATTCTTCGAGAAAGCAGAAATAGAAACACGCCTCATGAGGACTTCCCCACGGTACAGCTATATGCCGACCTCTCCGCTGCTACACTCAGACGTCGGAAGGAATTTGCCCCAATAACCGATGCTCTCCGCACACATGGCATAAGGTACAGATGGGGGTTCCCCACCAAACTCCTTGCGCATAAAGATGGCGGTTTTAAAGTCATTCAATCGCCAGAAGACGGACTCAGGAAATTAAGATCGTGGGGCATCACCACACAAGAAAATGCCGAAATGGACAGTACACGAGTGGGAAGACTCCGGCTGGAGTGGATGAAGTCACCCACTAAACGCTAAACAGCCGCATACCCGGAAGGGAAATCCGCAAGTATTCTGAGCTCACAGCATCAACACACGTAGCCTCTGCCCTCGGGCCTCTACGAACTTCTTAGATAAGAACTTTATCCTCCCACATGTTTTATATAAGCTAACCTGACACCGGTGAGGACTCGGGTCTTGGGCGCCTCGACCTGCCCGCCTTCCTCCTCAGGGGGGAGCCGGGCGGGGGGATGCGTCCTGGGATCTGATCTGCCGTGATACCTCAGACAGCAAAAGGCTGGGGGAACTGGTCACATAGCTACCTAGGAACTCTACTGTCTGTTATGTCATTGGGGTCCTGGGCCCCCTTTTGAGTCTGCAAATGACCGGTGGGCAATTGGGGGGTTGGCACCGGGGGGGAAATGGGGGGGTGGGCGCCTTGGCCTCCTCCTCTCGGCCTGGAGCGGGACGGGGGACGCTGATGCGCTCGCGCCCTACTCAAGGGAGCGGGGTGAGGGAAGTCGTGGGAAACACTGAACCCAGAATTAGTGATCTCGCCCCCTGGCCAAACACCTGTTGAAACACTCCACCACCCTGAGCTGCCACCTATGGACACTGCCTGCCACATACCAACACATGCAACCCTTTCTGTTCAAATAAACCTTGACAATATTAAAGCCCAATAGCCACACGAACTGGAACTGACTGTTCCTAACCCCATGGTGCACAACACATGCACCAAAATCCCCTTCGGGGACACATGTAAATACTCCTTCCCTAAGTTCACACCTAACCCCAACCTGCACCTACCCGCCCAAGTTCTGAAATCCCTTATACGGCCTTCAATCACCACCATATGCCGACCACATGCACCTCCTGTCATAGCAGCCACTACAAAAGCACTGCAACTACTCTTAAAGTCATAAAAATACGCTCCATTAACGTACGCGGTCTCAACACGCCGCACAAGAGAAGAGTCCTACTAGACACAGCGAAAAAAGACAAAATAGACATCCTATGCATTCAGGAAACACACTTCGCACACAACCGCATCCCCAATTTTGCGACCAAGGACTATCCAACTCAATACCACTCATCCCACACTTCTAAAGCTAGAGGGGTCTCAATACTGTTACATAGCTCCCTCACATTCGAACTACTGCAACTCAAGAAAGACACAGGGGGCAGATACATCATTCTACACTGCATTATTAACAATAAAACGTACACGATAGTAACAATCTATGGCACAAACTCCAACCAAAGAAACTTCCTACACCACGTACTCTCTAAGATACCAACACCGCAATTGCCTACACCCTCATCTGGACACGACGGTGCCCCCACAAACACGGAGACACACATCCCTCACATCCAAATGTAAGGCGCTCACCAAGCTACTTATGGAATATGACATTTACGATGCTTGGAGAACTAAACACCCTAACAGCCGAGAATACACCTATTTCTCTCCCATGCACAAGACGTATTCGAGGATCGATCATGCACTAGTAGCCCGCTCACTCCTACCCTCCATAAAAGATTGCCACATAGGAGACATAATATGGACGGACCATGCCCCAATAGACATGACCCTAATGGACAGCTTCCAACACAGGGGCAAAACCGCGTGGCGCCTGCCTGACTACCTTTTACAGAACCATGACTTTAAAACAACGCTGCAAACAGAAATCAGGTCATATTTTAACGCAAACGAAACACAAGACATCTCCCCTGTGACACTGTGGCAAGCACACAAAGCTGTCCTAAGGGGTATCGCAATAAGCAAAGCAACCCACATTAAAAGGACAGCACTACAAGAATACAATACACTACTGAAAACACTGAGAGACCAAACCAATGAACAACTTCTCAAACCAACAGAGGCAGGGCTAAAAGCTATATCGCAAACACACAAGCAACTTAATGAACACCTACTAGCCAAGACAATGTCTACATTGCAAAGGCTCCGTGCCCACACGTACTGCCAGGGCAATAGGGCGGGCAAAGCTCTGGCCTCCCTCCTGCGCCACAAACAAAGCCAATCTAAAATCCCATATCTAAACAAACCAGATGGCACAAAAATCTTTGACCCACAAGACATTACTAACACCATGGCACTGTACAATCTCAATCAAGACCCCAACACACACCAACCAACACATCAGGAAATACAGGCTTTTCTATCACAAACCACACTTCCCACGTTGACTATAGACCAACAAGAAATCTTACAAGCCAAAATCACTCTGACAGAAATCACAGAAGCCATCAAAGCCCTCCCGCTGGGGAAATCACCAGGCCCAGATGGATTCACAAACACTTACTATAAAATCTACTCTGATAACCTAGGGCCATACTTACTCAAAGCTCTAAATCACATCATAGACTCAGGAACTATAGCACAAGAAATGCTTCTAGCTCATATCGCAACCATACCAAAACCTGGAAAGCCACCAACTATACCTCAAAACATGAGACCCATATCCCTGCTAAACACAGACACAAAACTTCTCGCAAAAATATACGCGAACAGAGTATCACGCATGCTCCCCACCCTGGTACACGAGGATCAAGTTGGGTTTGTTGCAGGCAGACAAGGAGCGGATGGCACAAGCAAACTGCTCGATCTGTTGTGGAGCGCGCAGAGGGGGGGGAGACCCTGTGTATTTCTGTCACTTGATGCTGAGAAAGCATTTGATAGGCTTCACTGGGGCTTCCTCTCGGCCGTCCTCGAAAAATTTCACTTCCCCCCGAGATTCATGTCCCTAGTATCAGCATTATACTCCAAACCGAGTGCCAGAGTAGCGAACAGCGGATTCAACTCCACAGAGTTCCAAATTACAAATGGAACGAGGCAGGGCTGCCCCCTGTCCCCCCTACTCTATGTCTTGGCACTAGAGCCTTTGGCACATCTCATACGCCACGACCCACATATCCGGGGAATTGCGGCAGGCAAAAATGAACATAGGATCACAATGTTTGCAGATGACATAATGATATCACTCACGAAACCACACACTTCACTGCCAAAGGTCGCAAACTACTTACTGGCATATAGCACCTGCTCATACTACAAATTAAACGTCACCAAGACGAAAGCAATGCACCTTTTCATGCCAGACCAGACACTCAGCATTTTAAAAAACACGTATGCATATCAATGGGATAACAACAATCTCACATTCCTAGGCGTAGACTTCCCAACCAACCCTCAACACTTATTCCAAGCCAATTATGACGCGCTGGCCAAAGAAATCAAGCAGAGGTTATCTACCTGGAAAGGAAAATATGTATTCTGGCTAGGCCGCATAGCAGCCATTAAAATGATTCTCTTACCCAAATTACAATATCTGTTCCGCACTCTACCTATCGCACTCCCACCACATTACCTCAAAATCATGCAAAAAATGTTCAATGACTATATTTGGAATTACAAAAAACCTAGGGTAGCAGCCGCGACACTTTACAAACCATTTAAAGAAGGAGGTTTGGCTGTCCCCAATATAGGCAAGTACTATATAGCATCACAACTGAACCCGTTAATCTCCGCATGTTACACCAAGACCCGACCGACCTGGCTCAGCATAGAAGCCTCATTTACAGATAATCACGCACTCACAGAACTTATGTGGCTTCCATGGCACACAAGACCCAAACACAACCACATGCTACCTACCACGTCCCTAACTCTTTCTATGTGGGACACATACCAAAAAAGAAACAAAGACGACCTCTCCATCTCGCCAACAACCCCTATCATGGCAGTAGCGACTTTGCTACCTGCTTTCTCCGCGACCATATGGACCGCGTGCGGGATATACCAGGTACAACAACTCCTAGCTGGCCAAAACATACACACATTCCAACATCTCCAAACCACATTTGGACTACCCAAATCCGCCTTTCTCACCTACCTCCAACTAAAATCCTGGCTCACAAAGCAACTACCTATAAAGACTCCCGCAAAAGGCAAAACAACACACCTACATACACTACATCTTACAGACCTTTGTATCCAACAAAAAAAAACCCACAAAAGTTATTTCTTCAATATATGCACTCCTCACAAGACAATCGCCCACTGGGAAAATCTCCTTTGTCAAAGCATGGAGGCAGATTTCAAAAAGACACTGGACCAAAACCAGTGGACAAAAATTTACTTAGCAAACAAGACGCTCACCCTATGCAATACACACATTGAACTAACCAGAAAGGTCCTCTACCGATGGTATATGGTACCTGCAAAGCTCAAACACATGGACCCAAACAAGTCAGACTTATGCTGGAGGTGTAAATCAGCCCCCGGAACAATGTACCACATATGGTGGACGTGCCAAAAAATCACAAGATTCTGGGAGACAGTGGGGCAGCTAATCAAAGACTCAACGACGGTAACAATCCCATTACGCCCGGAGATATACCTTCTCCAACTCCTTCCAATGGACATGACAAAAGCTGCAAAATACTTGACTTACAACGTACTGGTAGCAGCTCTATCTACTATCAGTAGAGCTTGGCTCTCTGAAACTCCTCCTGATATAACTTCATGCATCCAGATAATCCAAACCACCAAGACATATGAAATTATGGCTAGACAAACTAGACCCCCCAAATCGTTCTGCAGGGAAGCTTGGAAGCTTTGGGAATTAAGCCTACTCAACCAGGAGACCCAGTCCATGCCCAGAACCACATGCTCCCCACCTGTACACCCCAGGGACCAAGGCCACCTAGGGAACAGATACAGCTAAGCGCACCACACACCTCAACCACATGGCATATGGAGATGAAAGGTCACCCCCCCCTCCCTATGTTACTTCCCTTCCCCCCAAGTTCGTAATTACAATAAGCACAATGCAATGGCCAAGCGGCGGTTGCGTAGCCATCCAAGCTGCACGACAAAACAATGGGGGTTAAAGTAAACACAAATGGAGCAGAGCACAGAATAATTGGGCAACGATACATTGTAAATGAGTACACTGAAGGTTATGCAAACCCCACGTATTTGGCACACCCAATTGTAGACTGGGTAACACCTTGTGTCGCACAGTTCACTCTCACTGCAAATCTTTTTTAGGACGAATCATGTAATTGCTAACTGCAACACCCATTGTCTTATTGTCTCACTTCTGTAACCTATGTAACCTCTGCTACATCTGCAACATTTGTAACTTCTGTAACATTAGTACCCATTGTTATCCATTTGCCTATTTGCTGAATATAAACTCAGTAAAAAAGATTGAACAATAATTGTAAAGCACTGCAGAATATGTTGGCGCTATATAAATGCCAATAATAAATGTGCCATAGACCACTGAGGAGACAAGAAGTTCAGTGGTCAGTGCTGAGAAAAGCAGCAGACAGATTTTGAAAAAGTACATTTGAACACATTTATATAAATATTTCAACAGTCTACTTTGACCTGAGATTTAGAAATAGCCCAATTGCATCACAGTTTGGTATAGCTTAACCGCACTTGAACCATTACCTTTCTCCTATTTACTAATCGACAATTATCACTCAGGCATTGCCCTCCTTACTCACCCCCAGATCTCTCGTGCAGGTAGCTATTGCATCGCGTCTGAAAGGCACTGAGTTTTTTAGTGTCCATAAAGCCAGAGAGGAAGTCATTCTCTTCCTTCTGTGTGTGAGCCAGCAGGACTTCCTTGGTGAGTCCCAGTTGTCTACAAGGTTCCTTCTCACCAGCACCTGACACATGGGGTACAGGCTTTATGCTTGAGTGTCCATCCTCAAACTCTGAAACCAGCAAAAAATAAAACATAACTTGGAGGCAGATGTTTTTTTCCCCCCCATTTATAAACCTACTTAAATTGACTGTCTGCTAAAACCAACATGTTATAAATTTTTACTTGATATATACACTATATAGGACACCGGGCCATTACACCAACAGGGAAGTTTATGATATTGCATTCTCAATACAAAGACATTAATGTGTAGTCAGTCACACTTTTGCAGCTATAACAGCTTACACTCTTCTGGGAAGGCTTTCCACAAGATTTGTTTGTGGAATTTAAAATGTATTTTTTTTTCCATTGAAAAACATGTCTAAAACAGATTGTAAATGCTGCAGATCTTGTCTGCAGCGTTTACAAATCCCCCCTCAGACTTTGTTGCTGTCCAATTACAGACATTCCAATGTGAAGTCTTTGTAAGACAGTTGCTCCGAGCAACTGCGCTCTCTTTAGTTTAGCTCCACTGAGAAAACCCATCTAGGAAGTAACTGGATCCATTGTCTGATTTTAATCTAGGAGGTGTAACCAGGTTAATTTATATTATATATATATATATATATTTAAAAAAAATAAAAGCTTCAACAGGCTCAAGTGCTTTAGGTGTTTGGAGCATCCCTTTAAGTAGAGTGTCCAGATAATCACCATCCATTTTCAAGAATTAATGAATCTTAGATCAATAACAAAATCAATAGCACCGGTACCTCCAACTAACAAATTGTGTGCAGTCAGCCTAAAGTCTCACATGTCCAGATAAAAGTTCTCTGGACAATAATAGGCTTGGTTTGCTATTTCTTAATTCATCTCCTGAAAAGTGCAGGCCATCAGAATGTCATGTATTTCTACATTCTTTAGATGAAAGTCTCATTTTTGGGGACCAGAGAGGTATGTGATGTAGTCGAATGTTGGTGTAGGAGACAAAAAGAGACTTTAATGTGTGACATGGCACAAAATGAAGAGAAATGTAGTTTGTATATCCTGATGCTGTTTGGGGGGAAAAAAATGCAGTTGCTGTTTTAAAATAAAGAAAGTTGCCATTTGTACCAAGAAAAAAGCTGGTTGTCTCTCTCCTTGCCGTAACTATCCAAGATCTGCTTTAATGTGAATGCTGGTGGATAAGGGGACTCCGAACCAGGTCATAGCACTTCGTATAGTGATCAGCTGTGCAAGTTAGTTTGTGACGATACAGACTAATATCGTCCGTGGGTACTTCCACTAAGTACATTTTGAATAGAGCTAGTGGAATAATGTATGTGTTTAATCCTGTCTAGCAAGTAGTACAGGACCAATCAGTGTTGCCTAATGCTTTATAAAAACAAAAAAAATGAAGACTCTAGAAAAGTGGTACTGTCAGCATAAGGAACTTGAAGAGATCATACTAATTTGAATAGATCTATATTGTATGTTATTATGAGGGGACCAAAAGAAAAAGGGGAGAACAATTGTTAGCACTCTAGCTGTTCAACTACATCTCTTGATGTAAGTGCATCATTCCAGAAGAGTTGGTTGTTGTCCACCCTGATCAGTGGAAATATGCATATCTCTGTATATTATGAATGTACTTAAGGATCTCTTAGACATACACATCATATTTTGCAACCTGTTATTTAATAAAAAATAAATGTACTAACTTGAAGTCATGGCTAATGGTAAAATACAGAGTATGGTATATATAGTCATTAAAACCCATACCTATCTCTGGCTGAAGCTTCTTGTCACCAACATGTACAATGGTGCTGCTGTAGCTACAGTGGCTAGTAAGAGATACAACACTCTCAGCCTTAGTGCCCAGTGGTAGAGGAGCCAGGACTGGGATGGTACTGGGGCCAGGAACATGCAATGGTTTGATGCATGGGCGCGAAGCTGTTACAGGCAAGGAGGTGATAGAAGACAATGGAGGTTGCAGCGGACGATGGATATCTCCTGCCACTTCAGACAAGGACATGAGAGCTGGTCCAGGTTTACAAGCTTCCACAGATAGTGACTTGCGATACTGATGAGAAGTAGGGCCTGGCAGCTTGGGTATTATTTCTGAAAGGGACTGGTCATCTGGAAGCATAAATAAATAAAACATTTACAACTATTGAGTAGTGAACAAACCGATCACCCACCCCTCTTCCACTGTCTTTTGTTACACAGAGACACACACACACACACAAAAACACAAAAAAAAACAAAAAACAATGGTGGCAACATTTCAGGGCAATCAACCATTACATTACACAAATAAAAGGATGAATAATTCTAAATTTGGCTCATTATTTGTAACTGATGTAATAACTGATATACCTAATTGTAGTCCCATCCCTAAAGTGGAACCCTTTTCCCGTAGCGATACGTTCTGCTCTTGCATTTGGACGCGGTCATCATCAGAGGTAGAAGATAGAGTATTGCAGGAAGAAACCCACTTGCGTTTTGCAGAGGCTAGAACACTGCAACTTTCCAGGTATCTGAAGAGAGCCGGTGAAAATGAAATTTGTAAATAAGACAAGGCACATGGAAACCCCAAACAATACCTACTGCTTTTTTTGTGTGATTATCCTTTTTTATGTGTATATAGAGAATTTATTTAATTGGCTGGAATATTCAAGACATATATATGGAACAGAAGAAGAATTCTGCCTCCTAATCCATAAATACATATTACCTTTTTCATTTCTAAGTTAAAACCATGAAATGTCACGTAATAAAATGTGTAAGTAGACAGAGGAAGCTGATACTTAAAGGAACACTATAGTCACCTAAATAAAGCAGTTTTGGTGTATAGAACATTCCCCTGCAATTTCACTGCTCAATTCACTGTCATTTAGGAGTTAAATCACTTTGTTTCTGTTTATGCAGCCCTAGCCACACCTCCCCTGGCTATGATTGACAGAGCCTGCATGAAAAAAAAAAAAAAAACTGGTTTCACTTTCAAACAAATGTAATTTACCTTAAATACTTGTATCTCAATGTCTAAATTGAACTTTAATTAAGATTTTCTTATCCCCTGCTATGTTAATAGCTTGCTAGACCCTGCAAGAGCCTCCTGTATGTGATTAAACAGAACTTGCAATAAAGAAAGCCTAAATAGGGCTCTCTTTACAGGAAGTGTTTATGGAAGGCTGTGCAAGTCACATGCAGGGAGGTGTGACTAGGGTTCATAAACAAAGGGATTTAACTCCTAAATGGCAGAGGATTGAGCAGTGAGGCTGCAGGGGCATGTTCTATACACCAAAACTGCTTCATTAAGCTAAAGTTGTTCAGGTGACTATAGTGTCCCTTTAAGTCAACATATAGAGGTAGAAGTCCAGTAAATGTTAAACAGTAACCTGCATCTCAAGCTGACATACAGTAGTAGACTTATGCAATAGATATGTAAGGCAGCTGTATAGGACACTCTGAAAGGGCAGATTAGTCAAAAGATTCTAAAAACTGTACTTCTACTTTGAAGTTCTATGCTGCTTTCAATGAAGAGAAAAAAAACTTAAAAGTAAAAACTTTAAAAATGTTTTTTATAAATTTGTATTTGACAGACCAGAAATTTTAATTTGTGGATATAGATATTAATATTAGCCAACTTAGTGGTACAGTAGCAGGTTTAGAGGCTGTACCACTGATGTTTGAACAGGTTTTTAAAGTGTATACACTTACATTTGTGCAGTTTCACGCTATATCATATCACTTCCTACTTTGCCCCTCCTTTCAATAATAAATGACTTATTATTCTGTTACCATATGCCTTCCCTACTGGCCTGGGTGTAGGAGAAGGAAACATGTTCTAACTATGAGAAACACAGTAAAACAATTCAGTGAGGAAGTCCGATGTTTAAAAGAAAAAGCTTTTGTTAATATTTCTACACCATCTTGTATTGACTCCGTAAAAAGTTATGGTTATTTGCTGAAGCAAGTGAATTGAACATGTCCAACAACATCTGAGCTCAACTGGAGGATATTTTTTTTAATTTTTATTTTTTTATTCCCCTGGCTACTTTTGCTCCATAAATTGCAGTTCTTTAGTACAATGGTTCCAAACCCTGTCCTCAAGTACCCCCATAACAGTCCAGGATTTAGGAATTACCCAGTTGTGTCTAAGGTGTTTTTAAAAAAAAAAAAAAAAACACTCTAGACACAACATGATAATCCCTAAATCCTGGACTTGTAGGAGGTACTTGAGGACTGGGTTGGAAACCCCTGCCTTAGTCAATTACTATAAATTTTCAGTTTAGTTCATCCCATGCTTTTTTATATTTAATCTTAATGAAATTGTTTTGACCCGTAGACCCTGTCCTTATTTTGCGATAATGCTAAATATTACATAATTTGTTCTTTTAATTTTAAGGGAAACTACATGAAACAGTAGTAAACTATGTAAACCACAATTACAGGTTATATTGGAGCACCACATCATTTATTTTTGATGCTACCCCCAGCTCTTAAAGACCCTGCTGAAGCATAAATTGCAGCCAAAGGCAAACTTTCCATGGCTCCTGAATGCTCTGTGTTTCTCTATAGCAGCTACAAGAACAGTGCCTTGTGCATTTATCAGTAGTGCTAATTCTGAAAGAACTGCTTGACAATTCAGGAGTGTGATCTGCATTTTTAGAGTTGGCCTTTAAAAATGGCTGGTCAATAAAGTAAAGACTGGATTTAGAGATTATTGAAATACATTACATAGTCCACGTTTGTCTTAATACAGCAAAAGGTGGCTTGACTGGGCAAGCCAATAGACGCACAGTTATTTAATCACCTGATAATACTATCCAGACTGTTGACTTGCTGATATGAATAAGGATGCGGTTTTGCTGGCAGCTCTTCAAGCTGAGCAGGATGAACAGAGCTTCCTGACCCATCCTTAGTAAGGTTGTTACAGTAAGGAGCTGCAACGGGAGTGACCGCTGTAATGATACAGTGATGAGAGTTATGATGCAGAAGACGAGAGTGTTCAGTGAATGACTTGTGTGATGACATATAAACAGTTACAATGCAGGTAATCAACAAAGATTGGCTTCTACATTAAACAATGCCTAATTGTCCAGATCTGGATGAGTCATTGGAAAAAGGAACCTATGATTTTACTCAGTGTGCAAACCGGTCATTATTACATGCTTTTAATAAAAATCCTAGCACCAGCCAAATCTATATTAACCCGTAAGGACCAAGGACCATCCACACAGTCATAACAATCTGGTCCTTAAACTCTCTACTGATCAGCCTTTTTTTCCCCCCATCCTTCTATTAAAACAATTGTGTTTGCACACATATACATTATTTTTGTACCATTTATTGGCATTTAATAATCTAAATACATCCGGACACAGCTCATTTAATGAGGGAGGAAGGTGGGAGAGGTATAATGAATGAACTTCTGAAACACATTTAAGATGTGGACAACAAAGAACATAACTTATGCAACATACCACTTTCACATGTTCAATATGGCTACTTTTCACACCTTCACTGTTACATACAGAGGGAGATAGCTCCTATCGTATTTTTTTTTTTTTTTTTTTTAATGATCTGGCCTGTGGAGATGTCTTGTGATTTTGGATCATATAGCAAACTTGGAAACATGAGACCTCTTATTTTTAAAATGAAAGATTTCTGTGTCATTGTACCAATGTATCTGTTGACGTAAAAAAAAAATCTTCATAACAATTTACATTTACTGGCTTAACAAATTGCTTTTTTTTTACGGTTTGCTTATACATATACAATTGCGTTAATATCAGGCTTATTAACACATATACACTAATAAAGGTATATCATTCCCATATCCCAAGGCCTCCATCCTTATACCTGCTTGTTTTTCTGGGTTCTGTTGATTTTTAGACTTGAGGCTGCTGGCTCCATGTTTCTCTTTCTCTGCTGAAGACGTGGCCTGAACCAAAGAAAATGAAGCCAAATGAAAAATGAAGAAGGAGTAAGTACTTTGACATGAAACAGATCTGCCTTTAGTGCCCATAAGAAAATGGCTGATATTTTGAACCCTACTTTGCTAAATAAAAAATATTTAAGTTTGCACCATATCCAGGTTTTCACAACAATATTCAGTGAATATGGAGGTAAAAACTTTAAAAATCAAGGGAATATACTTTATCGATAGCAATGACAATTTTGGAACAATCCTGTGTGTGTAGTCTATTTGTTGTTGTAAATCAAGGCACTATAGCAAGATAAGCACCTCTGTGTGCCACTGCATGATGTACAGCACTGTGCACACTACACAATGGATGATTTGATGCATTTGTACACAGTAATCAATATGTCAAGCAAAGCAGCTGATTTAACTGACAAACTCCCACTCAGACAAGCACAGCATACATCTTCTGGTGACGTACACAGTCTGTGCATTTCCAGAACAGCCACCAGGCTGTGACGCACGAATATTTGGGTGGGCATTTAATCACACACACGCATGAACAATGCAGATTGTCATTCAGCTGAAATCCCACATTCTGCTCTCTGGCTACACGTAGGAAGGAAATCAACATTAGATGAGTGGGAGCAGGTCTTTTAAACGGAGGAAGTACGGAGCTATGACCAGATGGTAACCCCCAATTTACTGCAAACTGTAACTATAAAGCTAATCAAGATAATGTTTATTATAGCACTACAGAAACATAGAATGTGACAGCAGATAAGAACCATTCGGTCCATCTAGTCTGCCCAATATTTCAAAATACTTTTAATTAGTCCATGGCCTTATCTTAAGTCTAGGATTGCCTTATGTCTATCCTACCCATACTTAAACTCCCTCACTGTGTTAACCTCTACCACTTCAGCTAGAAGGCTATTCCATGCATCCACTACCCTCTCAGTAAAGTAATACTTCCCGGTGTTATTTTTAACCCTTTGTCCCTCTAATTTAAGACTATGTCCTATTGTTGAGGTAATTTTTCTTCTTTTAAATATAGTCTCCTCCTTTACTGTGTTGATTACCTTTATGGATTGAAATGTTTCTTTCCTCCAAGCTATACATGTTAAGATCCTTTAACCTTTCCTGGTAAGTTTTATCCTGCAATCCATGAACCAGTTTAGTAGCCCTTCTCTGAACTCTGTCTAAGGTATCAATATTCTTCTGGAGATACGGTCTCCAGTACTGTGTACAATACTCCAAGTGAGGTCTCACCAGTGTTCTGTACAATGGCATGAGCACTTTCCTCTTTCTACTGCTAATACCTCTTCCCTATATAACCAAGCATTCTGCTAGCTTTTCCTGCTGCTCTATTACATTGCTTTCCTACCTTTAAGTCATCTGAAATAATTACTCCTAAATCCCTTTCCTCAGATGTTGAGCTTAGTAGGGTATCAAATATCCTATACTCTGCCCTTGGGTTTTTACGTCCAAGATGCATTATCTTGCACTTATCAACATTAAATGTCAGTTGCCACAGCTCTGACCATTTTTCTATTTTTTCTAAATCATTTGCCATCTGACTTATCCCTCCTGGAACATCAACCTTGTTGCAAATTTTAATATCATCAGCAAAAAGACATACCTTACCATCAAGACCTTCTGCAATATCACTAATAAAAATATTAAAGAGAATGGGTCCAAGTACAGAACCCCGAGATACCCCACTGGTAACTAGACCTTGCTTTGAATATACTCTGTTGACTACAACCCCCTGTTGCCTGTCATTCAGCCACTGCCTAACCCATTCAACAATATTGGAATCCAAACTTAAATAATGCAGTTTACTGATGAGCCTTCTATGTGGAACAGTGTCAAAAGCCTTACTGAAATCTAGGTAAGCAATGTCTACTGCACTGACCTAATCTATTGTTTTAGTTACCCAATCAAAAAAATCAATTCGATTAGTTTGGCATGATCTCCCTGAAGTAAACCAATGTTGTCTCTGATCTTGAAATATCAAAATATTGGAAAGAGGGTGAAAGCAAATAGAACCCAATTTGAAAAAGGACAATAAATGACATGGAGGCTCAACGGGGCAAGAAGAAATAAACAAAGCAGAGACTTGGCTGAGGTCAGATAAGTAAACAAAGGAGGCTTTATGAGAAGAGAAAGAATGTGTGCATAGACTACAGAAAGAAAGTATACAGAAAGAATACAAGATAATGCGGAGTATAAAGGATCAGAACATTCCATAACTTAGAACCCTTGGTATAACAAAACTAACATGTTTGTCCTTCACATCTTCGTTAAGATTCCCGTTGCTGTCACTGGAAGATCCTGCACTCATAGGATTCTCATGGGATCCATTGCTTCCCAAGCTGCCATATCCACTGGAGCTGCTGTTATGGACAGGCTGGGGAGGAAATACAGGGATAATGAAATGTTCGGAGGCTGAACAAAATATACCCCTCTGTATAAAAGGGTTTTGAACATCACAATTTCACTGCTTTAAAAAAAAAAAAACACAATGAAAAAATAAATATACTGTACATCTGTAAACGTCCCGGCACCATAGATTCTTCATATAATCTTTATAATTCATTTCTCCATATAAACTCTCCTTGTAACTCCTCCTATTACTCCATATAACCTCTCCCTATAACTCCTCCTATTACTCCATACGTCTAATTACAACTCCTCCTGAAGTCACATCCTATTATATAAAATTCCCTCCGTTTACGAATCTTGTTTAAGAATCGCTCACATGCAATATTATATTCTCACAGATACATATTAATTTACCTGCATTAAGAGTTGATGTATCTGCTCTGTGATTTCCTGAACTCCAGGTTGCAATGACTGGTCTTCTGTGCTGGGCGGTGCTGTGAAAATGTCCTCATTGACAGGGCCCCTAATAAGAAAACAAAGATCCGCACCATACATGTGTACTAAACAGAGTTACCAAATGACAAATTGGTCTTTAACGCAGTTGAACAAAATACTGTGGAATGATTTGTTGTGAGGACATCTAAGACATCTATATGTAGTCCAAATAGGTGAAATATTTTATTACCACTGTGAATTCTACAATCCTGTACTATTTAAGCATGTTGTGTGAGTGTGCAGACAAAAGATTATATGCCATCTAGTACAATGGTTTGTAACCCCTTATATTAATTATGCATCAGACAACTGCTGACATTTGTTTGGCAGCAGGATTGTCTTCGCAAATGTAACAAAGTAAGTGTAACACAATGGAACCGTTGATCTGGTATATAAATTGTACCAAGGGAAAGATACTCACATCCTAACTTTGTGTCTGCCGATGATGAAAGATACTTTACGACTCCAAGGGTTGATGAAACTAGACCAGCTGGTGTCTATGGTGATATACTCCCCATTGCGTGCACAGAATCGAATTGGTGAAAAGTCAAAAGGTTGTCCTCCAGATTGCAGAACTAGGAGAGAAACCAAAAGCAAAGTTCCTGTAAGGTGAGGACGTTGAAAAGTCTTCTTTCATCCTCTGCCAATTGCAGATCTCCTTCTCATTGTTACCATCACATTTAAAGCATACGCGGATCCCATCATCTGGCCGGATCGAAAGGTTAAATTATTCGATAAAGAAAAGGTAAAAAGGTACAACTGGGATTATGCACTTACTCTTCTTGTGCACAGCAAGCATCAGGGGTCGATCACTGGGATGCAAGTGCAGAATAATAGGACTACCAATCAAATCCTGAGGAAGGTACCCCAACAGAGGTACAGCTCTGTTGAAAATATATATATAAAAAAAATAAGTTACAATAGTGACATTTTTAGTAGTGTACAGAAGAAAGATTCTTGCACTTCAAAACTCAATTTCCCTCACCTTTCATCAACGTCCTGGAACAAACAGCTTGGAGTGTGCGTAGTGGTGAAGATGCGTTTATCTGCAGGAATCCGAGGTGCTAAATCCGAGCACAAAAAGGAATAGAAATTTATCTTTCTGAAAATTTCCAGGACAATGCATCGACTCACATCTTGTATTGAGCTTTGACAATAAACAGCTTATGTAACGGATTAGCTTAGTGTTCGGTAACTTTCCATTGATGGACAACATGACACAAATTTTTGGACGAGCATTTCTAAAAATGCACAGTTATATCACGAGGCAAAAAGTCTTCCTCTGAGAGGTTAATATCATGTGATGTTTCTTACAGATCACTAAAAACAAAGCTTATCACAGACTTTCTGCTGCTTCAAGAATTAGTAAAGCAAAACAAGGGAAATGAGCAGCATAAACAGAAAAAGAAAAACATGCCCAGTAATGTGATAAATTGAGATATTTCCTGCTCTAGTTATAAGCTTGGATGATTCCGAGACAAACAAAGAGAATACACTCATTATGTGAACTCCTGTTCAAAACAAACTCGAGTAATTAAGGGGAATTACAAAAAAACAAACAGGGAATCAGCTATGCTGTGCATGTTAAATTGAATGTAGTTAACAAGTTTTGCAGCTAATGAGCTAAAATATGAGCTTGTTGGAAAGAAGGGATGATCACAGTGTAAGATCTGCTACTGAAGAACAATGTTTATTATGGGACAAGCACATACATCTTTGGTATGGCATTGGCTAATGATCATACTTTAATATGGGACAGGTGGAGACATCTCTGATATAGACCTGGTTTAATATGAGTGAGTGCAGACAAATTTGGCATGCAGTTCCCAAATGTCACTATGGTTACGATCTTGGTAGTGTGTAATAAGAGTTCCTTAAATCCCATCTTTTCAGAATAGCCTATAGGCCACCAGCTTAACTATCCCATTACAAACCTATCTCTCAGCTGCCACTGTCACACCTCATCACTTGTTTTCCTTCCGATGGTGTTCTTATACTACACCTCCTAAATTGAAAACTCGATTCAAAAGGTACTCATCAACATAAGTGAGAGCAGCTAATTCTTCCCCTATCTTATTTTTTTAATGTTATGTAATGTGAATATTTATGAAAGTGTTAAAAGGAAAATATAATTTAAAAAATAAAAAATATATATTAAAAAAATCACCAAATCATCAATTTAGTACATATACCCCCAATAAAAACAGGTTTGCATTTATTTATGCATTTTATGATTGGGGGTATATGTAAAAGCTGCAGTTATCTTGTCTGAAGGAAACACTCTTCACACATAAAAAACATTTCATCAACGTGTGTGAAATAGTGTGGTGTGGGTGTGTGTCTTGTGTAGGGTGGCTGTAAGTGTTGTAGCATTGTGTGAGGTGTGTGTTGCGGCTTTCTGTGTGAAGTACAAGGTTGGCTGTGTATAATGAATGTATAGCTGTGAGTGATGTGTGTGGTTGCATGTGGTTAGCTGTGAGTAGTATGTGCAGCTGTGTGAGCAGCTGAGTGATAAGTCATACATGCAGCATGCATGCACCTCCAGTGGGTATAGACAGCGCCAGGAAATGCATCAGAGCATTGCCGCAGTAAGCCGCAGCAACACTCTAATACAGTAGATCAAGCATGTCAAACTCAAAGTCTAGCATGGGCCAAATAAACTAAGTTTATGTTAATGTGGGCCGCAAAAAAAAAAAAAAAAAAAAAAATTTAAATTTTCATAAAAATGTAGGTTTATTTTGAAAAGTACAGTATTAAAAAAAAAAACTACAGCCCCCTCTCTACTAAATCCCAGTCCCCCCCCCCCTCCACACTACTAAATCCCAGTCGTCGTCATCCCATATACTAAATCCCAGAACCCCTTCTAGCCAACAAGCAGACTCCACTCACATTGCCGCTGCCAGTATGCGATTCCGGAGTCCGCCCTTCTGGTAAACCCCAAATGGCGCCATCCGCACCCTGTTCCAAATCTGATCCTCCCGCTACTTCTTGAAATCCTGTGAAGGTGGAGCATGTCGATGTCACGTCGGAATGAGACGTGGCGTTGCGTGCCTCCATGCACCTCCAGGTACTCCACTGTCCAGTCGCAAGCAAATGCAACACATACACAGACACATTCTTGCACACACATCATCATTTTCTTTATTGCTCCCTACCTTTGGGAGCCGATGTGGGGCCTCTCCCTGGGGTCCAGTGGGGATCTTCTATCTGCTCCCTCGCGCGGTTTAGTGATGCCGGACTAGGACGTCATATTCCGGCGCCCGGCTTTACTACAGACGGCGCATGCGAGGGAGCAGTGAGGAGCAGGAACACCGAGCTCCCATCCTCCCCGGCCAGGTAAGTTTTAGCAGAGTAGGCACCTGCAATCTGGGGAAAGCAGGTGCCTACTCTGCTATAACACTAAGCATGTACTCGCGGCTCACATCTTGACATGCTTGCTGTAGATAGCCTATACATCTAGGCCAATTTCCCTGCACTAAGTTCTGCGTTTACATCAGGGTCCAGCTTGTGAACACAGCCAGTGGTTAAATCCCCCCTTTATATTACGGTAAAGTGCAGCGGAATAAGTTGGCTCTATATTAATACCAATAAATACCAATAATAATAATACATAGTAAATGGGCGTACCTTCATATCCAGAGTGCACCTTCTCAGCAAACAGCACACAACATAGCTGCTCTGATGTGCTACCGTCTAACTGCGCCCGGATCAAATATGGCGTCATACGGAAGGGCTGGTAAGATATCTCTCTCTGCAACCCACGTCCACAGCTGCGGTTGAGATAAACATGTCAGACACAAGTATGCAGTGAATGTGAGAGCAAAGCTGCAAACAGGGCTAGAACACAAATCTGTGTCTCGGGAGAAGTGCATAGTTACCTGAAAAAAGATGTAACCAATTCAATAGGTAAGGTGCGCTGTACCTTTTAAGTTGGATAACAAAGGCACAGCACACCTTACTTACTGTATTGGTTTTACTGTGCGTGCTCTTAGTTACTGTTATTTGGAGATATACATATTTTGTTTAAAAAAAAACAAAAAACGATTAGCACCATTTGTTCACTTATTGCATTTTTACATTTTTTTTTAAATGACAGTATAGATCCTGCCTCTGTAGTCTCACTGCTCAATTCTATGCCATTTAGGAGTGAAATCACTTTTTTTATTCAGCCACAGTCACACCTCCCTGCATGTGACTTACACAGCCTTCCAAAACACTTCTTATAAAGAGTCAAATGTTTACACTTCCTTTATTGCAAATTCTGTTTAATTTATAATTTCTTATCTCCTGCTCTGTTAGTAGCCCCCCTGCAGGAGCCTCCTGTGTGTGATTAAAGTTCAATTTACAGAGTAGTAAATAAAAACCTTTTAAGTCACATCTGATTGAAATTTAAACCATTTGGTTTTCATTCAGGTTGTGTCAGTCACAGCCAGGGAGGCTTGGTTAGGTTTGCAAAACATACAAAAGTGATTTAATCCCGGTAACCCCCACCGTGGGCAAGGACCACTACAACTGTTACTTCTACTGTACCACGCAGGCCCAACAATCAGGGCTTGCTTCGGGGCAAAGGGGCTAAAGATCCTGGACAAATTCACCTACGTACCACCCCAGCACACACTTAGCTACCTCCACACATATACAAGATATAATGCAACCACAAACTGTCCAGTGCCACACCCGATAGAATTGGATGCCCATTTTCAGCACAGTCTACGTTATTGCTATACGCGTTATTGCTCTCAGACTGAAATGTAGCTCCATATACGATTGAAGCTATGATGATTGCCGACATAACCTCTGACGCACATTGACACAAATACACTGAATGTTTACAATACACCAAGCTACAGAAGTCTGAAAGCCTGGAAGGTCCCTACACTGGAAACCCAATTCCTCAGTTACGCCGTATAATGTTACGCTTAATCTGTATGTTTAAACATGTTATACTCGTATCTGTTCTGAATTATTGCTCTTACCAAGTTACTTATTTTCACTATGACGCCTCTGCTAAGGCAACCACGTGCTATTTCCAAAAATTGCAAACTGTGTGCTTTTACAATACATTCCAATAGAAAAAAATAAAACATTTTAAAAAGTGATTTAACTTCTAAATGGAAAAGAATTGAGCAGTGAAACTTCAGAGGCAAAATCTATACACAAAAACAAATTAATTGAGCTAAAGTTGTTTTGGAGACTCTAGGATTCCATTTAATATAACTGCAAAGCAGATATTCAATGATTTTCATAAATATTATAGTGACTGCATCAGCAAAATAGTATTTCAAACATTTTAGAAAATTAATAAATATGATAATATAATAAATGTACCCTTTACCCCTCTATTACACAACATATACAAATGTGTCCCTTCTTTCAATATATGCATCAGCCCTTATTAAACAATATTAAACCAAGTATATAGTGACCAATACAACCTACAGCTATATAAAAACTAAATTCCTGGTCAGACACGTCCCAGAAGGAATAGACCCCAGCACACAAAATATGAACGCATCCATTATATTTACACACAGAGCCTATTAGAGGAGCCTCATGAACGCACATTTTAAGTATGGGAACAATGATTTAAAGGAACACTATAGCGTTAGCAATACAAACTTGTATTTCTGACATTCGTGTTCCCCTACCTATTTATGTTGGTCCCTCGTGAGAGTTTGAAAGATAAGTTTTACTTGCCTTTCTTCCCTCAAGCCCTGGTCTTGCCTATCGGTCTCCCTCACTGACATCAACAAAATTGATGAGTTCACCTATTTTAATAATTCCCCAAAGGGAAGCACTAGGAGGCTAGTACGCATGAGCAGCAAATCGCCACTCTGCGCAGTCAAATACATTCCAGTATCAGCATGAGATTGAGATTATGACTTCGTTCTCACAGGGGTAGCACCTTTAGCGGCTGTGAGAAAGAGCCAACTAGAGGTGTTCTAAACCCATCAATGTAAGCAATGAAGGGGTAAAACTAAATGGCCATTGCACCCAGACTTCTTCATTGAGATAAAGTGGTCTGGGTACCTTAGTGGTCTTTTGAGTTATGAATTAATTTATTTCTGTACACATTGTCCATATCTGCAGCTCAATGTATTTATGGTTATTATTCCATGGTGTTCCCAAGGCTGTAACAACAATTAAATAAAAGGTACCAGATGGTGGGACAGTTACAGGTATGCCATGTCCTGTTACAATAGATAAATTAAACCTTAAATAACGTGGCCGTTATTAATAGAGAGGAAAAAAACTGACAATTCCTTTTATATCAATGTGAAAAATATGGAAAGATAAATTTGATCCTTCACTTTAGGCAACACCTTATAGACAGCCATAAATGGAGCACAAATTGAATCCCACCCCCACCACGCTGCTGGTTTCTACAGAAAAAGTCCCTTCATTATGAAAGATATGAAGCAGTCTGCCAGTATGTAGATCAATAGGTCCCTTACCAAAAAATGCCCAAAAAATGGCAGAACTCTCCATAGAAACAAGTCTGATCTACTTGTGTCAGTACCGTGTATTTATAAGCATTGATTAATACATGTGAAATTGTTCATTTAAATGCAAGATCAGAGATTAGCCGACTTGTGGCATCAATGCAGATAGATAAGTGCTTAACACAAAGAGTGTGAGACCATTTCCCCAGGAAAAGCCTAGAGTATATTAGGCATACAAACAAGTACTTTAAAAAATAAATAAATAAAGTTAAAAGCTCACCTGATACGGCAATAAAAAGATTTTTCTTCCAAACTGTCGAGGGATCCTAAATCTAAATGGAAAGGAGAGTGGTCACTTAAATATATTACATTTCTTCACTATCTCATAATAAACAGAGCCGGCTTCTGCTGTAGTTGGTTACAATCTTTTTGAAATCCACAAGGTTAGTAAAGTTAGGCTTTCAGTGAGTTTTAGGATTAAATACAAAATGTAGTTTTGAACTTCGATATATGGACTGAATTTGCATTCGGAGATTCTTAACAGTTGCAGGACCTTACCAAGCAGCCTTCTACAGGTCAACCTTTGCATGACACCAGTGCTACTGTGAAATGTATTAGGAATTCATCTAGATTGCCAGCTCAGAGAATGCGCACCTTAAATCTGAAGCTCCAAGAGCCGGTGAAGACATCTGACGATATCTTCAACCAGTACCCCCTCTTTATAGCAATAGTGCTTGTAGTCTGCACTTTCTTCAAATGCAGATTACAAGATACCTAGCAATCTCGTGCTAACCCTCTCAGTATTTGCACACAACTGCTCCCACGTACTGCATTATGTGAGGTCAATTGAGGGAGCACACCAGCATAGGACATCAATCTTCCATGCGTTATTGATAGGCCTCCTTTCATATTACTCTGGAAGGAACTGGACTATGTAGAGAAACTAGAGACAGCCATTCAACAGCCATCCTTACTGAACCAACAGAATAAGTGGTGGGCATTTACAGTGATTAATGGTTGTTTGAGTACTATTAGTTTTTTTTATATTTGTATGAGCCACAGTGAGCCTGTATTGGAATGTCTGCAACATGTCTTTTACAATGTACATCTGAGGGAGTGAGAGATGTAGAGAATTGGCAGAATTGTGGAGGATGAAAATGGACTTGAGTTGAGGAAAGAGGGGGCATATGAATCTATGAATAAATTAAGAATGGAAGAAATTGTAGAATGGAATTTTAAAAGTTGATGGATCTGTAGTTGGGATGGGTGTGGGAAGGGAATATTGATTTAGGGAGAAAGTAGAATGTAATATGGAGTTGAGGGAGTTTATATAGACCTGTGGGATAGGGGGCATGGAGGCAAGGAGGAATGAGTTGGGGGAGGGGGATACGGACTTGGGGGGGTGTAAATGGTTATACAGGGTTGTGGGAGTGCATACAGAGAGATTAAAGTATTATGGAATCAAGGGAGGGAGAGTATGAAGTAAGGTGCGAGTAGATATGAATATAGATATGGAGTTGTGATAGAGGAGAGAAATGGACTACCTTTGTACTGGCTGTGCATTAAAAACACAGTCCATAAAAACTTATATAAACTCTATGTGGGCTAAGTTTCCCAAGCCAGAATTTTGAAATGCAGTCTCCAGACAGTCAACACCTCCTGAAGAATGTGGAAGGAGGCATTTTGTGTGAATATGGTTTTGACGTCATCCCCTTAAAATGGAAATGATGGGTAACTGAGAAGCATAAGGAAGATGAGGTGGATTGGTATGATGAGTGAAATGGAATGGAAAAAAATGTGACATTTGCAGATTGAAGAAAAGAATGGTTGGTCAGAAATGGGGGGGAGAAATATAAACATGATATATGGTTGGTTGGAAAATGAGTGGATATCAATGTTTTTTCCCAGGGTGACAGGTCCCGATAATAAAGGACATCAAAGAAATGAACATAAATTCAGTAGGAAAATCAATTAAATGTTATATCAAACAACTGAGTCACTTGGTTAATCTGACCAAAAGATGAGTATATAATCAGCAACCCCAATTGTTTCAGCCGATATCCCACTTGAGAAAGTGAGCAGAGGGTCCATGTCTAGATTGTCCTATTGATTTAGGGAGACAATATATACAAGCCAAAACAAAAATTAGATTCCATAAAAACTGGAAAAAAAATAGCTTGTCCTTCTGTCGGGTTTTGGGGCCTGCAAAGATTTTTTTAGTACTGGGGCAGTCATTGTAAGCAGGATGATTTCAATATGCAAATGATTAGAGTTTTCTCTTTATTGAAATAAGACTTGAGAGAGCCAAAATGGAAAAAAAAAAAAAAAATTTTTAGTTTTTGCCATACTCCATACTCTTACTTTCTGTTTTAGCATGTATAGATCTTCTTTACACAATGAGTTCCTCAGATCCATGTCAACAGCATGGGCATCTCAACTAACCCCTTGCTTATAGTTACCAGTTATAAGACATACAGCTGTGAAGTGAAATCAAAGTTGGCAAACACCCTGTTGTATATCATGATTTGTTTCTCACCAGCTCCACTGCAGATGCTCCAGGATGGAAGTCTGTATGGTGTGGTTGAGCTGTAAAACACGCTCACATCCTGTGGGGCCAGGAGCTCCACAAAACGAGCCTGAGAGAACACATTGGTGTCGCAGCGCAGGACCGTCGAGGCCTGCTGTGAAATGTACAGGATCAGCCCAGTTACCAAGGAAACCGCCACGGCAAAAACATCCTATGGGCAAGACACACGGTAACTTAATCATGACTAGGCAACAAATGTAATAAAGAAACCACAGGAATGAGAGTCCACAGATAAGAACGCATGCCTGCATATAGTTTATAACTTATTTTGCATTCAATCGTTCAATCTCCAAAAACAGTATTGTTCCAGTATTACATTACTGTGTAGAGAACTAAGTGGGTCTAACATTTTGCATAATGCAAAATATCTCCAGTTTTCAAGTTTGTTTGTTGGTTTGTTTTTCTTTGTGTAACCCATTACCTTTGAAAGTTATTAGATATCAAATTAGAGGTAATTTGTAAGGAGGCTTTTTATGCCAATGAGATTCTCATTAAGATATTAGTAAGACTGATGAGAGTGTAGATGTCCCCATAAAATTGTTGTAACAGACAGGGGGAGTTCTTTTATTACTCAGGGGACTTTTCTAAATAGCATGAAGCATTAAGACCTCCAAGGACCCAATAATCCCTCCTCTCCCCCTCAAAAAAAAAAATAAAAAAAAAAAAAACTTCTCAGCTTCTGATAGCACACACTCCGTACTTTCCTCAAGCTATGTAAATAATTAAAAAAAAAAAAAAAAAAAGTTGCAGTTAAATAAGTACAGAAGGCAAATTAATAACTTCTACAATGACAGCCACAATGAGACCTCACCATGTTGTTCTTGGTGTACTCAGAGGTGATGTTTGCTATTTCTTCCACAGTGTAGCATGACACATCAAGGCCACATGGCAGTTCCTCATTAACCATCAGCAGCTGGTAATACTCCTCATTGGCTGTGGAAAACATTGATGTCATTAACAAAATCCCACCCACGAGGAACACACCCATTTTAAGTACAGAAGAAGCTGTATGGCTAATCAGCCAGATGCAACAAACTTTCTGGGTCTGCTAAGCAAAACTTAAAATGAGAATTTCAAATTTCTTGAAACAAAGACTTCAATTCTGAACATTTGGTTGGCACGCCTGGCTATGTTTGTAGTAGACATCTTCATAGAAAATAAAGATGTATGCTAGAACTGCATGGAATACATGTACTTTGTAATCTATGGTCTATAGAGCCTACAAACTATTCTGTACATATACGGAGAATATGGTTTAAAATAATATATTCTACCTTTGACCTGCTGGATGCAATGCAGGGCATATCGAAGTGATGCAACTGTACTTGATTTGCCTCTGGATCGCTTGTCTGGTGGGAGATACGAACGCAGCTCTTTCAGGATTTTCATTAGATCCTTCTGGGTTTTAGCTTTAGCAGGCTGTTCACTGCTACAGATTGGAAAAAAGTAGCCCGATGGTAGAGAATAGAAAAAATAAATTATAAAAGATTTTGAAAAAAGTAACTCACAAACAAATGACAGAAAAAAAAAAATAGAAGCACTCTAGAAAGACATCAGAAAAATTAATCTAGAAAGATTTCGATATTATTACATATTTTATGGTATTAGCCTTGGTCGTGGAACTTTCTCAAGTCCAAAGAATTAAACTTTTTTTTTTGTTTTTAATAATTAACAGCCTGCAGCCTGTCATAGAAAATAAGAAGTAGTAAACTGTTTAATCAAAGCTGAGAGCAGGTTTATTTAAACAGTAATAAAAAGGAATCCATAACAACAATACACACTGGAATCCTCTGTGTAAAAATTAAAGAAACACTCCTGGTACCATAACCACCACAGATCGCTCAGAAGAAGTAATGGAACTTCTTGCTTTCCGGCATTGGTGGTGGAGTCAGTGAGCAGTGATCATTAGGCTCCAGGTAAGGAGTCAAACTGCTCAAAAATGTTTTTAACTCCTTAAAATGGGGAGGAGGGATACCAGGGCTGTAGTGTTTATGGTGCAAGGGATGTTTCTTTAAGGGGTTTAATAATAATATGGGGATGGATATAAAATGCAAGAGAGTTAAGGAACAAGGTTATAGAGAGTCACAGACCATACTCCCTCACTCCTCAAACCACATACAATTGGCCTCTTACCTGTACCCACTAGTAGAAGGGTTGTGTTCAGAATCTGCCATCATTAAAGAAAACGCATTGGAACTGCATTCTGGAGGTTGGAAGTCAGAGCAGCTAAAAAAATAAATTAGAAGCTTTAGTGTCCATGTTGTTTAACATACTCATGATGAAATATATAATGCAAAACAGACATGGCAAAGACTTTAAAAGTGACGGTGTTGCTTAAAAAAAAAACCTTTATGGTTATAGCACCATAACCACTACAGAACATTGTATGAGTTATAATGCCAATGCCCTGGCATACCCAAAATGTTAGCAGTCAAGCAATTTGTCAGTGGTTTGCCTTCTTACCTGGGGTCCACAAAGGCTGGTCATTGCATCTCCTCTACCCACATAGAGAGTGATAACTTCCTCATAGGAGTTAGTTCTCCTGACAAATACTGCAGGGACATCTCATTGGGTGTGAGCATCACTTGATTGCCCTCCGATAACGAGCCAAGCCCTGTACAGCCAGACTTCACTCAGGTAGAGAACTTCCAACTCTCAGTGGCAGGGACTGGCACTGGGGAGGCTCCAGGTATGAAGTCAAACAGTGTGACAATATACACCGGAGGGGAGTGGGCATGTCAGGGCACTCCTACTACAAATGCCTTTCTCTATTTCATAAACTGTATTTAAATACAAATCTCTTCATCCACTCACATAAACCAGAAAACCTCCAAAATTCTGTATTGCTTGCAGGCAACTTAATTTGCGTCCAAGTGTACTGCGGTCGTCCCCTCCCCCCCAATCCCCATTTCACTTTGTATCATTGTATAGGGTTTTTTTTTTGTTTTGTTTTTTTAAACCATTCTATTAACCGAGTAGGCCATAGGGAGTGGATAGTGTACGAGAAATAATATACTAAGAGTGGTGTCAACATCTCGTTACAATAACGGAACTCTGTACAGCCATTTCTGTAGGATTAAATAGGAAAGTGCTTGCCTACAGGTGTCAATTAGTTAAAACATAACATTTAATAAGTTTGTTTAAAAGCTTGCCTTGAAAATCAGCAAATAAGCCAAAAATTATTAAATTCTAAAACTATTAATAGTGTAGAGCAAAGGACAAAAAGATGTATAAAGAAAATAAAAAAAAAATAAAAAAGGACTAATGTAGAATAATCCTAATTATTTCTGAGATTACAGCATGAGTCCAAGTGTAAGTAATTAGTAGTGTAAATTTAGAAATGCCAGTGTGTAAGTAAAAGCTACATAGTTACAGAAACCATGCCAGATAAGCAGGCTTCCATGGGTGCCGTATCACAATGGAACAAAAGATAAACCATAAGCTTTGACATCCAATAGATTTCCCGCCATTTAAGGGGATCTATCCCCCCATGTCCCAGCGCCAAGCCATCGGCGCAGAATGTGGCCAAACGCATCTGCGCAAAGCCAGGCTCCCCGCCAAGGACCCCCACCACGGCCCTAACCACCTCACCCCAAAAGCAAGCGGTTTAGTAAGCCCCAACCCGGGTCCCCCATGTAAGGCCCGCCCGCCAGTATGCAGGATCATCAGCCCCGGGTGCTGCCCAAAGAGCGACACCAGGCCCGGTGCAAAGGACCCAGACTTCGGCTCCCCCCCTCCATGGCTAGTACCCAAGTTACAAAAAGATAAACTGTAACGTGAACCAAAATAGGCAGTCCCAGCATTAACTGTGGATGTAAACAGTAAAGAGAGCAAGTGGGCAGGGGCAATTAGCTGTGCCCAGTGTGAGAGGCTTCTTTGATATTGCGGTACAAGGTCCCCCCCGGTCACCCTCCCAACCTCCAGTACACTGTCATGCTCAGTGTTGTGTCGCAACTCCGGGGTAAGAAAGGCATGTACGCGTGCAAGAAAGGTCAAATCTCACGGCCCCCCTCCATTCACTCCTCTGTTGTGAGAGCAGTTTGTTGGGCTCTAGGGGGGAAGGGTGGTACTGAGATGCCTCAATGGCTATGGTGGCTAAGCCCACCCACACCCCTTACCCAAAAGGAGTCTGCTCTTGAGGCCCCAGTACCTAAAGGGAGCAGCGGATATCCGGCAATATCTCAGCGATGTAGGCTTCACTCCTTACGCTCCTGCTGAATACCATTCCCGAGGGAGGGAGAGAGGGAGGGCGGGCAGAGCCGCCATGAATGACCCCGGCAGGGGCGCCAGCCGCAGAGCAGTGATCCCCAGTTCAGCTAGGAAGCTTTTAGGATCCGGATTAGGTTGCCTTAGAAATTACCTTCCATCTTTGAAGGCGATCAGCATAAACCACATTGTTGGTGCCTAGGGTATTGGTGATCGGTTTCAATTCCATTCTCCGCATCAGCGGCAAAGGAGCGAGGTCTTGGTAAATGGTAAGGTCATGTCCCTGGTATTGTATAGGACCTTCTCGGTTCCTCCGCATGACTGTCTCCTTAGTAGTGTAGTGCAGGAAATAGACGATAATGTCTCTTGGTTGCGCGGTCTCTGACCTTCCTGCCCTCAGGGGCCTGTGCGCCCTGTCAATATGCCAGTGATCCTCTGGTATGTCAGGCAATAGGGGCTTGAGCATTGTGTGCATGATGTCTGAGTTGGCTCTCACCAGATGCAACAAAAATGAGGGATGAAAATAAGTGATTAGAATACAGTTTGGAAGAATTCACAAAATGTATCTTAACCAAACATCCACCAAGTAATGATCAAAATGTATAATTTCATTCAAATAGAATGAATTTCTGTGGCTAAGCCTTGACTTCTCCTGCACTTCATATTGATAATCGCCTTAATCACACATCACAGAATACAGAGATGTAGCGCATGCACTTGTACTCAACACTTTGGAGGATAAATCTACAATATCGGACAGTGTGATTACAGTATCCAACATTAGCCTTGATTTAATATCTTTGGATAAGCTTTCCAAATGGTTTCAAATTTAGAATATATATATATATATATATATATATATATATATATATATATATACACACACACACACACACACACACACACACACACACATACACAGGGAGTGCAGAATTATTAGGCAAATGAGTATTTTGACCACATCATCCTCTTTATGCATGTTGTCTTACTCCAAGCTGTATAGGCTCGAAGCCTACTACCAATTAAGCATATTAGATGATGTGCATCTCTGTAGTGAGAAGGGGTGTGGTCTAATGACATCAACACCCTATATCAGGTGTGCATAATTATTAGGCAACTTCCTTTCCTTTGGCAAAATGGGTCAAAAGAAGGACTTGACAGGCTCAGAAAAGTCAAAAATAGTGAGATATCTTGCAGAGGGATGCAGCACTCTTAAAATTGCAAAGCTTCTGAAGCGTGATCATCTAACAATCAAGCGTTTCATTCAAAATAGTCAACAGGGTCGCAAGAAGCGTGTGGAAAAACCAAGGCGCAAAATAACTGCCCATGAACTGAGAAAAGTCAAGCGTGCAGCTGCCATGATGCCACTTGCCACCAGTTTGGCCATATTTCAGAGCTGCAACATCACTGAAGTGCCCAAAAGCACAAGGTGTGCAATACTCAGAGACATGGCCAAGGTAAGAAAGGCTGAAAGACGACCACCACTGAACAAGACACACAAGCTGAAACGCCAAGACTGGGCCAAGAAATATCTCAAGACTGATTTTTCTAAGGTTTTATGGACTGATGAAATGAGAGTGAGTCTTGATGGGCCAGATGGATGGGCCCGTGGCTGGATTGGTAAAGGGCAGAGAGCTCCAGTCCGACTCAGACGCCAGCAAGGTGGAGGTGAGTACTGGTTTGGGCTGGTATCATCAAAGATGAGCTTGTGGGGCCTTTTCGGGTTGAGGATGGAGTCAAGCTCAACTCCCAGTCCTACTGCCAGTTCCTGGAAGACACCTTCTTCAAGCAGTGGTACAGGAAGAAGTCTGCATCCTTCAAGAAAACCATGATTTTCATGCAGGACAATCACACGCGTCCAAGTACTCCACAGCGTGGCTGGCAAGAAAGGGTATAAAAGAAGAAAATCTAATGACATGGCCTCCTTGTTCACCTGATCTGAACCCCATTGAGAACCTGTGGTCCATCATCAAAATGTGAGATTTACAAGGAGGGAAAACAGTACACCTCTCTGAACAGTGTCTGGGAGGCTGTGGTTGCTGCTGCACGCAATGTTGATGGTGAACAGATCAAAACACTGACAGAATCCATGGATGGCAGGCTTTTGAGTGTCCTTGCAAAGAAAGGTGGCTATATTGGTCACTGATTTGTTTTTGTTTTGTTTTTGAATGTCAGAAATGTATATTTGTGAATGTTGAGATGTTATATTGGTTTCACTGGTAATAATAAATAATTGAAATGGGTATATATTTGTTTTTGTTAAGTTGCCTAATAATTATGCACAGTAATAGTCACCTGCACACACAGATATCCCCTAACATAGCTATAACTAAAAACTAAAAACTACTTCCAAAAATATTCAGCTTTGATATTAATGAGTTTTTGGGTTCATTGAGAACATGGTTGTTGTTCAATAATAAAATTAATCCTCAAAAATACAACTTGCCTAATAATTCTGCACTCCCTGTGTATATATATATATATATATATATATATATATATATATATATATATATATATATATATATATATATCTCTATTTTTCTAGATTTGGTTTAAAGTATAAAAAAACATCCTTGCTAGTTGTTTGTTTTGAAAATAAGGGCTACCAGTGTAGCAGATGGTTAGAGTGATAGTGTAGGAGTGTTTGTATAAATAGTTTATTGGTATTTTTCTACTGAAAGTTTCATAGGACATCCAAGTGTAGACTTTATATTGCAGTTTCTATACTTGCGGCATATTAAGTAGGTTAATGTGCCACACATGGTTTACCAACTGGTACCAAACCAAAGAAGAACACAATGATAGGAATGTTACTAAACTTTTAAAATTATTAATGTTAACATGTATTACAAAAATAAATAAATTGCTACCACCAATCTGATTTTACTCCATTTATTCCGCGTTTAGTTTTTGTTTTTTTTAACATTTCAATTGCAAATCTAAAAAGACTACGCTGGAGTTTGGTTAGATGGTAAGTTTGTAAAAAAAAAAAAAAAAAAAAGACCAGTACAATAACTAAAAAAATAAAAAATAAAAAATAAAAATAAAAATAAATATTTACACGGCCCCCCTCTTCATTGCAGCAAATACTTAAATCAATAAATTTTAAATCAATAAATTTAAAATCAACATTCATCTGTGCTGCCAGTTTACTGGGATATCTGGAAAGTAACTCTACAGTAGGTATGAAATCAGTTAGCCCAAATGGTGGAACATATGGAAAGTCAGATCTGGTGAATCTGCTTTAAAGGAATACTAAGGCTCAGGAACACAAATGCTCCTCTAAATATAGTAAAATCTTACCATTATTCCAGTCTGCTGCTGCTGGCTTGGTCCCTAAACTGCCTCTTACGCTGACATCATCAGAATTGATGATCTGAGCCAAACACAATGCTTTCCTATAGGAAAGCATTGGATTGGTTGAGTGTGTCAAAGAGGCAGATCAGAGGCAGAGCCAGCAAAAGCCAAACACAGTCCAGGCCAATCAGCATCTCCTCTTGAATCAATGCATCTCTATGAGGAAAGTTCAGTGTCCGCATGCAGAGGGTGGAGACACTGAAGGTCAGTGCTGCACAGTCTGCAATACTGCCCCAGGAAGCACCTCTAGCAAACATCTGAAGAGTAGCCAGTGGAGGTGCCCCTAGGCTGTAATGTAAACACTGCATTTTCTCCAAAAATACAGTGTTTACTGCAAAAAGCCTGAGGGGACTGACGATACCCACTAGAACAACTACATTAAGCTCCCTTACAATACTGGAATTTTAAATATCTAGTAGAAGATCACTTTGTGGATGATTCATGGAATCTTCACAGTTGTTAAGTATTTCTGCGCAGACACTAGTAGAGAGGTGGGGGTGTCAAATCATTTTCTCAAATGAGACAGTTCATGTGTTCTATAACAGTTAAAAACTTTAAAATACATACATATATATTTTATTTTTACGTTTTTAAATCATCTAATTCTGTCAACAACCCTGACATGCCAAACTACAGATAAGGATTGCTGCTAAGCAACCAACAGGGCAGCCACCGTGTGACTAAAATACTGTCAATGTAACGGCTTGAACAAGATTATTGTGGAAAGTTATATTTATGACGCATTAGTGACAGTGAAGGTATGTTTTTCAGTGACCTTCTAAATGAATATCCAGCCATATGTATTGTAAAATACGCAGGCTAAACAGTTGTATCATTGTTTTGACTTGCAGTGCCTTGGATAAATATTGAAATATTCGTGCCTTAAACCAAAAAAAAGTTTGGGAACCACTGCTGTTTGATAAACAGAAAAAAGCATGCCTCCCATGCCTATAGTGTCAGGTATACAAATGTGTATTTCTGACACAATAGCTGTAAAAACAAATTTTAGGTGACTGCCACCTGTTAAAATAATAAAATAAGTAAATTAATAAATGTACTATTCTAAGTTATTTTACTCATCTTTAGTCCAGCGCCGCGCATGTTTCAATCGCTGGCTCAGCCTCCTTGGCTGAAATCAAAGTTGACACTCAGCCAATCCAAGAGGCTACTGCACATGTTTTGCAAAAAGTCAAGCTGCACCAATCGGCATCTCCTCATTCAGATGCATTGAGGCAATGCAACTCTATGAGGAACGTTCATGGCCTCCACTCAGAGCGTAAAGATGCTGATGTGCAGCAATGATCCAGGTAGCACCTCTAGTGCCCAGTGACTGCCACTGGAGGTGTTCCTAGGCAAAAATTGAATTTTTTTCTGAAAGGCAGTGTTTACATTCAGAAGCCTGCAGGGACATGCTGTAGACAGCATAACCAATACATTAAGCTGTATCTGTTCTGGAGACTATAGTGTCCCTTTAGGATACAAAGTCCCTATTTTGGGCCCAAATCCCTCTGTCCCTAATGTCTTTTTTTATGAGTTTGATACTGCTTGTGTGTCTCAGTGTATAACAGAGCTCCACAGCAGTACTCCAATATTAACCGCTTAAGGACTGAGCCAATGTACAAGTTGTGATCAAAACAAGACGTAAACAAAACCTGGAATTTGTGCTATATTTCTGTTCAACCATAATTCAACTCTTTCATATTAAATGCACCCACACTTATTACACTGAAGAAAATTATAAACGCAACATTTGTTTTTGCCCCCATTTTTCGTGAGCTAAATTTAAAGATCGAAGACTTTTTCTATGTACACAAAAGGCCTATTTCTCTCACGTATTTTTCACAAATCTGTCTAAATCTGTGTTAGTGAGCACTTCTCCTTTGCAGAGATAATCTATCCACCTCACAGGTGTAGCATTTCAAGATGCTGACTAGACAGAGTGATTATTGCACAGGTGTGCCCTAGGTTGAGTATAATATTAGGCCACTCTGAAATGTGCAGTTTTATCACACAGCACAATGCCACAGATGTTGCAAGTTTTGAGTGAGCGTGCAACTGGCATGCTGACTGGAGAAATGTCCACCAGAGCTGATGCCTGGGAATTGAATGTTCATTTCTCTACCATAAGCAGTCTCCAAAAGCGTTTCAGAGAATTTGGCAGTACATCCAACCGCAGACCACATGTAACCACACCAGCCCAGGGCCTCCACAAACAGCATCTTCACCTCCAAGATCATCTGAGGCCAGCCATCCGGAAAGCTGCTGCAACAATCGGTTTGCATAACCAAAGAATTTCTGCACATACTGTCAGAAACAGTCTCAGAGAAGCTCATCTGCATGATCGTTGTCCTCATCGGGATCTCAACCTGACTGCAGTTCGTCGTCGTAACCGACTTGAGTGGGTAAATGCTCATATTTGATGGCGTCTGGCACTTTGAAGAGGTGTTGACTTCACGGATGTATCCCGGATTTCACTATACAGGGCAGATGGCAGACAGCGTGTATGGCATTGTGTGGGTGAACGGTTTGCTGATGTCAACGTTGTGGATCGAGTGGCTCATGGTGGCAGTGGGATTATGGTATGGACAATGAACACAGGTGCATTTTATTGATGGCATTTTTAATGCAGAGATACTGCCCTTTATTGTGCCATTCATCCACAAAGATCACCTCATGTTGCAGCAAGATCATGCACGGCCCCATGTTGCAAAGATCTGTACACAATGCCTGGAAGCTGAAAACATTCCAGTTCTTGAATAGCCAGCATACTCACAGGACATGTCACCCATTGAGCATGTTTGGGATACTCTGGATCGGCGTATACGACAGCGTGTTCCAGTTCCTGCCAATATCACGCAACTTCGCACAGCCATTGAAGAGGAGTGGACCAACATTCCAGAGGTCACAATCAACAACCTGATCAACTCTATGCGGAGAGGTGTTGCACTGCGTGAGGCAAATGGTGATCAGACCATGGTTTTTGGATCTTCTGGGCGGATCTGCGGTCGGGTGCAGGTGGTCAAGTAATGTGGACATTAAGGTACGGGCACCTAGATCCGTCTCGTGGGAGGTATGTGTCAATTCTTCGTGTGGTGTAAAGTCCTGTCGTAGCGTGGGATGGTCGCCTTGAGGCAGTCATATGGTCACGTAGGCGGTGCTAGGGTCAGGACACGGATGTCTTCTCATGTACATGCCCTTGCGTCGGGATTGTGAGGTTGTGGTATGTGTGACCCGCGGGTTTTTGGGGTACTTATCCTCCCTATTCTGTGTGTGTTTGCTCTGGGGGCTCAGTGGTGTGGTGCTCCTCGCCAAGATTTTTGGGGCTCCGTCAAACTTGTGGTGTGTGCTGTCCCAAAAAAAAAAAAAAAAAAGGGGGGGGGGAGGTTCTCTTTTTCCTTACTCTTTCCTTCTTCTCCTTTGTTTTTCCTTTCGTCCCCCCTTTTCTCCTATCTAGTGTGATATTGGAACTATGGGTCATGGATCTCTTTAGTCGGTGATATAACTGTCCCATTTCCCGGTCTGTGTGTGTGGTTCTTGTGGGTCCCAGCTGGTGTGTATGCCTCCTTCATGGCTTTAATTTACTCTGTGTTAGGGGTGTTGTGCGCCTCCGCCTTTGTCGACCATCTTCCTCATATGCAACCGTGAGTCATGTAGCAGAGCAGAGTCACGTCTTGTGATCTTGTTATTGGGCTTAATTTCCAGTCTCCGTTTGGACGTTTGATGATCTCGCCATCTGTTGGGCGTGTGAATCCCCTATTGCCCCCCCCCGCATCCGCCAAGCCGGCGCGCGGGGCCGAGTCGTCGGCCCCCCGCCCCTCACCTCTCCACATATTTTTAGAGTTGTCCCGCAAGGGACGCCCTCACGTGTTCTGCAGAGCGGATCTCCTCCACCCTGTCGTACCATTGGGTTAACGTTGGGGGCTGTGTCTATTTCCACAGTGCGGGTATGAGTGCTTTAGCTGCGTCCAGCAGGTGTCTCAGTATGGATTTTTTGTATTGTGATATTGGTCTCGGCGTCGAGTGCAGGAGGTATTGCTCTATGTTAAGGGGGAACGGTTCTCGAAGGATCTCAGTGATTTTTGCACTGATCCGGTCCCAGAATGGCTGTATAATCGGGCAGTTCCACCAGATGTGTTCCAGGGTACCCCCCTCCTCCCCGCACCTCCAGCATGTGTCTGGTATACTGGGAAATATCTTGTGTAGGCGTGATGGGAGTTTTGTACCATTGTGACAAGAGCTTGTAGTTAATTTCTTGGTATCAGGAGCTCACGGAGGATTTATGGTGTAAGAGGAGTATTTTTTCCCACCTGCTTGGCATTTTAACTCTGACTATCATAATACTGTTAGTGGTTACTGGAATAAAGTACACATTTGTATCCAGCAATGTTTGACAAGTAAAACAATACCCCAAATGTACAGGTTTTATGGTGTTTTGGAAAATAGCAGGGTCAAATATAGCAGGTGAAATTTTTCAGTATATACACATTGAAATTTGCAAGATTGGTAATGTTGCCTTTGAGACCATATGGTAGCCCAGGAATGAAAATTTCCCCCTATGATGGCATACCATTTGCAAAAGAAGACAACCAAATGTAATACAAATGGGGCATGTCCAGACTTTCAGTAGCCACAAACACTGGCCAAAGTTAGCGTTCATATTTGGTTTTGTGTGAAAAATGCAAAAAACTAAATTGAACGCTAATTTTAAAAATTAACGGAACACTTAAACAACACGATGTAACTCCAAGTCAAATCACAATTCTGTGAAATCAAACTGTCCACTTAGGAAGCAACACTGAGTGACAATCAATTTCACATGCTGTTGTGCAAATGGGATAGACAACAGGTGGAAATTATAGGCAATTAGCAAGACACCCCCAATAAAGGAGTGGTTCTGCAGGTGGTGATTACCAACCACTTCTCAGTTCCTATGCTTCCTGGCTGATGTTTTGGTCACTTTTGAATGCTGGAGGTGCTTTCACTCTAGTGGTAGCATGAGACGGAGTCTACAACCCACACAAGTGGCTCAGGTAATGCAGCTCATCCAGACCTCCATGGGTTGAAAAATTAGATTTTTAATTTTTGTGTGATTTTGTTGTCAGCACATTCAACTATGTAAAGAACAAAGTATTTCAAAAGAATATTTAATTCATTCAGATCTAGGATGTGTTATTTTTGTGTTCCCTTAATTTTTTTGAGCAGTGTGTATATATATATATATATATATATATATATATATATATATATATATATATATATATATATATATATATATATATATATATACACACACACACACATATACACACACACACATACATCCAATGTCATTCTACATGTATTTTAATATTACATATATTAAAATAAACTTAGAATATTATTTTATGTATGTATGTGCATATAAAAGTACTTAAAATCACTTTTACCAACTTTTAAAACTTTTTTGCAGGCTTTAGGGGGACAGCCTCAGAGCTCAGGCAGACCCCTTGCAGGCACTGCATAAGCCGGCTATTCCGGCCATGTGATCACAAGGAAAGGAGGGCCAGAGTGTGTCTGTCTGAGCTCCCAGGCAAACCCCAGGTTTGCGACCGCCGTCGGGGGAACGGCAGGGACCGGTGAGTACAATGGACGGCGGGGACGTTCTATGCCGCCCACCGGCATTTAGAGCCACCCCAAAAAGGACGGCATAGAAAGCCCGCCGTCCTTAAGGGGTTAAACTACAATAAATGTGTTTAGAAACCAGTCTGTGTAAATAAGATACATTGTTCATGTTACATTACATTACATTTTAGTTGCATTAATTGTTATTAGTAAGTTTCTACAATTTCTCATAACAACTCTGTCCCTGAACACACCTCACTCACACCCCTAAAATTAAAGTGTTCCTCTTTGCCAATTTTAAATTCTGGGAGATATGAACACACTTTTTGTTAAGCCATGCCAGTAAAGGACTACTTCATTGTACACCTTGTCAACTGTTATTATGGTTGAGTCTCAGAATAATAAATAAAATTGTACACTAGAAAAAGGCAAGTCATGACTATGCCAGAAATAGACATTTTCCAGCTCATTATTACTGTCTAGAATTTTCAATTTGGTCTTCACAGAATCCCATTATACAGAGAAACTCATTTTTAAAATAGTGAAATAGATGAGGTGAATGAAATATTTGTATGTGGGTGTAACCTAGGAAACCAATGCAACAATGCCATTTAGATCATGTTGTGACACATGAATCAAGAATAAAGAAAAACAGAAAATAATATATACCCCCCCCCCCCCAAAAAAAAAAAATAAAAAAAAAACAAGCAAAATGATCTTTTAACAGCATATTCAAGCAGAACAAAACAAATTGTAAAACAGATGGAACATCCAGAAAGAATTATCTTAAAAGTCTACATATTTAAATCAGGCGGTCCTCAAACATTAAAAGAACATTAGGAGCGGACATCTGTAGGATTTGGTTCTAAACACCAGGTCATGTATAAACAGTCTATTTAATATCTTATGGACAACGGGCTGTACGTCAGGTGTGTCACCTATTCATGAGAATAAAACAGTGGAACAATATTAACAAGGTTATTTACCAAAGTGAGGATTGTTGGGAATTGAAAAATAATTCAAAGACAATTTCATAATTATGGTCAAAGCAGTTTAAAGGGTTACTCCAACCGCAATGACCACTTGTGATTTTAGAAGGGATGTGTATGTGCAGTATTTCTGCTTGAAACACTGCAAATTTGGAGATATTTGCTCTTGTGTGCTGGGGGCTAGTTTTATTGCCAGAACATGTGATTTAGGCAGCCTGGCTGCCTAATGTCAATGCTATGCAATAATTACGTCTGTTGCCACCTCACACTGAGCGTTGAAAACAGCCAAACACTTCTCTAGGAGCTGCACCCTTATAATGCATGTTCCAGTGAGTATAGCCCTCTTAGTTTTATATATTTATATTTGGAGTTCAGGCCAACTACCCAGTGTTGCACCCCTCCCTGTCACAGGAGCCTCGGTCCAGGGCTCTATTTAACCATGCCCTGCAAAGAATGCCAGGAGGAAGCATTTCCCAAGTAAGTGAATTGGGCTCAAGAGCAAGCATTAGATTGCTAGAGTAGGACCTGCCAAGAATGGGGAACATTGACGTTGTGACAGGCAGTATGAATATATACTGGAACCAAACCCCCATTATTTTGTTGCCTAGGTGAGTTTTTATAAATCTATTACATTCTGAGACTTGAAATTGCGGTTTAGTGAATGAGTGAGTGTTGAATGAATTGGCTGCAGCAGTACCCTATAATGTATGCATGTTCAGGTGAGTGCAGCCCTATTGGTTTCATTTTAGGGAAGATTGGAACACAAACCCATCTCTATGCGGAGTAGTATCTTGTCCAGAACCCTGCATCATTTTAGGTCAGTAAAGCAGCATAATAGCCCACTAATGTCTCTAAATTGAAACAATTCTGGGCACTCACAATGTTAACAGGAATCATAAAGAAGCCTATTCGCTTGTATTTGACAAAGGATCCTATCTGCTATACCCCTATTTTTTCATAAACAATGAAAAGACACAGATCATAAACAATACAGCATTTTTTTTTTACGCACACATACTATATATATATACATACATACATATATATATATATATATATATATATATATATATATATATATATATATACATACACACACACACACACACACACACACACACACAAAAATATATACACACACACGTACACATATATACACACACACCCACAATCACTGCCATACATGTGAATGCACAGACAGATACTAACGCTGACAAACACATAGATGCAGACACACATATACAAACAATAACACATATACAAACAATAACACACCCACTGACATGCCTACAGACACATACACAGATACAAACACTGACATACATGCAGACACACACACGTCAACATATTAGCCACCCTCCAGTTTCCTACGTTTTCGGTGCAGGAGGGTGGCTTCTGCTGAATGGGGTTGTTGGGAATTAGGGGCTTGCTCTGCCGGTCCGCCTCCCCTAGTTTCCTCCTCTCCCTCCTGCACGACTTGATCTATTTTAGCTGGGAGGAGTGCTGCCTGTGTTGTTAAAGTCATGCACTGCGGCGCTGTCCGTCAGGTTGCCCTAATTGCATCAGCCACCTGATGGGCCTCATTATCCTGCGGGCACCGCTGGTAGTTCCGCCATTATGGAATTTAGTTTTTTTCATACCCCTGGGGTGGGGTGAATTGGTTTGTACCTCTGGGGTTATGCTTACTACAGGTTGAGAACTGCTGGTTGGGGGTTTCACTGTCCTCAGAAAATGTAGCTGAACAGAATATTGAGTTTTGTACAGGAGTAGCACACAACAGGTTTATGAAATACACATTTAAAAAACACCTTGATGTAGGTGTATATGTTAGAAATCAGAAAGAAACAGTATATTACTATATTATACAGCAGAGATTGACAGTTAAATCGCTAAGAAAACCGTGTCAAAACACCCTTAAGTAAATCATCTGAGATGACCATTTTATATAAATATATACTTGTGTGGTAATTGTGTTTTCTGTGATGCTATTAAACTTGACAAACCTACCAAATTCTAAAAATCGCTTCACATCGAAATTTTATTTTACTCCTTATATTTTGTGACTTGTAACTTCCAAAAATAGACTTATTATGTACTCTAAATCAGGACAAATAAATGTAATTTATTTTGAATTACTTTTCATAAGCTGCACTAATTAAAGAAAAAAAATGTAAAAATAAAAAAAGTTGTTTTGGCTTTTTTTTTAAAATGTATTTATTTATGTATTCTATGCATTTATATACGAGTGTCACATGAAATTAAAGCCCTTTTGTCCTTAAAAAAAAAAAAAAAAAAATAAAAAAGTATATAATATGTATTTGTGCAATAAATGAGAAAGATGGAAATTGCAGTTGAATGCACACAGACACCGCAAATTTTCAAAAATTGTTTTGGTCCTTAAATGAAAATCAGGCAAAGGAAGCTTGGTCCTTGAGGGGTTAAATAAAACCAGTGGCAACATCACTAAGAAACACCAGTTCCTAATTGAGATACCTTGGTGTCCAAGCACTAATAAGTGAATTATGGTATGTAGGTCAATGTGGCAGCTCTGGGAAACAGCAATCACCATTATAGCTTATATTGTACTCAGTACGTCTATATCATCCAACGTGCTATTTAAATAGACTTCTTTGTGTTACAGAATAACATAACTCATAACACAAATAGCGAGTTACAATTGCATGATTGGCATAAATATTGTTTAAGACCTGTAAAATATTTAATTAAACAAAACACATGGAAAATAAAATTATTTTTATTGAACGGTTCCTTGGGGTACTTAAATGTTCACTGCTGGAACTAAAATATCAATCGCATAAAAAACAAACAAAAAAAAACAACCCACTAGTGTTCTCCCAATGACGGTACTTCTAATGTCCAAAGCCTATCTAAATACTGAAACTATGGGGCTATAATCTACTCAGTAGTTACTAAAAATTCAGACACATTAAATCTAGTTGGCCAGTTGTGATGTGCCAGTAAGAAATTGCAGTGAGCATGTTAGGAGTCATTCACCTGCTCCCACGGACTATTACAATGTCGACTGCCAAAGACGAAGCAGGACGAAGTCAGCGTGAGGGAATGCACGGCTATGCAGCATTTTCATCACTAAATTCAAGGACTTCGCCAAATTCAGCCTATACTGCGCCCAGGTGCAGGCAGACATAAGATAGAATTGGGGCAGTTGGGGGGAAGACTGTTTGATAATTGTGTGAGTATGTAACGGTGTGCATGTATTTATGTATGAGACTGTGTTATTGTATATATATGTATATATGTGATTGTATGAATGTATCCATTTATAAATGTATGAATGATTGTGTTACTAGGTGAATGGCTTGTTGGAGATATCTGTATGTGCAAGTACAGTAAATTAGATGGGGGCGTATGGCCTTGACTGGCTTAAAGAGTTACTCCAACAAAAACAGTCGAGGGGGATGCATGTCACCACCATGCTGGTTGTGTGGACAACCGTTGTCTAATATGCACAGAACTAACATAAGCCAGTCTTGAACTCTTGCTCCGGGCTGGATAATGACCTCCCCATGATGCTGCCAGAATTGGAGTTATACGACCGGCAGAAAGGGACTTGAACTCTGTATTCGCAGCATTTAACAGAAAGGCAGCCATAAACCTAATGCATCCAGGGGCGTTTTAGCCGCGAGGCAAACAAGGCATTTGCCTTGGGCGGCATTTTTCAGGGGGCGGCAAAAAAAGCGCCCCCCAAATGCCCAAGGCAAATGTCTTGTTAGCCTCGCGGCTAACAGACATGCTGGGCGCCGGGCGGCATTGGCGAGCAGCTGACGAGGGAGCTTTTCCTGTGAGCTGACTACTCAGCTCCCTCGCGCGCCGCAGAGTGAGGCTGGGAGCCGAGATATGATGTCATCTTCCAGCCTCACTCTGCGGCGCGCGAGGGAGCTGAGCAGTCAGCTCACAGGAAAAGCTCCCTCGTCAGCCACTCGCCCGCCAATGCCGCCCACCCAGCAGCCACTGGACCACCAGGGAGATAGAGAACCCCTTCCCTCCCCAGCACTCCCAAAGGTAAGGAGGCTGGAGGGGGGGGGGGGAGGTTTAAAAAGTACATGTGTGTGTCTGTTAGAGTGTGTGTGTGTCTGTTAGTGTGTGTGTCTGTTAGTGTGTGTGTGTCTGTTAGTGTGTGTGTGTCTGTTAGTGAGTGTGTGTCTGTTAGTGAGTGTGTGTCTGTTAGTGAGTGTGTGTCTGTAAGTGAGTGTGTGTCTGTAAGTGAGTGTGTGTCTGTTAGTGAGTGTGTGTGTGTGTGTGTGTCTGTTAGTGTGTGTGTGTCTGTTAGTGTGTGTGTGTCTGTTAGTGAGTGTGTGTCTGTTAGTGAGTGTGTGTCTGTTAGTGAGTGTGTGTCTGTTAGTGAGTGTCTGTGAGTGAGTGTGTGTTATTGTGTGTGTCTGTTAGTGAGTGTGTGTGTGTGTTAGTGTGAGTGTGTGTGTCTGTTAGTGAGTGTGTGTCTGTTAGTGAGTGTGTTAGTGAGTGTGTGTGTGTGTTAGTGAGTGTGTGTGTGTGTCTGTTAGTGAGTGTGTGTGTGTGTGTTAGTGAGTGTGTGTGTCTGTTAGTGTGAGTGTGTGTCTGTGAGTGTGAGTGTCTGTGAGTGAGTGTATTTAGAACGTGGGGGAAGGGATGGGAGGGGTCACGCGCGGGGGGCAGTTGGGGGGCGCCTGAGTTTTGTCCTGCCTAGGGCAGCACAAAACCAGGATACACCACTGAATGCATCACTGTATATAGCATAAAGTTGCATTGTACTGAATATATTCTAAAGTTTTAATCATGGTTTATGTCATGGATTGGTCAATTTATTTTATTAAGCTTTATTAATGATGAGAGAGAAAAAAAAACAACACCCACACAGACATCCAACAAAAATTAAGTGGTTAAGGAGTTAGATAACCCTGCTTGGGGTATGCAATATAATGAACAGTATGACTAAGTACCATTATATTTAGTTAGCAAGTAAGGCAGTGGAACCTCGGAAAGCTAAGCACAGGGCTGAAAGCATTAAATACAACAAAAACAGTTAATCTTCAGAGAGTTGCACATGGTCATGTGGAGCAAAGTCCCCATTTCTGCAGACTTCTTAGAAAGTTAATCTGAACCCCACAGTGATCCACAGCATTACTACTGAACTATGACGAGGCAAAGTTGTCAAATGATTACAGAGTTCCGATGCTATGTGATCACTTAAATCCAAAGATCATAATTGCATCTTGTTTTGTACAACTTAAAGTGCTCGACAAAGAAAAATTTTATATATACACACACATATATATATATATATATATATACACACACACACTGCACAAAAAAAAACAAAAAACACTAAACTTCTCATATGAAAAGGGACACTCCACGGTCCAAATACAAAAAAAAAAAAAAAAGAAAAACACATTTAGTGGATATACCCAAAAGAAAACTTGAATGCTTTTAATTATGCATTTTTTCATTGGTGTAGATCTGAAAACAACTTGCAAAATGTTCTCGTCTGCTGCTTTGCAAACCCTCCCCTTTAAACTCTGCCCAGACCTTCTGTGACTGTCCAATCACAGACTTCCCAATGCAGCTCAACGAGAAATCATTGGAAGGCAGGTGCTCTGAGCAATTGCTGCCTCTGGAGTTTAGCTCCACTGAGCTAACCGGGAATTAACAAGACCGGTTGTCTGCTTGAAAGTCAGGGCAGTGTAGCCAGGTTCATTTATAAAAGTGTCAATTTCTATTGAAATCTACACTTTTTGCAAAATGAAATAAATGGGACACACTTTACACATAGCTTTTAAGAAAGCCAAATGATTAGAGGTCTGGAGTGACCCTTTAATAAAATGATCTAGGTTTGAAGATAACAGTTTATATCTGCTTACCAGGTGGTACCCCTCTACAGATCTCTTTCATGTCAATATGACTTACAATGCACATCATGCAGTGATTTATGTCTTTAATATCTCCTTACTAAAAGATTTTTCAATATATAATTTCTTGATTTTATGCATTTATTCAACTACTTAACATTTAATGAAAGCTCCTACCTTTTATCCAGTGAATCCTTTCCGTTCTCATCTGATTCATTGAGCTCATTACTGCTCGAGTCATTGCATGTTTCCATATCATCTAGACTACCTGCTTGTTGTTCCAGGTCTTGGGGAGGGAGTTTATGGTCCAGTTCTTCAGTGTAAAGAAGCCCTGAGGTAGGATCCATTACAAGATTCCCCAGAGGTTCATAACATGATTGTATTGAGGGTCCTTCGGTGTTAAGATCACCAGGGATGTGACTAGTCGGAGTTGTTCCCATGGTTGCACTGCATGTTTGTAACTGTTGGGGAAGTGGCTGTGACACACTTCTGCAATGAGGCTTTATGAGAGTATTATGTCTCTGCTGTGAAAGGTCACCTGGGCTGTGCAGGGAGCTGAAGGCAAGTTCTACAGATTGCGTATCCTGGGTGCTATTGGAATTTTGAGCTATGGATCCTCTTGAATGAAGGGGAGAACCATGCGGCATAGCCATAGGAAGTTTTTCAACTATTTTGTGATGTTCCTGCAATGACATGTCCTTTGGATTAAGGTGAAGACTGGAACATAGGTCTTTATGGAATGTTGTCTGCATCACCGCTCCAGCGTGCTGGTCACTACATTGATTGGGCATTACATTAGATGGGGGGAAATTTTCCCTTGAGAGAATGGAAAAACCTAAAGTGGAAATAGAGAGCACTTTAGACACAAATGGCAAACAGAATACTTAGAAAATACATGTCAAAATACCGGACTAAACCGTGAGACTTCTTCATTTAATGGAGGAGGAGACATAATATGTTCATGCAAAATGTCAAACACTAAAAAGGTATTCTTATATTGTAAACAAAGAGCTTCCAAGACTTTCCTTTAGAACAAGAGAATGTGAACAAATAGCATTATTGTACATCGCAGTAGATTAAGGTTTTAAAAAGGTAGACAGCATAAATTACATGGATTTGTGTAAAGTTAACAATGAACTAAGAAACAGAGAACTATAATCTATTTATAGAGATATTCAGAATTATTGTATAACAAGGTACAAAGCAAATGAGACGGCCAAATTTGCATGTGAGAAACAAAAAGTACATAGTTTTAAAACGGTGATGGCCAACTTTTCCAACCCAGATATATCTGAAGTCTATTTTCCATGATGATCAGCTAGCTAGCTATATACCATATGAAGTGTAGATCATAAACATCTAGCAAGTTGAGAGATCACTAGTTTAGAATATGCATTGCATATACTCTGATCGCTTGAGCGGTCATGGACCTACGTCAATGAAGCAAGCTGCATCTGGATGCAATAAGCTTTCTCAAAACATCAGTTTGAGAACAATTCCAGAATTATGCAACTACATACAATAAGCAGTGGAAGATAATCATAAATTTTCTGTAAACTGGCCCCGGACTTACCTTAATCCCAGTTTAAAATGGATAGATCTGAGAATTCTTTTTTAAACTTATTGCTGTACTGAATGGTACGAGAGATGTCTTGTCTACGCTGGTGGATCCCTCTTATGTCTTTACAGCCTTGGGCCTACAGCAACTGCATAGACTGCCACAAGTGAGTCCATCTATAACTAGCCTGCTTCAGATCGCTCTAAGCTTCTAAGAGGATTTGCTTTAACCCCCATCATACAGAATAAATGAATCTACAATTTGTATACTTTTCAAGCACACAAAAGCCTGTGCGCGCATTAGTCACTCACGCTGCCTTCCAGTTTATTAAACTAAACAATGTCCATTCATGCTGCCATGCTGTCCCAATTTCATTCCCTGGTGTACCATGCAGAGGGCACTGTACAGAGAAGCAGTCAGCCAGCTTGGGATGCATTTATACAAACTGACATACCCCTTCTCATTTCTAGGCTTGACCACACATTTTGGGTGGAGTCACTTGCATATCCCTTTAGGTCCTCCTCCTCCCTATCTAATTACATATCTCCTAATGATTGGTAGGTAAACTAATTGCCATACTTTCCCTGTCCGTCTAGGTTGGCAATGAAACATGGTGGTAAGACAATCTCAACATTGGACAATGATTCAAATCATGTTGCTTTGCTTTATTATATAACTTTGGTTTAGAAAGTGTGTTAGTTCATATACTCCAAGTTGTTATTCATGAGATGCCCACTTGGCATCCAGGACACCTGCTGGCTTATTACATTCTACTGGCTCTGCTTACAGGAGATTCCAGTTCTTACTGTAAAAAGGACAACATTGACCTTTCCACCACGTGCTCATGTACGCTTGGATAATGCCTTGAATAGAACATCATAAACTTGTTAGATAATCAACAGAGGAATGTTCTGCTCCACGAGCTGCCATAAGAACTCAGTGGATATTAATGTATTACTGATATGTTCTTTAGAGTTTTCATTTTTGCACTGTAATGGTATTGATTTTATTTACAAGACTCTTGTATATATTAGGACCCTGAAGAGTGAATGAGGAGCAAGGTTGGAGGGGACCATGCAGTGGTCATAATCTATTTATCCTTTCATTCTCAGATTTCACCCTGGACCCGAAGAATAGTCTCTTCCTCCATCGTCAATAGTACAAGTCCACAGTCACCCCTGCTCGTTGCAGTTGCCCTGGAATCTCACCTCCATTAATTTGGTTCTCTAGCAGGATATATGGCTGTTGGCTGGAGAATGAGGAATAGAGTCTCGGTGTACCCTGATGAGGTCTTACTCTTTCTTATCAGAATTGCATGTCAGATTTACTTGTATAAAATACTTGTATATTCACATCGGACTCAAATAAGGTGTATAACGGTAACTACAAATCTTTAATAAATAAACAGAATGAGGACCTTCTCCAGTGAAAGACTATGATATTTCTTGAATTTGCAGTATGTATAGCATAAAAATGAAGTTATTACCCCACCTTCTCTACTTTTGTCAAGCCCTACACATCCTACTAAAGACTTTCAAATCATATAGTGAGTAATAGATGAACATAAGTGGAAAAAACAAGGATTTTTTCTTTATCCCCTACAGACTATGGTACAAAAGGAAAGAGTCTACGACCAGATATCAAACTATTATATATTTATGATAGTAATGATAATATGCACCCCAGTAGCTCAAATTCATATATTGCATGTTCCAAAGGATTAAATACTGCTAGGCTGATGTAGTGTGCAGCATAACGTGCCCTGAATTCCATCAAATCTATTTCGTTAATGAAAACATGACAGCAATCACTTTAACATTCAGTTTCTATGATTAATTCAGGTTTAAATAGAAGGCATCTTCCCATACTTGACATTCACCTCTCCTGAGAAAGAAACATTACACCACGCCTTAGGCTAAGCATGTTCTACAGTATCGAAGATGCTGGTCTGCTGAGGTTTTTTTTGTTTTTTTGTTATTAAAACGAGGACGGCTACGTAGTCTTTAGAGAACATCTTGTACTAGGTGACTTTTTGTAATTCTCTGCAAAGTAGCTTTGCTTCCTTTATATGTATTAGAACTCAGATTTACAACTACTCCATTTTTTATGTTTGCAAGAAGAAGAACAATAATCTTCATACGTGTCTACCTTAGATCTCACACTCAATTCCCATTCTCAGTATGACAGTAAAATTGAACATATTCAAAAATGGAAAGCTTCTATTAAATGGGTGAAATCACCACAGATTTTGGATAGCATCTAAGTGGCCACCTTGGTACCCTTTATCAAAAGATTCAACAAATTCAAGTTCCCAGGTAGCCATGATAAAACAGAAATGGGACCTGGTGCAGAGAATTGTGTCTCCATGCCCTGTGCTGTATAAATGAACAACTCTGGAATGGGAAAAAAGTAACCACGCTCAGTATTGAATGCTTTGCAGGGCCTGCTCCTTTCATCAAAGACGCCAATACTCAAACACTGCTCATACAATGAATTAAAACTGTAAGTACTCAATGAAGGGTAATACTCACTGCCACTGACTGCATGTGTTATAAGCATGGCAAGGTATGTCTTCAAGCACCAGAGGAAGAGTGCTGAACAACCACACACAGTTCACATTTGCTGATGCTGGAGAACAGACCCTATATGTGTCCATTATGCGTGATGCTTCCAATTGTGAACCTGGAAGATGCTGAGGCCACCTGCCTTCCCAGCACTCAAAGAGTTTTTCTCAAAGGGCACCCGCTGATGTCTGCAGGTTTTTGGATCTGCTGTTAGGTTCCTATTCCATCCAGACAAAAATCTACTGCTGACTTTAAGGGTTGAGAAGTAAGCAGCAAGCACTGTGTACTGTCCTATCAGGTTGGTGAGATTATGGTAAAACCGACAATTTGTTCACCTTTCGTCCAAGATGCATAGATACTAAGGTGCATGCACGGCGAGCACCGCACACATTAAGCATTCATTTATGAATTATCCTTCTAATGCACTGCAAAGCTGAAGTTTGCTCAATCCTGGATTCTGAGGTTATTACGCTCTTAGAAAAATTTGTTTTACAAGTGGCGAGTTGTAAAAATATATTTTGAAGAAGAAATGTTTTTAGTTTTTTTAGTTCAAATAGACATGAAATGTTTGATTCATGGTCTGCAGTTCAGTTGAATTATACCAGGCAATGGATATAGATTGGAGATTATTACATTAAATTGCCCTCCTAGATTTCATTGAACGCATGCAGCTACAATCCGTCTTTTGATTTCGGAACAGGGAGAGATTGAATAAGTCTCCACAGGAAGAGGACTTATATGTGGTGTTAAACATATTGAACCGGCTGACTAAAGGAAATTGTAAACTGAATACTAGCTGAGAGCATACTGCAGGTTTTTTTATTAGTTTACAAAAATGTTCAGGTTTCATTATTCTCATGTTTAATCTAATATATACATTAGTTCATACATTTGTACTTATTCAAAGCAAATTACATAACTGACATCACCTTGAACTTCCAGAAACAAACCAGAAAACTTATCTGCAGGTTACCCCAAAAAATCCCAACGTTTAGAAAAAAAATTTATTTTTAATACTGGCTGCAGAATTTTTGTTTCCTAAAATTCATTTAAAGTATCCAGAATCTGAAAAGGTTCTAGAACTGGGTTATGCAATTTTGGCCCGGAGCCATATTATTTTGACTATATTGGCAGAAAACTGCAGAAACTCTAGACTAATAACATTTTAGGGGCCGAAGTATGAATGGTCACCTGTGTTCCAGAGTTCTGCTACTAAAACGTGGTATTAATTTTGGCGGTAAATTTCAATTTAAGTCATTTTTTTTTTTTTTTTTTACTAAAAAGCCATTTTAGTTTTTGTTTTAGTCTTAGTCGACCACATTTTCACTAGACTTTAGTCGAGACGACTAAAATCCAACAGGTTTAGTCAAAGCCTCTGTGTCTCTTTTGCCCCCTCCCCAGCCCCACTGGGTTTTTCTGGGTCCTCCCAGCCACTCTAGGGGTCTCTTTCTCAAGCTGTCTGTCTCTTTTGCCCCTTCCACAGCATGTCTGCACAGTGTTAAAGCAGCACTGTCATGCCGAACTTACCTTTCCTCAAACTCTTCCTCTTCTCCCCCTCTCTCAGGATCTGTTCTTTTCTTCCTGTCTTTTTTAGTTTTTTTAAATCATAAGACAAAGTAGGGACCCTGTGCCTTATGGAGGTTTTCGCCGCTTGACCAGCTTTGACCAGCGGAGGAGCAAAGTGTGCTTCATTTCGGCTGGTCAGAGCAATTTTCCGATAATTCTTACCTTTCCTCTGTGATCTCACGATGCTTCCTGTCATTTTAGACGAATCTGCCGAATTGCATTTTAACTGAATGAGAACAGTATATTAGTTTCTTTTAGAACTCAATTCGGCACTTTGTTCGTATCGTAATTTCATTAGAATGAATGAAACTGCATCTTGCAGCCGCTTAGTACATAACTCCCACGGTATTAGGGAGTTATCTACCAAAAGGCTGAAAGACCTAAATTGCTCTTTCGGCCACATTTACTAATATTAAGTAAAGATTACTTAGTATTAGTAAATGATCTTTCCCTACTCCCTATACTGCAAGTAGGGACATGTCTGTGGCTGCTCACTGTAAAAAAATAAATAAAAAAACCCAACCTATTGGCCCCACCCATGAGCGGTGGGTGGGGGCCATAATTGACAATCGGGGGAGGGGGTGGGGAAAACTACTGCCTCCTCCCGGCCCCCACCCTTGAGCAGTGGGTGGGGGCCATAAAGATAATGAGGGTGGGGGACCTACTGTCCTCCCCCCACCCCTGTGCGGTGGGTGGGGGCCATAAGTTACAATGGGGGACCTACGGTCCTCCCCCCTGGCCCCCACCCTTGAGCGGTGGGTGGGGGCCATAAAGATAATGAGGGGGGCCTACAATCCTCCCCCCTGTCCCTCATCCCTGGGCGGTGGGTGGGGGCCATAAAGAAAATTAGGGGGGGGGGGACTTACTGTTCTCCCCCCACCGGCCCCCACCCCTGCACGGTGGTTGGGGGTCATAAATTACAATGGGGGGGACCTACTGTCCTCCCCCCCCCCAGGCCCCACCCCTGCGCGGTGGGGGCTATAAGTTACAATCAGGGGGTACCTACTGTCCTCCTCTCAGCCCCCACCCTTGAGCAGTGGGTGGGGGTCATAAAGATAATGAGGGGGGGACCGAATGTCCTCCCCCCTGGCCCCCACCCCTGGGCGGTGGGTGGGGGCCCTAAGACAAATCCCCATCAAAGGTGACTAAAGGTCCACAAGCCCCTAGTCACCCACCCCAAAAAAATTTTTTTTTAAATTACCCCCTACCTACCCTCCCTCAGCCAAAAAAATAGTGAGGGGGAAATAAAATAACTAACATGTAAAGAAAAATTAAACTTACCATTTGACATCTTCTTTTTTCTAAAATCTTAATTTTTCAGCCCCAAAAAATAAAAAAAAAATCATACCCTTCGAACTTAAAATAAAATAAAAAACCTGAGCGCAAAAAAACAAAACAAAAAAAACACCTGACGAAAAAGAAAAAACCAGAGCGCAAAAAAATAAAAATAATTATCCATCTTCACCCATGGAGGGCTCCACGCAGACTGAGCTCTGCAGGGCGGGGGGGAAGCTCCCTCCTTGTAATAAACTGCACGAACATACGAACACTGATATTCGGTGTTTGTGTGTTCGTCTGACAATGCTATTCATTCATTCGTCTTTCTGACGAATGGATGAAATTCCCGTTAGAATGTCCAAGTGTTTAACTGGGCATGTGCAGGAATTTCATAGCGCTAACTAGTGTGGGCAGATGACGTGTCCCACAGGGACTTCAGCTACCCACACAAAGATGGCGGCGACCGGAATATAGATCGGGGCAGAAAATAAAGAATAAAAATAGGTAATATGGGGGGCTTAGGGGCATTTGGGGGTGACTAGGGGGTCAGTTAGATGTAGTGGAGTCGGGAGGGGGGTTAAAAAAAAAACAAAACAACAGGATTCGGCCATGACAGTGCCGCTTAAACTTTGGCAGCAAATTAATTTTAGTCGTATTTTAGTCATCTGAATTATTTTCGTTTTAGTCAACTAAATCTAAAAAATTTTAGTCGACTAAACTGAACACTGCTAAGCCGGTTCTATAAACCCAAACACGTTGCCTCAGAGGTCACAATGCACCTTATTGTCTGTTTGGCATACTTTTAATGCAACCCCAAAATACTGCAGTATTAAGGTATTCTGCCATCGGTTACTCCTCAATGCCTTGGCACAGCACCAGTATTTGAGCTTTCACAAGAAATCAAACAAGTGCATCCACCCAATTCCAACACTGGTACCTAAAAATCAATTAGAAAAAAAAGTAAAAAACAAACAATAGGCACAGTGCCGTTTTATACAACCATGGTTTTATCTTTGTATGTTATATTATGTTTTAAACATAGGTCTAACCATTCTCACTGGTGTCCCTGAATTATTCATCTAAAAGTCTCACATTCCATAAAATCTGAACAAAACAAAGATTTCTACAAACTCGTTTGTTGCGATGACCCTACGTATTACGGTTGTATAATCAGAACAGGGTCAACCTACATCTGTATCCTGCTGTCCCTCATGCTTAACACAGAACGTCTATCACCCCCCCGTAAACACGTTATATAAACCCATTTCCTATCTAGGCTATGGACCCATGTGACTGAGGCACACAAACCACAGATCCCTTCTAATCAGACAAATTCTCTCTGCAGGAACCAATCAGGCAAAATTCCCAGCCATGTTAGTCTTATTAACTGTTTTACTGCGTGTGGAAGTCCTACAAGCTGACTTGGACGTGTGATTTGACATCGTTAGATTGATTTGGGATATTTATGAGCTACAAAACTTCACAGCCAAGTAAGGCACGTTATGACTACATAGTAATTGTCACATTTACAAGGTTATTGGACTAGTAACAGAAACTCTTAGACAGTGGCTATTTTGTTTCTTCGGGGTATGATCATTTTTTGTTATCTCTGCTCTTTCTTTAAGAGTAATTTTCTCTTTCAATGCCCCAAAGCCAATTATACAGTGTACTATATAGGACAGTAAGGTTATATATTACTGTATCAAATGAAAAACTATAAACCTTGGAATCAAATAGTCAAGTAGATAATGGCAGACAACCAGAGGATAGAAAGAAAAATAGTCAAGTTTGTGAACGGCTACATTCGCAAAAGACATCAATGTTATAATTGTAGTAGATCTTTGTAAAACCTTAAAGGACCACTATAGTGCCAGGAAAACATACTTGTTTTCCTGGCACTATAGTGCCCTGAGGGTGCCCCACCCTCAGGGTTCCCAACCCGCCCGGCTCTGGAAGGGGGAAAGGGGTTTAAACTTACCTTTTTCCAGTGCTGGGCGGGGAGCTCTCATCCTCCGATCCTCCCTTTCGGCTGAATGCACATGCGCGGCAAGAGCTGCGCGCGCATCCAGCCAGTCTCATGGGAAAGCATTTATAATGCTTTGCTATGGACGCTTGCGTGTTCTCACTGTGGTTTTCACAGTGAGAAGCACGCAAGCGCCTCTAGCGGCTGGCAATGAGACAGCCACTAGAGGATTTGAGGGCTGGATTAACCCATTTATAAACATAGCAGTTTATAAAAAAAAAATGGGTTAACCCTAGCTGGACTTGGCACCCAGACCACTTCATTAAGCTGAAGTGGTCTGGGTGCCTAGAGTGGTCCTTTAAAAGGACATTCTACATGCCATAACCTCTATTGGTCACAGTGGTTATGGTTGCAATAATTTATCGACGTGTTTTCTTGTATCAATAGCAAACCATTGTAACAGTCTGACAAAAAGAAAAACAACACTTGGCTATACTGGCAGGCCGGTCACTGGGCATCAATGAAAGACCCCCAGCTTTCTCAGTACATTACTGCCGCCAAAATCAATGTGACAAGTCTATGTTTCAGAATGGAAATGGGTAGGTCTCTCGTGTAACCCTATTTTTTGTAAACTGTAGCAGATATTTGTAATGACATTTTGGTTACTGTGTTACGTTTTGGTTCCAATATTTAGATGTCAAAAACAATACGTTTTAAAAACACGAATCCTTCAGAATATAAGGTCTTAAAATGTCCTATTTTACACTACTAGCCAGACCTTACAAGTTAGAAGCCAGGAAAATCGATGGCTAGTGGAAAGTGAAAATATGCCAAAAAGCATTAATACTTCATTTTGTAAATTATGAGAGTTCTAGTAAAACCCCCTTATATTAAACTAAAGCACTTGTGGACTATAATGCTCATTATGCATATTCAGAGATCATCTAGAATTTATGTTACTTGTGTCCCACCTTTTAGGTGTGGAAGAAAAAACAAACCAAATTCAATCTAGGTTATCTAGCACTGGGATATCAGGCTGAAGGCTGTAATCTAATGTAGATAGAGAGATTGGGGCTTAAACTGGCATATAGCACTCAATCTATGGTGCATTACATCTCCCACCAATGCACTCCTGCTAGGAGCTTCTTTACAAGGTCTCCTGAGCTAAACTGGCTTCGAGCTGTAGCTGATTGCCCAGTCACTCAGGTAAGCCCTACCTTAATGCAGAGAGCTTCTGGCTCACATACAGGTAGGAGGCGGGGCTGGATTTACATGTCAGACGCCTGTAGGCAGAACATTCTAGGTGTCCCCTCTTCCCCAACTCGTTAAAATAAGGCAGATAAAGTATAATTCAATTATTAACTGGACATTGCAGGCCTAAAAAACATTGAAAAGACATTCATACAGGGAGTGCAGAATTATTAGGCAAATGAGTATTTTGACCACATCATCCTCTTTATGCATGTTGTCTTACTCCAAGCTGTATAGGCTCGAAAGCCTACTACCAATTAAGCATATTAGGTGATGTGCATCTCTGTAATGAGAAGGGGTGTGGTCTAATGACATCAACACCCTATATCAGGTGTGCATAATTATTAGGCAACTTCCTTTCCTTTGGCAAAATGGGTCAAAAGAAGGACTTGACAGGCTCAGAAAAGTCAAAATAGTGAGATATCTTGCAGAGGGATGCAGCACTCTTAAAATTGCAAAGCTTCTGAAGCGTGATCATCGAACAATCAAGCGTTTCATTCAAAATAGTCAACAGGGTCGCAAGAAGCGTGTGGAAAAACCAAGGCGCAAAATAACTGCCCATGAACTGAGAAAAGTCAAGCGTGCAGCTGCCACGATGCCACTTGCCACCAGTTTGGCCATATTTCAGAGCTGCAACATCACTGGAGTGCCCAAAAGCACAAGGTGTGCAATACTCAGAGACATGGCCAAGGTAAGAAAGGCTGAAAGACGACCACCACTGAACAAGACACACAAGCTGAAACGTCAAGACTGGGCCAAGAAATATCTCAAGACTGATTTTTCTAAGGTTTTATGGACTGATGAAATGAGAGTGAGTCTTGATGGGCCAGATGGATGGGCCCGTGGCTGGATTGGTAAAGGGCAGAGAGCTCCAGTCCGACTCAGACGCCAGCAAGGTGGAGGTGGAGTACTGGTTTGGGCTGGTATCATCAAAGATGAGCTTGTGGGGCCTTTTCGGGTTGAGGATGGAGTCAAGCTCAACTCCCAGTCCTACTGCCAGTTCCTGGAAGACACCTTCTTCAAGCAGTGGTACAGGAAGAAGTCTGCATCCTTCAAGAAAAACATGATTTTCATGCAGGACAATGCTCCATCACACGCGTCCAAGTACTCCACAGCGTGGCTGGCAAGAAAGGGTATAAAAGAAGAAAATCTAATGACATGGCCTCCTTGTTCACCTGATCTGAACCCCATTGAGAACCTGTGGTCCATCATCAAATGTGAGATTTACAAGGAGGGAAAACAGTACACCTCTCTGAACAGTGTCTGGGAGGCTGTGGTTGCTGCTGCACGCAATGTTGATGGTGAACAGATCAAAACACTGACAGAATTCATGGATGGCAGGCTTTTGAGTGTCCTTGCAAAGAAAGGTGGCTATATTGGTCACTGATTTGTTTTTGTTTTGTTTTTGAATGTCAGAAATGTATATTTGTGAATGTTGAGATGTTATATTGGTTTCACTGGTAATAATAAATAATTGAAATGGGTATATATTTGTTTTTTGTTAAGTTGCCTAATAATTATGCACAGTAATAGTCACCTGCACACACAGATATCCCCCTAACATAGCTATAACTAAAAACAAACTAAAAACTACTTCCAAAAATATTCAGCTTTGATATTAATGAGTTTTTTGGGTTCATTGAGAACATGGTTGTTGTTCAATAATAAAATTAATCCTCAAAAATACAACTTGCCTAATAATTCTGCACTCCCTGTATTACACAACCGCATATGTATAAATGTATGTAGTTTATATGCGCCTATTTCTGCTCTGCTTTTAATGTATTGAGTAAATCTGTGAATATAGTGAGTGTAGGCAACGGTGTAAATGCATGCAGGGTTAAAGATACTGTTAGAAGTAGTTATGGAAAAAGGGGTGGGAGGGTGTAAGGTTAGAGAGGGGTAAATGTCAGAGTTAAATTACACATCGTGTTTCATGTTAAAAGGAACATTATAGTCACCAAAGCCTACACTTTTCAGGAAGGCTCAGCCGGCCTGCAGTCCTTAAGGGCTTACAGGAACAACTTCATCAGAATAAAGTTGTTATGGTGCCAAGAGGTCCCGGTCACCGGCTTACCTTAGGGGATTAAACCATTTACAGATGGTTTAAGCCCAAAGTGTTTCCTCAAGCGCCTTTTAATTCTGCCCCGTCCTGATTCTCGCTTTCTCTTATTAAAACAGGACGACTCGGACAGGGTCTGTCCTTAGCCATTCAGAGGAACCCCTGTCCAAGGCTTCCTCTTTTAAGATTATTTTATTTAATATATATAAAAGACAGAGGGAGAACTAAATGGCGCTGGAGCCAAGACTTTTGGGGTTAAATGGTTTAATCCTTAGAGGTAAGGTATCGGCATGCATATCTTGGCATAACTTAATTCAGATAGAGGTGAAGGCTCCCCTTCATGAAATTATTTTAAAGCGTCTTACTTCTCAGAATTCGATAAAATCTTTATGAAATACGCATGCTGACTGCATTGAAATTTCATTGAGAGGAGCCAACAGAAGAGGAAGATAACCTCCCCAGCTGTCAAACAAGGGAGACGTTTCTTAATTGATTTATAAGGTGCCGATTTCACACAGACAGACATTTCTAAATGCACTCAAGATGGGAAACTCCTTGCACATAAAGGACTTCAGCAGTGCTTTGTATGTGGAGTGGTGTACACACACACACACACACACACACACACACACGTACATATTTATAAAAACCAAACATACAATAATAATAATAAAACAGTATATTGTTGGTCATTCTAATAACAGTGAATTAAGTCTGCCCGTTGCTTATTAGCACTAACTTTTTCTTTTCCAGTTTCCATTGCACTTTGGTCTGGAGCCTTGCAGAGAATCAATCAAGTACTTCAGAAGATTGCAAGAGTTCTACTGCATTGGACACATTGGCTCATTAACTCTTTATGTAGCATTTTCTTGCACTTCCTCAAGACCAGAAACATAATTAATCCCTCTGTCATAAACTGATCTTTTCTGAGTAAAATAATAATTTTTAACATTTTTTTTTATTTTTTTTAAATAACACTTTGGGGGAAACCTATCTCTGAGCCCACAGCAATGCACACCAGTACAAAGAGGGAAACAAAAACAAAAAAAGAAGTGATGACATCAATGTTTCTTATCAATATATTTTTGAATTGTTACATTGACACACTAGGCTAGGGTGCATTTGCCAGGCCAAATGGGTGTCTGTCTTTTTTACAGGTTTCAACCAGAATGTTATCTTCATTCTCGGTTATCCCTTCTATTAGGAAATAGTTGATATTCAATCAATCCCCGGTCACCCAGTCATTCCTAAGAAGAATACACAGAGATGGGCCAGTATCAGACATCACACATCCACATACTCCATAATTCTAATACAGAAACTTAGAACATATTGGAAAGCAGATTTTCAGTTTTCACTAGTCTAGTACACATGGATACGTAACTGGAGTACAAAGTTTAGACATCAGCCCACAACAATTTTAATCGATTTGCATTCCCACCACACGTGAAGGAGTGTGTCCAGTTCACCTACTGAGCACAGACTCAGCTGCCAGGATCATGTCCCCCCTGCTCTCCCAGGGACTTCTCAGAGCATAGAGACTCCATTATAAAAGGTGTTTGATTTTTAATTATTATTTATTATTATTATTATTGCCATTTATATAGCGCCAACAGATTCCGTAGTGCTTTACAATATTATGAAAGGGGATTTAACTAAAAATAGGACAATTACAAATAAACTTACAGGAACAATAGGTTGAAGAGTACCCTGCTCAATCGAGCTTACATTCTATAGGAATTGGATTTATAGATCCCATCAGCCTGCAAATTGAGGTTTTAGGGGTACAGAGGGTGCTTCTGTTTTGGTGTATACCAGTAATATCAGCTGAATGGCACATTAAATTCTAGGGCAGTTTATACAAGTGGGATCCAATGCATGGGCACCAATTCCTGGTAGCACAGTGATTCCAAGGAGTAGTGGCACAATAATTAGGGTTTTTGTAAATTAGTGGACATGTCTGGTGGCAATTTAAAGTTGCCATAGATATGTTTACAGGTGACATAAACAAGGTATGGCCCTAGATGAGGTCAAATTACCATATTCTTTACATAGAAAAACAAAATTAAAAAAAATATATATATTATTTGCATGATGCCATTTTAAATGTAGGGGTGATAGAAGTGTCTCTTCAAGTATCCTACAAGCATCTCAGGATTTCTAATGCTGGATTCGCCCAAGAGGAAAAGAAACAAGAATGCTGATAGTTTATGGAACAGTTTGTCAAAACAGGTGCTAACACAAGAAATATCAAGCAATTTTCATATTCTCAGATCCATCATGAAAAGGAGGCCAGGAGAGAAAAAAAAAATTAATTGGGTCCATTGTTTTGTAACTTATAGGAGGGGGTAAAACACTCACACTGACTGTGTACCTGGATGTTATCTACAGCCACACTCAGAACATGCATACTCAGATTCACGTTGCCCTGAATGCCCTGCATCTCTCAAACACTGAATCGCAGAGCTGCGTGTGTAATGCAGAGTGTGAAGTAGGTCAGCCACTCACAGATAGGAACCCTGGGACTAATGGCGCAAGTGTCATCTAAATAATGTCTGACCTAGGACCACCACACTCCTTGTGTTAACCAGTCTAACCCCAGAAAGGCAGCTTGTTAAGAAAGAAGGATGGATGCCAAAATCTTTGTATGGCTTATCACAGTCTTTAAAAAATAAATAAATAATAATAAAATAAATAACCTTCTGAATTACTTAGCTGATTATTCTCTTAAAATAAATGGTTAAAAAAAATATATATTTATAAACTGCTGCCAGACTATTTATCTACAGCTCTGCTTAAAGGACCACTAAAGTTACATTAACCTTTAATCTTAGAAAAAGGAGACTATAATAAAAGAAGGAAAAAAAACACAACAAGAGGACATAGTCCTAAATTTAAAGGTTTAAAAATAATATCAGGAAGTATTACTTTACTGAGAGGGTAGTGGATGCATGGAATAGCCTTCCAGCTGAAGTGGTAGAGGTTAACACAGTAAAGGAGTTTAAGCATGCGTGGGATAGGCATAAGGCTATCCTAACTATAAGATAAGGCCAGGGACTAATTAAAGTATTTAGAAAATTGGGCAGACTAGATGGGCCAAATGGTCCTTATCTGCCGCCACATTCTATGTTTCTAAGTAGTCTGGGTGCTGTTTCTCCGTCCTGCAATGTAGTTTGATAGCGGCTGCACGGTTTGTATTACAGGGTTAAATACATCTCATGCTGACAACCACTAGAGGAGCTTCCCCTCTTCCAAAAGAGAGTGAAACTCTGTCCTGGAATCCAAAGCTGCTGATAGCAATATTTGATTGGAGAAGTGGGGCGCTTGTTCCAATCCATTGCTTCTCTATGAGCTGCAATGGATTGGAGGAGATTGGCATGCTGGAAAGGAGGTAAGCAATCTAACTTTTTTAAATGCAAAAAATGGGTGGATCGAAGGGAACGTACAGTAATTAAATAATGACTAACTATCGAGACTATAGAATTATTTTTAAGTTGTAAAATGGCTTCCTCAAAGAGGATCTGTAAACTGCATAGCTTTTACCATCAAATCTATTAAATAAAAGTATTTATTTATGGAGCTTTTATTGTTCAATCTCTTCTATTTGCCTCACCAATACTCCCGCTGGTGCAGATACCAAATTAGCATAATGAAAAGTAAAGGTGCACTCATGGAAACACGGACAAAAAACAGTTAAAGCAGCACTCCAAGCACCATAAGCACTACAGTGCAACAATGTCAATAGTCAAACCATTTGCCAACAGTTTGACTTAGTACCTGGGTTCTGCCAGTGGCTGGTCTCTCTTCCTGTATGAAGAGCCAGAAGCTACTGCCGGCTCACTGGCTGAGAGTGGTTATGGTGGTTACGTGCTGTAGGGATTATGGTGCTTAAACTTAAAGGGACACTCTTCTTAAGGGTGAATCCAGATTCCCCCAGTACTACGTCAGCCCAGAGACAGACACCTTAGCCTGATTTTCCTGCAGTGAAGTTAGCAAGCTTCTCAGCAATACTTCTCTCAGTTGCTGCAATCCACCATATAATTCTTACAGCATTTCAAGCACTAACTCAAATTCTGCTCATAGAGCTTCTGGGATCTTAATACTTAGCATGATGATAGTGGACATACAATGGATACCATGTTTTACATTTATTTCAGTCTGAACACCCTGGGCTGTTTGATTGATCATTTTTAAATACTATAAGCCATATTGCGTTGGGTACAAGGGTGTACAGGAATGCACATAGGTTCAATCCTGAACCCGGCTTGGGAGAGGTGGTAAACTGTCGCCAAACTGAATCCCCCAAACTAATGATGGAAACAAAGCAAACATGAATCCTACAGGACACTTTGAGGAACATTAACACGGATCTGTCACTTCTTTATATTTCATAAACAGATCATTTTTATGAAATATTCATTTTATTATTTTATAAAGCGCCAGCAAATTGTGCAACGCTGTACAATAGGTACACTAACAAACAAGAAGTTACAACAAGACAGGAACAGAAGGTGTTGAGGGCCCTACTCAAACGAGCTTACATTCTAAGGGGAGTGTGGTAAAATGTATTTCATATATGGGAAAAGTAGGCTGCCAGAAGAAGAGTTTATAATCAAGGTTTATATGACATAGTTTCATGAGAGAAGGTAAGTTAGTGAAGTGTATGGAGGAAACGCTGTTAACAGTTTAGTCGATATATCTTCATGAAGTAGTGATTTTTCCATTGATGTTTTGACAGAATGGAAACTGGATGAGAATCGAATTAAGCAGCAAAGGGTTTTCCATAGGAAGTACTGAAGGTAAATGACAGCTGAGCTCAACATTACACTCACAAACAAGGACTGGAAAGGCATATTCGTTAATATACATAAATCCAGCATTAGCACACACACCCAAGAAGGTACAAATGTTCCCCAATGCATCAGCAGCGTGCTGGAGATGCACCCACCCCGCGGGGACAACAAGTCATATATGGTGGACCTGTCCAAAAATTCAAGAATACTGGTCTAAAATAACCAAAATGATCCACATGATGACCAAAATCAAGATACCTCAAACACCAGAAACAGTACTTTTCTCCCACCATCCATACCCTATCCCCAGACCTGTATTCTCACTGATCACACATCTGCTCTCTGCCGCAAATGCCCTCATTCCGGTAAACTGGAAACAAACAGAAGCCCCCACGATCAGAGAATGGATCAATAAGGTGGAGACCGTCCGTCTCCTAGTAGAGGTGCATTCCTCCCTTACACATACATATGACAAGTACGAAAAAACATGGGGCCCTTAGATGCGCTTTCTCACACAACCCAGCCAGGCCAGTAATAGAGGGGTAAACCCACAGTAACAAAATCACTATAGGACATGCCACCGACCGACACACCAGGCTGAAAGTTTCCGTTTCCCACAGTTTTTCCCCCACAAGTTTCACAACCCGCTTTCAAAGGTCAGAGACCACACTATGTAAGCATAGATTGCACTGAGCCGCCTCCTCCAGTCCCGGGTCTACAGCCAAATGAACGAGGGCACACCAATGTTCCTCCTTCTACTTGTTTTATACTTAACGATGCATGACCACCTGTAATTAACCGCAACACAATATTATGCTTGTGTAATGCACACCACAATGATGTATCTCCTTCAATCCCAGGGGGCTCTCGACAACACTGACCCTCACAGGCCCGCCTTCCGCCCTACCCACGAAAGAAACATAGAAACATAGAATGTGACAGCAGATAAGAACCATACTGCCATCTAGTCTGCCCAATTTTCTAAATACTTTCATTAGTCCCTGGCCTTATCTTATAGTTAGGATAGCCTTATGCCTATCCCACGCATGCTTAAACTCCTTTACTGTGTTAACCTCTACCACTTCAACTGGAAGGCTATTCCATGCATCCACTACCGTCTCAGTAAAGTAATATTTCCTAATATTATTTTTAAACCTTTGCCCCTCTAATTTAAGACTATGTCCTCTTGTTGTGGTAGTTTTTCTTCTTTTAAATATAGTCCTCCTCCTTTACTGTGTTGATTCACTTTATGTATTTAAATGTTTCTATCATATCCCCCCTGTCTCGTCTTTCCTCCAAGCTATACATGTTAAGATCCTTTAACCTTTCCTTGTAAGTAAGTTTTAGAACACAATCCATGAACCAGTTTAGTAGCCCTTCTCTGAACTCTCTCTCTACAGGTATCAAGAGGTGGAGCTGGACAATAGTGGTCTTGTGAGATGTCTTCCCGGAGCTACTGCTCACAGAGACAGGAGACGTATTTGTAATATTGTTAATTGAGCAAAGCAGGAACGGGAATTGGATGTACTTGTCCATCTAGGGACAAATTACTTGGCTTGCAATGAGGTTTCAGAGGCAAAGGCAGTTTTTTGTGTTTTTGCCAATGATATACTTCCACACTGTGATCCTCTGAAGTTCTGCCTGTGCATAACACTCAGAACGACAGGCGGATGCATATTAGGGACTTTAACTTATGGCTTGGTGAATGGTGTCAGGAGCAAGGATTTGGCTTGATTTCCCATGGTAGCTCTGTTTGGAATGGAAATAAACAGTACAAAAAAGATGGTTTGCATCTTTCTCAAAAGGGAACAAATGTTCTCAGTGAGCAGTTCAGAGGTTTTGCTAGGATGCAGTTAAACTAGAAGGGGTAGGGGGGAGCAAAAGGGTTAAACATCAATCCAATTGACTGGGATATAGCAATACCAGGGTACTCTTTATGTATAAAAGAAAGGGAAGGCAAGAAAAGGGGAGGGGTGGCCCTGCATGTGAAGGATAGCATAAAATCTAGCCTAATAAAAGTTAGTGAGGCGAACATAGAGTCCATTTGAGTTACGTTATAATTTGGTAATCACACACTGACACGTGTAGGTGTGATTTATAGGACCCCAGGACACATAGAAGAGTTAAATAATCTACTAGTTGAGGAAATAGCTAAAATGACAATGAAGTTATCATCATGGGTGATTTTAATTCTTCCTTATGTTAACTGGAAAATGAAAATAGCTACTTGTGCCAGGAGCACACATATTCTAAACTCCCTAAACTGGGATTGTCTCTAAAACAAGTTGTTGAGGAGCCAACTCGTAAAGAGGCCATACTAGATTTAGTGTTAACAAATGGAGATTTGGTATCAGATATTACTGTAGGTGAAAGTTTAGGATCCAGTGATCATCAGTCAGTGTGGTTTAATATAAGAACAGTGACGGAATCACACAAAAACAAGTTTTAGATTTTGAAAAAACAGACTTTTCTAAAATTAGAATGTGTAAAGCAGTCATTATCAGACCGGACCAATTTAAATGGAGTCCAAGAGAAATGGGATTATTTAAAAAAGTTTCACTGCTGAAGCCAACAGAAAATTGCATTAGGCTTGTCAGTAAAAGCAAAGAATTCAAGAAACCACTGTGGTACTCCGCAGATGTGGCCAAAATAGTAAAAAACAAAATGTTTGCATTTAGCAATTGTAAAAAAAACAAAAAAAAACAAAACACAGAGTGAGGAAGATAGACAGAAAGAGGCTATGCCAGTTGTAAGAGCTTCCAAATCATACACAGAAGATAAAATAACACAGTCAGTAAAAAAAGGGGACAAAACATTTTTTTATATACATAAATGAGAAAAGAAGAGTAAAACAACTGACTGCCTCAATTAATATTTTTGTTCAGTATTTACAGATTAAAATTAAGGAGAGGGACCTCAGTTAGGAAAAAGGACAAATTAGTCATTTGTTACATGTGAGTTTACAGAGGAATAGGTTCTATTTCTGCTGTCAAAAGTAAAGACAAATAAGTCAATCATTGTTAACAGGAGTAGTCCCAGAAGATTGGAAGTTAGCGAATGTTGTGCCCATTCACAAGAAAGGTAATAGGGAGGAGTCTGCAACTATAGGCCAGTAAGCCTTACTTCAGTAATGGGGAAAGTAATGGAAACCATGTTAAAGGATAGGATTGTTGAACATCTAAAAACACATGGATTTCAAGTTTAGGGAGATCATTCCAAACTAATCTTATTGATTTTTTGTGATTGGGTAACTAAAATTATAGATCAGGGTGGTGCAATAGACATTGCTTACCTAGGTTTCAGTAAGGCTTTTGACACTGTTGCACATAGAAGGCTTATCAATAAACTCCAATCTTTAAGTTTGGATTCCAATATTGTTGAATGGGTAAGGCAGTGGCTGAGTGACAGGCAACAGAGGGTTGTAGTCAATGGAGTATATTCGAAGCATGGGCTTGTCACCAGTGGGGTACCTCAGGGATCTGTACTTGGACCCATTCTCTTTAATATTTTTATTAGTGATATTGCAGAAGGTCTTGATGGTAAGGTATGTCTTTTTGCTGATGTTACTAAGATATGTAACAGGGTTGATGTTCCAGGAGGGATAAGCCAAATGGCAAATGATTTAGGTAAACTAGAAAAATGGTCAGAGTTGTGGCAACTGACATTTAATGTAGATAAGTGCAAGATAACGCATCTTGGACGTAAAACCCAAGGGCAGAGTACAGAATATTTGATAGAGTCCTAACCTCAACATCTGAGGAAAGGGATTTAGGGGTGATTATTTCTGATGACTTAAAGGTAGGCAGACAATGTAATAGAGCAGCAGGAAATGCTAGCAGAATGCTTGGTTGTATAGGGAGAGGTATTAGAAGTAGAAAGAGGGAAGTGCTCATGCCATTGTACAGAACACTGGTGAGACCTCACTTGGAGTATTGTACACAGTACTGGAGACCGTATCTTCAGAAGGATATTGATACCTTAGAGAGGGTTCAGAGAAGGGCTACTAAACTGGTTCATGGATTGCGGGATAAAACTTACCAGGAAAGGTTAAAGGATCTTAACATGTATAGCTTGGAGGAAAGACAAGACAGGGGGGATATAATAGAAACATTTAAATACATAAAGGGAATCAACACAGTAAAGGAGGAGACTATATTTAAAAGAAGAAAAACTACCACAACATGAGGACATTGTCTTAAATTAGAGGGGTAAAGGTTTAAAAATAATAGCAGGAAGTATTACTTTACTGAGAGGGTAGTGGATGCATGGAATAGCCTTCCAGGTGAAGTGGTAGAGGTTAACACAGTAAAGGAGTTTAAGCATGCCTGGGATAGGCATAAGGCTATCCCAACTATAAGATAAGGCCAGGGACTAATGAAAGTATTTAGAAAATTGGGCAGACTAGATGGGCTGAATGGTTCTTATCTGCCGTCACATTCTATGTTTCTATATCACTTGCACAGTTAATAACTATGCTAGCTACACAGAGTGCAACTGTAATAATATTACACTGCTTGACACATGTTTAGACTGAAGAATAAAATACACTTATAATATGATTACACTGCTTGACGAAGATGATATGAAAAACTTTGCAAATAAAACACTGGAATAATAATAATAATAATAATAATAATAATAATATGATGCTGCTTTAAACAGTAATATTCTACCAATGGTAAATAACATACTGATATATTATTGCACTTCTAGACACAGAACATGTTTAAGAACAGATATTGGTGTAAATGAAACCTAATGAGGATATTCAATCAATGGGTTAAGGGGACTAGCTAAATGACAAACATAAAAGGGTGAGTAGCAGTCAGAAAAAAAACATAGCGGGATAATGATCCTATCTGTAATGAGTATTTACTGTAATAATATGTAACACTTTCCAAAGTGTGGATACTTAATACTCTGAAAAATTGCTACAATATCACCATATGTTAGTCAGCCAGGCTGAAAAAGTAACATTGAGACTGCAACCAGTTTGCACTTGGTGCTACAGACACTACAGCCCAATATTAAGCAGTGAAATCCCTGCCTCATTAATCCCTGGCAGTGAGCTGCAAGCAGTCTGCACAGAGTATTTTCAGAGTATTAAGTATCCACACTTTGGAAAGTGTTACATATTATTACAATATATACTCATTACAGATAGGCTCATTATCCAGCTATAATGGTTTTTTTCTGACTGCTACTCACCCTTTTATGTATGTCATTTAGCTAGTCCCCTTAACCCATTGATTGCATATCCTCATTAGGTCTGCTGAGCTTGTTAGCTCTCCTCTGGGATCAAGATGTGGAGAGATTAGGTATTTTTTATGTTTCCATTTATTGTTTTGTATCCTATAAATCATAATAAAATGTGTTTTTAAATCAAGACCAAACAAAAACTGAGGGCTCTTCTAAGTGCTCCTGGGACCTCCTGTCCCTGGTTCACACCAATATCTGTTCTTCAACTTTTCTAAGGGTTACCCCCTGTGAGACATCCTCAGGACACACCAAGAGCCCCCTTTTATATAGGGGCTTTCTTTAATTTTTTTTTCCCGCACAGAACATGTTTAGAAACAAACAGCATAATGAAATGTGATACGGTTTGATAGGAATAAAATGTTTTATTAGAAAGGTAGTATTAATATTAGAATGAGAAATATTCTACTTGGAGTGAATGCAAATTTCAGGTTCAATATTATTACACTCCTGACACTCAAGTTACAATTCATACTATTCTAACAGAATCAAACAAATGTAAAATATAATAATAATAATAATAATAATAATAATATTATACTGACTGACACAGGTAATAGTCAAACAGTTTGAAACAGTTGTGCAGAACATGTAATATTAATACACTGTGTGAGCTAAATGAAATCCAATTACATCTACAGATAAAGACTGTTACCATGTGTGATATGGGTACAATATGACAGGAGTGCTATACAACAGCGATATGAACCCCAGTAACAGATATTATTATTCATTTATTTTTTATTACCCTGTGTGGTTCTATATAACAGATATATGAACTCCAGTAACAGATATTATTATTACCTTGTGTGGTGCTATATGAACTCCAGTAACAGATATTATTATTGCCCAATTTGACGGGGGTTCTATATAACATTTATAGGAACATCAGTAAAATAAGATATTATATTGTTAATAATTATTATTACCCCTCTGTGTGGTGCTATATAACAGCGATATGAACCCTGGTAACAGATATTATTATATTATTATTACTACACTGTGTGGTGCTATATAACAGCTATATGAACCCCAGTAACATATTATTATTACCCTGTGTGGTGTTGTACAACAGCTATATGAAACCCAGTAACAGATTATAATATTAGTATTATTATTACCCTGTGTGGTGCTATATAACAGTTATATGTACCCCAGTAACAGATATTATTGATTATATTATTACCCTGTGTGATGCTATATAACAGCTATATGTACCCCAGTAACAGATATTATTAATTATTATATTATTACCCTGTGTGATGCTAAATAACAGCCATATGAACCCCAGTAACAGATTATAATATTAGTATTATTATTACCCTGTGTGGTGCTATATAACAGTTATATGTACCCCAGTAACAGATATTATTAATTATTATATTATTACCCTGTGTGATGCTATATAACAGCCATATGAACCCCAGTAGCATATTATTATTACCCTGTGTGGTGCTGTACAACAGCTATATGTACCCCAGTAATAGATATTATTAAATTATTATTATCCTGTGTGGTGCTATATAACAGATATTAATTATTAATCTAATTATTACCCTGTGTGATGCTATAACAGATATTAATTATTACCCTGTGTGATGCTATATAACAGATATTATTAATCTATTATTACTACCCCTGTGTGATGCTATACTATATAACAGATATTATTATAATTATTACTCTGTGTGATGCTATAACAGATATTATTAATTATAATTATTACCCTGTGTGATGCTATAACAGATATTAATTATTATTATTACCCTGTGTGGTGCTATATAACAGATATTATTATTATAATTATTATTACCCTGTGTGATGCTATAACAGCTGAGCTATATAACTCCTGCGCTGAGGTTGTTCCTACCCTATTCACAGCTCAGTGTGACTGTCTATAGAGGACGATGATAGGGCACAGACACAGTATTAGAGGACACTGCCAGTACCTGCTGTAGCTGCGAGTCGCCCGCTGTCGCCGTGGCGAGTTCCAGGCTGTGATTGGCGAGGAATGTCCAGGCAGCCTCCGCTCTGATTCACCTACATCCACACTCCAACGTGAGAGAAACCCCAGGCCCCGCCCACTCCGTGCTCCAATTCTAAGCCGTGCGAAAAGCTCCTCTTCAGCGGCCCGCCGATTGGCTCGCTGCGCGCCTAGCTCCGCCCCGCAGCCTCGTGCACCATGTGTTTGGCTTAATCTCCTGTCCGTCTCAGCCAGGCGGCTGCTGATTGGCGGAGGGCGGGGGACCGCTCATTGCATAAGATTCACGTGTGAACCCATGAGAAAGTGGGTGTTATATATGCCGTTAGTCAGATAGCAAGTTCTGAGTGCTCATCCTCACTCACACTCAGCACTCATCTATCCTGCTGTACTGCTTACTGTAATAAACAGACAGTGAGGGCTGCTTTAAAGGAACACTATAGTCACCTAAATTACTTTAGCTAAATAAAGCAGTTTTAGTGTATAGATCATTCCCCTGCAGTTTCACTGCTCAATTCACTGTCATTTAGGAGTTAAATCACTTTGTTTCTGTTTATGCAGCCCTAGCCACACCTCCCCTGGCTATGATTGACAGAGCCTGCATGAAAAAAAAAAAACTGGTTTCACTTTCAAACAGATGTAATTTACTTTAAATAATTGTATCTCAATCTCTAAATTGAACTTTAATCAAATACAGGAGGCTCTTGCAGGGTCTAGCAAGCTATTAACATAGTAGGGGATAAGAAAATCTTAATTAAACAGAACTTGCAATAAAGAAAGCCTAAATAGGGCTCTCTTTACAGGAAGTGTTTATGGAAGGCTGTGCAAGTCACATGCAGGGAGGTGTGACTAGGGTTCATAAACAAAGGGATTTAACTCCTAAATGGCAGAGGATTGAGCAGTAAGGCTGCAGGGCATGTTCTATACACCAAAACTGCTTCATTAAGCTAAAGTTGTTCCGGTGACTATAGTGTCCCTTTAATGCATTATATTCCCAGTATGGTTTGTAATGACCCTGATATATGAATGCAGACTGTACACAGCTCACAATCACTGAGATAAATATAATATTAATACCAGAATTATAACATAACATATATATATAAAAAAACACAAAACACAAAAACCAGACACAGTGTCAACAATAAAACTACAAAGGTGAATAGAAATTTTTATTATTTTTGTCTGTGATCAGGAAATAATTGACACAACTATATTATGAATGCCAGGAAAAAAAATAAATAAATCACAATTAGAGAGAGACTAATTTTCACACCAAAATAATAATAAATAAATAAAAATAAATCATTGATATTATCAAAAGTCTACATCCATGGTTCATAACTCTTGAGTCGAGACAGAAAATGAGGCCCTTCTGTTATTTTAGTTTGTCCCCATTGGTTGAAGATTAAATATTCTAATCATCAAGGCTTGGTACGTGGTAGCGACCCAAAAGGTGTCACCTTTCTGTGGCATCATGGCTTTTCTCCAATGAATCAGAGATTTCTTTAGCTATTGAAAGAATATAATGCAAGTTCTAAAATGAACAATATATTTTAGTATTTATTATATTACAATGTAAGAATGGGTCACGGAGATAAATTTACAATTGACCAGTGGGGCTGTAAAATATTGGAATGTGCATAATGTATTATAAGAAATACTTATGAGCCTGTAGCGGACCGGCAATATTAAATCCCACAAATTCCGCTGGTACATACAGTAATCCACAGTCAGCGCTGAAAAGCAAGGCAATATCCCAAATCCCCCAGTAACCGGACGAAACACAGTTCTGGGAGTCAACTGAGGTCTTTATTTGCAGCTCCAGTATTTATGCAAGTCCCCATGCAAGGGGTTTCCATACTGCCTTAGCAGGGGTAATACAGTAGGGGACTACATGGGGGACTTCACATACTGGGCATTTCTCCCATCAGGCACTGCTGCACGAGAGGGATACTCCCACTGGAATATACCGTTAAGTGGATTATCCCTCCGTGCAGCAGAACCGGCAATTCACATTAAAATACATAACTTTTCGAATACTTGACAGATTTAAACGAATGGACGTTCGGTAGATAGCTGGGGTCTGAGCACACCGTTCGTGAGAATACCGCTCAGATCCCAGCTAAAACAACCGAACGCCGTACGAAAAACACATTATTCATAGCACAAGTTAAAAATACCGATTGACATAGATGGACCAAACTACCGAACGGCCCGGGACTCCCGAACGGTCTGGAAGCCCAGTGGTGTTCGCGCCGTCGAGTAGCCGTTTTCAGTTCCATGCGCTCGACGACCAAACACGGCTGGGGAACAAAGGATCCAAGATGGCCGACCGCCGCGTGGTCGGTAGCCGAACGGCGGCCACCTAGGAGAGCCTCTAATTACATTGTTGCAATCGGTTAACAAGCGCCACACGTCCCTTAGTGTGTGGGCTATTGAAAGATGGTTCATTCGGTTCACGAACAGCTCGCAAAGGCGCCGTTCGTGAAACGAAATAGAAAATGACTATCTGCTTTCGTCAGATAGCCCATACAAGCAATACAGCATACAGGATACAGCATATTACAACCAGGCACATACACAATGGTATTAAAGATACAGGCAACCCTTAAAAACATATTGTCTCTGTTTAGTCCAAGTGGCTAGGTTTGCCACAGAGCCTCTGGTTAATAAAGTCATATGTAGTTGTTATAAAATAGTCAAATTGGGTTACATCAAGTATTTTAATATCTCCCTCGGGAAATAAGACACGTTATATAAACCTAGAATAAATACTAATTTTAGAATACAGTAGAATGCAGTTATTCTTCTTTATATGGTTTTTTATTTCTTCTTCCTCATTTCCATCATACTTTCTTAGTTACCAATACCGCAGTATATTTACCGGAATAATTTTTTTGAGTTTGTTTAGAAGACAGTAACTGTGACCACAATTCGATCTTTGCCAAAATTGGCAAAAACAGTTTTTTTAAAGTTTTCTTTGTTATTTATTGGTGTCTATATAACTAAAACATTCATGACTGTTAAACGGATACTTGATCCACTTAGATAGTCAATGAGAGGGATACAATACTTTTCATTTCTTATGACTCATTAAATGTACTTTATTTGTCGTTCTGTAAAGTTGACCACAGAGTTAAAGGACCGCTAAATACACCCAGACCACTTCATCTCAACAATGAAATGTTCTGGGTGCACTGATCCTGCCCTGTTTTGTTAAAATGGCAATCTTTTCATTGCAGGGCTAAACGCACCTCTAGTGGCAACAGCCAAGGGAAAGTTGGTCATGTTGGTCATGTGACCAAATTCAGCTCGTAGGAAGGCTTTACTATCAGAAGCATTTGATTGGACGTCGATGCTGTACTCATCATGCATACGCACCACGTCCCCAATAGCCCACTTGTTTCCTCTTCTCTTCCTATTTCAGGATCTGTTCTTTTCTTAATTTAGCATTGTCTTACGTATTTTTCTTACATCTGGCAATCTTTACAAAGGGTGGAGCTTAATGTATAGGGCAAGGTCTACTTCATTTTTATGGTAATGGAGTTTGCCTTAAAGGGATACTGTAGGCACCCACACCACTTCATCTCATTGAAGTGGTCTGGGTGCAGTGTCCCTGACCCCCTTAGCCGTGCACTGTAAAATATTACAGTTTTAGAGAAATGTTTACATTGCAGTGCTAAAACTGCCTCTAGTGGCTGTCTACCAGATAGCCACTAGAGGCACTTCCTGCAGTTTTTATCGGAGTTTGAGCCCGTGAAATGATGCTAGACGCAGGGCGGTACAAGGATTCTTGCCACCCTAGGCAACAATCCATTTTGCCGCCCCCTCATGAATGTAACTACATTCCCTCAGAGGTTTTTTCACTAAACTTGGAATTGCAATGAGGATACATTTATGGAAGGAGATGCACTGGGTAGACATTAAGTTAAAGCAGACACACACACAGCCGAATACACACATCCATCACACTCATACTGCCTAATGCATATATCATACAATCATACTGCCTAAAACATACATCAATGCATTTGGTGGGATTTAATTTATAATAATGGTGGGACTTAATTTACATTACAGTGAACTTTAAGTAAAATGTTTTTTTTTTTTTGGTTTAAAATTGAATTAGATTACTATATTATGGAGAGCAAAAAATTGGGTTGCAAGAGGATACTGAGAACGGGCAGCAGCTGAAAATCGGTGGGTCCCTGCTCAGATCTCAAGCTGTTTTTTTGCTTATCTTGTGCCATTACAAAGAGAACATCTCTGAAACATATCAGACTTGTCCCACCCATACGGGCAGTCCAGATCCGAAATGCCAGTAAGTTCCCTCAGCACGAGAGACACAGCAACCCCAGACGATCGTTTCAGCCTTGTTAGGCATCATCTGTGAGGCATAGCTGATATCTCTCTAGGCACCGTGAGCAAGGGGTCCACGTCTGGATTACCTTTTAAACTTATGGAGAGGAAAAAACGGGGCGCAAGAGAATACTGAGAACAGGCAGCAGCATATTTACATGTTTTATTAATGACAAGTCCTTTTTAATGCTGCCTCTGACAGATTTTGGGTATCAAACCAACATACTTTATTATCAGCAATCTGTCTGCTCCAGTCCCCCTTAAAAGCTACTTTTACAAGAGACAAAATGTTTATTTATGAAATTATACTATAGACCAGTGGTTCCCAACCCAGTCCTCAAGTACCCCCTAACAGTCCAGGATTTAAGGATTACTCAATTGTGGCCAAGATGTTTTTGGAAAAACAAAAGCAAAAACAAACACTTTAGACACAACAGGGTAATCCCTAAATCCTGTACTAGTAGGGGGTACTTGAGCACTGGGTTGGGAACCCCTGCTATAGACCTAACATGTCCTATATAGTTTATACTAACTAGCTGTTTCACTTCTACTTTGCATGGTTAGTTGTGTCTGATTTATAGTTTTCTTATTTGCTTAAATTTTTGACTATTTTCCATTCTGGTTTCCTTGACGCTTCACTGTTTTTTCCACGTCAATGCTCGATCTTACGGTGCTAACCCATCATATTGTAGTTGCATTATAGATAGACACTGGTGTATTGGTAGCATATTGCCTGAACTGGAGGAAAAAACCCGATACACAGCTAAGAATATACTGAAGATTCCATAACAACAGGTAACGTGTATGAATGATCAGACTCTGTACAATAATAAAATGAAAAATACTTCTATTCCATTAACAATTTGTCTATTTCTGATGTCTGAATGATTACTGCTGTAAAAAAAAAACATTCTGATGTCAAAAAATCATTACTAACATTCTATTCTGAGTTTAATACCTGTGGAGATCTAGATTTAAAAAAAAAAAATCAAATATATCTTTCAATTTAGCAGGGATTTGTAATAAATCACAATAAATAATTCATTGTAAATCAATAAATTATGCTTTCAGCTTAGGACATTCTCTAATTTGGTTCTATAGGGTGATCTTACATATTGCAGCCTAAAAATATAGTGAGAATATACAAAATATTATATTTGTTATTGTAGGTACCCATCATTTGTGTTAGTTAATCAGGTTCCATAAATATGCAGATAATATATACTCCTTTATGCTTAAAGGTATAGTGATAGAAATAGATTTACTAGAGCACAGACCCTCCCTAGAAGTAATATGTAATAACCAACAACAGGTAAATAAAATACTTGTGCATTCAGTTTCATACACATCGTAGGTGATCAGCAATTTTTCCAAAGTCCCCAAACTCTGAATTATCATTTAACAACGTCCCTGCCTGTTGGTGAAATCCATAAAAGTGCATTTATGGCAATGGCACGAATACATCGTCCCCCTGTGGCATATGTGAATGAGAGGATGAAAGTATAGCTGTAGTACTGGGACACTTGAAACACAAACAATGTAAAGAGAATCGGTTGTTATGGTACATGGAATGCCCTTCAATTAATCTAACTTGTTTCATGTTTTGTATTAACATTATTTGATATAAAGATTACACCTCAGGCTTTAGTAAAGGTAATATATATACACTGCTCAAAAAAATAAAGGGATCACAAAAATAACACATCCTAGATCTGAATGAATTAAATATTCTTCTGAAATACTTTGTTCTTTACATACTTGAATGTGTTGACAACAAAATCACACAAAAATAAAAAAAATGGAAATCACATTTTTCAACCCATGGAGGCCTGGATTTGGAGTCACATTCAAAATTAAAGTGGAAAAACACACTACAGGCTGATCCGACTCTGATGTAATGTCCTAAAAACAAGTCAAAATGAGGCTCAGTAGTGTGTGTGGCCTCCATGTGCCTGTATGACCTCCCTACAACGCCTGTGCATGCTCCTAATGAAGTGGCGGATGGTCTCCTGAGGGATCTCCTCCCAGACCTGGACTAAAGCATCTTCCAACTCCTGGACAGTGTGTGGTGCAATGTGACATTGGTGGAAGGAGCGAGACATGATGTCCCAGATGTGCTCAATTAGATTCAGGTCTGGGGAACGGGCTGGCCAGTCCATAGCATCAATGCCTTCGTCTTGCAGGAACTGCTGACACACTCTAGCCACATGAGGTCTAGCATTGTCTTGCATTAGGAAGAACCCAGGGCCAACCACACCAGCATATGGTTTCACAAGGGGTCTGAGGATCTCATCTCAGTACCTAATGGCAGTCAGGCTACCTCTGGCGAGCACATGGAGGGCTGTGCGGACCCCCAAAGAAATGCCACCCCACATCATTACTGACCCACTGCCAAACCGGTCATGCTGGAGGATGTTGCAGGCAGCAGAACGTTCTCCACGGCGTCTCCAGACTATGTCACGTCTGTCACATGTGCTCAGTGTGAACCTGCTTTCATCTGTGAAGAGCACAGGGCGCCAGTGGCGAATTTGCCAATCTTGGTGTTCTCTGGCAAGTGCCAAACGTCCTGCATGGTGTTGGGCTGTAAGCACAACCCCCACCTGTGGACGTCGGTCCCTCATACCACCCTCATGGAGTCTGTTTCTGACCGTTTGAGCAGACACATGCACATTTGTGGCCTGCTGGAGGTCATTTTGCAGGGCTCTGGCAGTGCTGTTCCTCCTTGCACAAAGGCGGAGGTAGCGGTCCTGCTGCTGGGTTGTTGCCCTCCTATGGCCTCCTCCAAGTCTCCTGATGTACTGGCCTGTCTCCTGGTAGCGCCTCCATGCTCTGGACACTACGCTGACAGACACAGCAAACCTTCTTGCCACAGCTCGCATTGATGTGCCATCCCGGATGAGCTGCACTACCTGAGCCACTTGTGTTGGTTGTAGACTCCGTCTCATGCTACCACTAGAGTGAAAGCGCCGCCAGCATTCAAAAGTGACCAAAACATCAGCCAGGAAGCATAGGAACTGAGAAGTGGTCTGTAGTCACCACATGCAGAACCACTTCTTTATTGGGGGTGTCTTGCTAATTGCCTATAATTTCCACTTGTTGTCTATCCCATTTGCACAACAGCATGTGAAATTGATTGTCACTCAGTGTTGCTTCCTAAGTTGACAGTTTGATTTCACAGAAGTGTGATTGACTTGGAGTTACATTGTGTTGTTTAAGTGTTCCCTTTATTTTTTTTGAGCAGTGTATATTAGCCATCTCTGTGTTTGTATTAATATCTTATATCTAATATTTTAATATTGAATATACCGATACTAAAACAAATGTGTTTGTTATTAAAGGAACACTATAGGCACCAGATCACTTCATCTTAATGAAGTGGTCTGGATACATGACCTTGTTATTTTAGTCATGAAATATAAAGTATTGCCTTTTTGAAGATATGGCAATGAAGATTCATTGCAGGGTAAAGCACGGCTCTAGTGGTTGTCCTCTTAACAGCCACTAAATAAGTGGTTTCCAAACCAATCCTCAAGGAACGCCTACCAGTCCAGGATTTAGGGATAACCCAGTTGTGTCGAAGGTGTGTTTAGATGTTTTCTGAAAACACCTTAGACACAACTGGGTAATTCCTAAATTGTGGACTGGTAGGTATTCCTTGAGGACTGGTTTGGAAACCACTGCACTAGAGGGTACCACAACTGGGTCAGACTCGGTTTTGTGATGTTTGACGTTAAACTTTCTCTAATGCTTAACATAGGGATTCGGTGATTGGAGGAGCATGGTGCTTGCTTCATATGTGCTTCTCATTCCCAATGCTTCTATGAGAAGCATTGGATTGGACAAGAAGATTTAGAGGAAGAATACTGCAGAATGATATCACGGTGCAGTGGCTGCACAGAGTGAGACTCGGCGCTGGAAACAAGGTGAGTAAAACCCTTTTTGAAAAATTTTATTTAAGGAGGCTGAACATCTAAAAATTGAATAGAAAGCTATTGCATTAGCAGCACATATCTGCATGCCTATCACTATAGCGTTACATATTCATTGAGGCATTTTCATTATGTCTCTTTTTTTGTGTGTGTTTAATAAATGTAGCAGCATTTTTTGTGTTTTATATTTTACGTCTGGAAGGGTTTTATACTCTATCGATGTACACTTAGGGAACTCCCAATATGACAAATGTAAACCATTTCGTTTTGCGCTTCTGAATATTGAAAAATAACACATATTCCACTACAATTCACGCGTAACAATCATAAACTCTATGCAGTAATGTTTCCAACTCGAGTTTCCTTCCTGAACAAACAGTACACATCTCTCATAATGAATTTGCTCAGGTGAAAACAAATCAGTTGCCCACTTAATCACACATTTTATAAGCTGTGGGGAATTTCTTTGTCCATTTATTGTGAATGGGACTTTATAAAACCACAGCATGGAATGGTCACTAAATGGTCACTAAAAAATAGGGAAAGTAAAACAGAAATATAGGTGGTTACATATAGAAAGTGTTTTTTTGCGAACTTTCTTAATTAAGTCTGGTGTCACCCACTAGACATCCTCTTACGTAATATAATTTCTCTTACATACTTACATCTAAACTGTATTATTTTCTTTGATATACCTTTGACTGGAAGGCTGTTGTGCCAATACTTTTGTGAGTGCATTTTTTTATCTTTTTTATCTTTTTATTATTTGTATCATTAAATATTTGTATTTGTATCATTAAATACTTCACTATATATTGTACCATTTTTATCTCTTTACATGATACTCTGTGTCCACCACTTGGTAAATATAATTACACGTGTGTGATTGTGGTGCCCCCGGTGGTATATGTTTTTTAACTATACTTATTTGTTGGAAGGCTGTTAAGACTGGTTTATAATCAATGGGCATCTCACTTCCCAGATATCTCTCCATTCTAATACTTCATGATTTCCAATTTTATCTACACCCATAGCTACGTATAAGTAAATGTTTTTAAAAACTACCCGTTATGCTAATTATTCCCCACATAGAAGAATGCCTTTATCCCATAAGACAGAATCTATCTGTTTCAGATGTCCTCATAAAAAAGCAGATTTGGGGGGGACCACTGTTTTTGGGGCTGCGCCCATATTCTAAAAAAAGGAGCTCCAATCTTATCTCAAAGCTAGGGTAATGTCCGCCCTGCAATTATATCCCGTTTTCTTCATTCTGGGTCGTCTCCCTAATGATTTTATTACTCATAAAAAAAAATATATATTTCTCACTACAATGGGAGCTGTGCGTCGCAAGACCATATTGCTGGTCGAGCTTCAACCAAAAACAAGAAAATGTTTTACAAACCTGGAAAGTTTACAGTTCAACACAAAATTAAAGCAACATTAGCGTACACAGCCTGATTCTTGTTTGAGCTGGTGGCAGAGCACAATCCCATGCAAGGCATATCAAACCATTAGTATAATACCTTCTGTATTCTCATTTCTCCAAGTTCCATAGACAGATGGAATAAATGTGAGAGAATTGCAAACTGATATTGTTTAATGTTTGTTTTCATTCATTTTGTGTTGGCAGTACAGGCATCATAGTTGAAACTCTGCAATGGTAGTTGGTTATCTCACTTGTAATGCTCATCTGCATTGATTTCTTGGTCCTCACGTTTTTCATGACAATATTGCTTTTGTTTGTTTTTATATTCTCTATCAAGGGTTGTATTTTAAATTAAAAAAGTATAAAAAAATAAATAAAAATGTTGTGTTCTGAAAAGTGGTCCCAAGTACTAAAAGTGGGCAGTCACCATGGAATCCTGTGGAACTAGCAGGTATATTACATTGGTAACTCTTACTTTTTATGCAAAACATTCATTGGCCTGGAACTGAACGTTTTGTTGGGCCTAATTACATGAATACATAAAAGGAACACTTCAAGCCCCACAACCACTACAAAACACTACAGTGGTTATGGTGCCAGAAGTGCCCTAGCATCTCCCATTGTAAGCAGTCAAACCTTTTGTTTGGCATGTTTCAAAATTTTATTAAAGAATTGCTAAGTACACATGTGACAAAGTACATCACAAAAATATTTCACAAAAGTGATAAGCTAACGTTCTATACACATTCCACTAAGTCACAGGTATTTAATGGTCTATGTTACAGTCGGGTGGTTAATGTATCATATGGCAATACGTGTATATGCATGTCTTTTTTCTTTCTTTTTTATTAACAGGATGGATGGAGAAGAGAAGGACAGCGCTCTTTAAAAATACACATGCTTATTGCATCTGTATGATGAGGATGCTCACACACCATCACATCTCAAAATCATGTGACTCCTTTCCTATTAACAGGCAGAATGAAATTAATAACAATAATAAAAACAAATATAACCAAAATGTAAGTGATGTAAAAATTTATAATTTATTCCACATTAACAAAACACAAGATAAAGAATTCAAAGCAAAATGTTGAATGTGATGTTTTAGAAATGCACTTCAAAGGCAGTTTAATGGATTTAAGTGTCATGTTGCACTAGGTCATTGGTTGTTTTTAAAGATTCACAGTGTGCAGATGACAATTAAGTAGTACATCAGATTAAAGGGACACTCTAGACCTTTAAAGCCTTTTAGCTTGCAGAAGTGCTTTACATGTGACGAGTGTGTCCTTTTTTCATTTTACAGCAAGTGCAGATTTCAACAGAAATGATAAATTTTATAAATTAAAACTATAGTAGTATGAAACACAGCCAGGTTACAGTGCTGCCACCACACCACATGTGTTCCCTATTAAGGATTAATACGTGTGTAGGAGTTTAGAGATATACCCCTCTCTGTCTTATAAGAGATTTTACCTTTTAGTTTAAAGCAGCAAAGTGAATTGTTAGTGTAGGACTTACCTAAGAGGTTTGCCTTGGCTTGGCAGGTAAGCTTACACTTGAATGGCCATTGGAGTGGTACTAAAAACCTCCAGTTATTAATATGTGCCTAGGGATTTGGGATAATGTGCAGGTATAATTTTTCTTTGAATGTTATAATGTAACTTCCCCCAACCCAGCTATCACTCACTCAACCGGTCCTGTTACTTCCTGGTTTGGTTTGCTCAGTGGAGTTAAACTCAAGAGGCAGCAATTGCTCGGAGCACCTGCCTTGCAAAGTCTTCTTATTGAGCCGCATTAGGAAGTCTGTGATTGGACAATCACAGAAAGTCTGGGCAGGGTTAGAAGGGGAGGGATAGCAAAGGCTTCATATAATAAACCTGCAGCTTTTGATATTTCAGATATACACCCAATGAAAAAATGCATAATTAAATGCATGCATGTTTTATTTTGAGATATATCTACTAAACAGGGATTTTATTTTTGGGCGATAAAAAATATGAGTGGTGCTTGATCTATTGCATTCAGTTCATGTGCTGTTCTTCCTATATGATACCTGTTGTCCTAAGTGATCCACAATAACAATGCATATGTGAGTAACAAGGACTTATACGTGGGTATTGTTATCTGTTAATCTAATCTTAGAGAAAGAGGATTGGAAGAAATTTCATCTAAGCAAAGATCTAAATACAATAAAACTGAACTTTTCATTTCTACGCCTAAAATTATTTTTTGAGCCATTGTTGTAAAATAAAGTTGAAGACAGTTACTTACAGTGAAAAAGAATGGCCAAGTACAAAACATATGCAAAGGTAATGTGACAAAAAATAAATCACATTTCAATAAATAGAAGTTATAGGGCAATTATTGTAGGCAGGTTTTACGTTATTATATAACTGTAGTCGAGTATTAAATATCCCTGAAAAGATTTTAGTGATCAGCATCATGCTCTCTACATAATGTAATTGTATGCAGATGTACTGCCGGTTATCAGATTGCTGTGTTAATGATATTAGTTATGAGTATTTTCATTTCATGGTGATCTTTTAAGTAAACTATTCAAATTTCATGTACCGTACATGGGGACAGAACAGCTAAGTAACATTTGATGAATATTTTTTTTTTCTTTTTTTTTTTTTTAAGGCAAAATAAAAAGACATTTTCATATTGAATAATATACTCAGAAATAAACTCACTAAAGGTTACATTAGTATCATTATATTAAAAAACCTGTCCGGTTTTTGTTTAAACCCATGGACAACCAATCATGATTTATATCAGTGTAACAATCGACCTGGGACACTGTGTTAAGTAACAACAAAGCTTTCTAGAGATACTGTTAAATAATAAAGAAATGCTGGCAGGAGTAATACACAAACAAGGTCGTCACAATAACAGATAATCTCAGTGACCCATAAAGTGTCAATTACCGTCTTAAATTATTGATGTGCAGTTTCTGATGCCAATAACATTCTATTTTTTGTATCTCAATGACTATTACCTTAGCTTTGGGAGAGATACAATGTAATTACAGTGGGTTATTGTGAATAAAAAGTGTTGTTTTTGTGTTGAAGTCCTAAAAGGGGGAAAGTCACCATGGAAACCAGTATACTTGCACATTATGTCTCGAAATATCACATTAAAATTATTTGGACTAAACAGCTAAGCCTTGCTGTAAAGTATATCCCCATTTATATTTATTATATAAATATTGGTTGTTAGTAGTGTTTGTACAATTTGCTCAAAGCATCCTTAGGTTTTCAACCTTTACATTTAATTCTTAAAGGGACACTACAGTCACCAAAACAACTTTAGCTTATTGAAGCAGTTTTGGTGTATAAATAATTTTCCTGCAGTGTCACTGCTCAATTCACTGCCATTTAGGAGTTAAATCACTTTATTTATGCACCTTAGACACACCTCTCTTCATGTGACTTGCGCAGCCTTCCTAAACACTTCCTGTAAAGAGTCAGCTAATGTTTATACATTCATTGCAAATTCTATTTAATTTAAAATGCATTATCCCCTGCACTGTTGATAGCTTGCTAGACCCCACAGAAGCCTCTTGTGTATGATTAAAGTACACTGTAGCAAGCAGGCAATAAGAACTTTTAAAGTAAGTTACATCTAATTGAAAGTGAAACCATTTTTTATATGTCATGCATGGTGTGTGAGTCACAGCCAGGGTAGGTGTGGCCAGGGCTGCATGGACAAACAAAATGACAGTGAATTGAGCAGTGAGACTGCAGGATCATGATCTATACATTAAAACGGCTTCATTCAGCTAAAGTTGTTTTGGTTACTATCCCTATAAGAAACACTTTTTAAAGACAGCTCATTATTACAGTAAGGTTTAAAATAAATATAGGTAAAGAAAATAAATCAGCTTGTTAAGGAATAGGACAATTGGCACATTACTTGGTTTCTAAAGAAGTTCCTGTGTAAGTTAACCACTTGAATGAGAAATTGAGCATCATGGAGATATGACTATTTCGATCGGTCACATGTAGGAGGACGCCAGATACGTATCATTTCATTGTGGGTGTCTTGGAGCTAATTCAGCTTGCCACCATATCAACACATAAGGAGATGCTTGCATTCACACGCTAAACAAAGGCTCCCTGCCAGAGGAGAGACACAACCAAATGACTAATGGTATGAAGATGAGAGGAAGGAGGCAGAAGAAACACAAATCAAAAGAAGATAAGAATAAACAAAAGACAGATTGGAAAAAAATGCAACATCAAGTGCAGAAATAAACTGAGTGCGAGGTGGAGAGAATGCCGGATATATGTATATATATATATATATATGGTAAAGGGGGAGAGAAACATTGAATATGAATTGGAAGAAAAGAAAAAAAGAGAGAGAAAATAAAAAGTTTTAATACAATCAATTTGTAAATACTTCACTCTACAGTCTCCACTATGATAGTCATAGATGTGCAGTTTCTGATGCCAATAACTATTCCTCACACATGTGGTTTCATATTCCTGGACCCACGCATTTTACTGAAGTAAATTAGTAGTAGTTTTCATAAAACAAAATATTACACAAGTCTTCTCCCACTCCTGCATGTTTAATAATTCGTAGAAGAAATTCACAGTTGGAAGAGAGGTTTGGTAAGAGAAAAGGAAGTTTTCCTTGTGGACAATTAGTAATGAAGATACAGCCTACTGTGGAGGGGGGAGAACAATGGTGGTAGGCGCAGAGTCATTGTAGAGAAACAAGCTGGTATGATACAGTGAATGGGGACAGGTGGTAGGAGCAGAGTCATTGTACAGAAACAAGCTGGCATGATACAGTGAGTGGGGACGGGTGGTATAAGCAGAGGTATAGGGTGGAGCAAAAGATAAAGTTACTTACTGACGAGTATAATAAACATTACAGCACACACCAATCCCATGATGATTATCATCTGAAAAGAAAGAATAGAAATATAATAAATTGCACAGGTGAGAAAATCAGCATTTTCAAACTTTGCTCTTGGAATATTTCGGATTTTTGTTTATATTTCGTTTATTTGTTCGGTAGTTTTCAAACTACCGAACGACCGACCACCCCTCTGGCTCATTATTACTAAAGGAAACCTTCAATTAAGCACTCATCTTGTTTGCACGAAAGGAGGCAGCGGGACTTGGTCGTAGAGTGTCTGGAACTAAAATCAGACACTCGACTTCCCAAAACACCGGTCAAACTGACGAACGCCTGCTTCCTTTTCTCGAACAGTTAGGAGAGCGCTGATCGGTAGTTTGGTTCCCACGAACCAGGGGAACAATCGCTGCTATGAGCTACAGGGATCCATTTATGAATTTGTTCGGTTTTATGACTTAACTAAATAGACTGACCGCACAGCTTAAACACATAGAACTGTTCTGGTCAGGAGCCTCATGTGCGGTCGGTCAAATGGGACTTCCATGAAACTCGAAAACCCAAATGTGACATTTGTGGGGGTCCTGTATGTTTTGGGGTGTTTTCCAAATATTGTGTTCCCTCTGCCCAGAGATAACTGAGTTATTACTTTATCTGACCCAATTATCTCCAGGCAGAGAGGAGGGAATTAACTGTTTGTACTGGGAGTGTCACTGTTTGTTCCTGTATTGTTATTGGTTGTACTAAGTTGTGTCCCTGTTTTCCACCAGGCCCAGGGGGTGTTCCCTTGGCCTGGAGAATCGCATAAAAGCCAGTGTGGCACAATAACATTTCATTCCTGTTACATCCTTCATCATGTTACGGCTGATGTTTGGGTACCTTATTACTGCTTTGGGGAAATTCTGCTTGAACGCTTCATTTACTCTGGAATATTAGACAAATGGAGATCCGAACAGCGAGCTATAATCACTCTTGCTCATAGCCGTTCAGGTAAAAACCGACAAACCCCTAGCTACCACTTCAGGGTTCGTCACAGCACATAATTTTTTTTTTCCACTTTAAATTTTTATTTGATTTTAAACAAGAATATTTACATATACAAATTCCAGAATAGAATTATCCTCAAAGTGCATATAGAAGTACATCAAAAACAAAGAGCAAAAAGTTCAAATCCTATTATTAGGTGCATATATAATTTCGTATAAAGATATTGCACGTGCGTTACAAATTCGTGAACATTTAAATCGATACATTAACATAAAAATACATTACAACTATTTCGAATACATAAAAAAACAATAACAAAAAAACCCATAAGAAAACAAGACACCCGGAGAAGGTAGTGAAAAGGATAAACTAAAACTCAGTCAGTAGTGATGTCCCGAACGGTTCGCAGACACACAGACCTCACAGTCAGCAGACACATTCCAGCAAATAAGCACGGGACCCTCCCTCCCAGACCCTCCCACCTCCTGGACAGCTCACTAAGAATGCAGCTTCAAAATGGATGCTGTCCAGGAGGTGGAAGGGTCTGGGAGAGAGGGTCTACTGCTGATTGGCTGGAATGTGTCTGCTGACTGTGAGGTACAGGGTCAAAGTGAGTCCGCGGCGAACCGTTCGTGGCGAACCGTTCGCGAACCGTTCGGGACATCACTATCAGTCAGCCATATCCTAGCATTATATAAGAGATATATTAGTAATAAGCTATCCAAGATAGCATCCTTAATTATAAAATCATCTTCAGCGAAAGGAAGGTAAAAAAAAAAAAAGGAAATAAGACCAGGGTAATATATGATATATGAATTAATCAACTTATAGTATATAAACCAAACATCCCAAATCATGTTGTATTTTGGTAAATGGTTATTACTATAATATATTGCTTTCTCCATCACTCCTTGGTAATTAATCTGAGCTTTCATTTATTGTATATTAGGGAGCTCCATCTCTCTCCAATATCTAGCCATACAAAGCTTAACAGCCATCAATATATGTACGGTAAGATAAATCGATGGTTTTGACAGAGAAGGAAGGTTCAAATGAAAGAGGAATCTCTCTGAGGTTACAGTAACATTTAATTTTAAATCTGCTAAGATTTTAGTAACTTCTGATTTCCGATGCTACTCTCTCTCTCCCCCTCCTTCTCTAATAAATTGTAAGAATATTTTTAAATCTATATAATCTAAAAGTGATATCAAGTCAAAAGTGTTGAAGTGTTTCTTATATTTGTAAATTATGAATGATAAAGTGTCAAATTATCATAAATTAAATGTTTAAGATTTGGAGATTGCATTATTGATACAATCGATACAGTATCTTACGAGATAATATATCTATAAGACAGTGTAAAGCAATCTTTAGATAAATGTAAAGTGCTAAGTGTTATTCTATCAGAGAAAGTCCTAAGGACCCTCCCATATAATCTAAACAGTGAAATGTTTTCATAACAATAATATATAAGTGATATGATCATATAAGCGAAGAGTGCATAATAAAAGAAACTTTAATTAAGAAGATAGGAAAGATTAACAGGGTGGGGAGGGGGGAGAGGGAGGGGGCAAGGATGGACTATAATTGCCTAATCCAGCATTCCTATACTTTTTAGTCTGGGGATATCTTCCAAAGGATCTTTAACAATTACGTTTTTCCTATTGTGCCAAATTAACAATTTAGTGGGAAATCCCCATCTGTAATTTATATTCTTTGATCTGATCACCTCAACACATCAAATCTAGCATTGCATAAAATACTGACAATGACCTTCAACGGGTCTTGTGACATACTATCTAACTCTATGCAATGACTTTTATTGTGTAACTCTTGTTTTTTTCCATCTCATCGTATCTTTCATCCAGGCAGAACGAGATAAATGCTGCATTTTAAACTTGGGAACAATCACGTGCCTTCCTTTTAATTCTATATCACAAAGGCATTAGCTGTAGATATGTTTGCTCAAGGACGAGTATACTGAGGCAGAGGTATCTACAACAACACAGCAATTCTAATACAGAACAACAGCAAAATGTATCTTTACACGTGGCGGTGAAATGGCTAATAAGGTGAGACCATCATTCATTCCTGTGTGCAGATTTCATAAATAAACGATGAGAAAAAAAAATACTAAAAAATATGCAAATGTCTTACCATGCATGCCTATTGCTTATAATTGTGTTATTCTCTTTGCAACCCACCCATCATTGTTACTTGAACCAAGCATATATCAGGACCTGTTATTTTCTCAAAGTTAACACACCTGGATTAGAACACACCTATTGGGATATATAAGACTGGCCTCCGAGTGTTTAGAGGCTTTCTAAATCACATTTAATATTTCATTGATTAGAGGCCTACACTGGTGTGTTGCCTTTTGCCTTCTTTACTCTTTTCCATTTCTTTGGAAGTAATCCTTATCCCCTTCTTTCACCTATCTTACCTTGCAGTTCTTCCACCAGTATTTTCTCTTCAATTTGGCGGCGCTCGTCTCAAACTGCGAAGCTCCAGCCTGAAGCGCATCTGCCCGGTTATCCAGCTCCGAGAGCTTCTGATCTCTATCCAGCACCTTTTCCACATTCACCCGCATGATTTCCACCACCTAGTGCCAACATTAAAACTCATTATGAGGATCAAGGTTCTGCAGATCAGGAAATTAGGACCATATAATAAAATATAAACCAAAGTCCTACATAATAGACAGTGTGATAATGAGATCCAAGTCATGGAAGTATATTGAAGAGCGAGGGATCAATGATACATATACCAAGGAGCACTGACACAAATACAACGGGCAGTCTTGAAAAAGTCCTTAGATGGACTACAATGTTGATACATTGTTTATTGTTATTTGCTATGTATATGTTATTGGTATTTATTTAGTGCCAACTTATTCCACAGCGCTTTACAATATTATGGAAGTGGGAGCTTCAACACCCACACCCCTAACATACCTTAACCACAGTTGCACTACCTCACGATAACAGAAGAAAAAGGCAGAGAAGCCAACCAAATAGACGGAAATATTGCACTAGAAACAACCCCCAACTACACACACAGACTGGAAAAAGTCAAACCACGCACTAAACCACACACAAAGCGTCCTGAACTTTGATAAAGAAGACCCATACTGAAGTAACAGGGACGACATACACCCCCCCAACCCCACCCATACCCCGGACCACATACAGACCTACGACATGAGAGAATTAACTGCACCAACAACCATTGATACTGTGACAATAGCGAAACCTAAGTATACAACCCTAGGCTAACAGAGGAGCTAATAGCAACACAACATTTGCACACTTAAAACTAAACTACTAAAGACAACCATCCCGATATCGGTAATGATGACTTACAAACCGGCTTTTGAAGGCCGTACACAAGATACATACCTTGCTAAGAGACCTATTAAAGCTTCCGCAGAGATCTGCGTATCTCAAAATACTGTACGCTCCTACAAACATCAGAAACCTGCGTGTTTCACACTGTTTACCAACTAAATGCTTGTTACAACATGGAAAACATCTTAATAAAAAGATTTACAAAAAAAAAAAAAAAGAACTTTAACAACAAGAAGGGCAATAACAAATTGATACAGGAACAATAGGTAGATGATATATGTATATTCAAATATACATAGCGCATATATATGATATCATTTGACAGATTTGTGTTATAAAACAATAATCTAACAGAAAGTAACCAATAATTACTGCCATTCAAAGTAAATGTGACACATAACTTTATGGTAATATGAACAACTCACAATGCTGCTATAAATGGATGGTGACACACCATAGGATTGGATACCAAATGGGGATGCATGGACAGACATGGGTGAGGTACGAGTGTAAAAATAGGTTTCATTCGGCAATATGTACATTTGGTCACATTTGTTTTTTGCCTGCAGAAACACTCTTTCAAAATAGATTTGAGAGCAAAATGTGGCCTAGATACAGGACAGAGATAGGAAGAATAGTGACACAGACAGTCACAGAATTAAGATATAGATCTATGATACAGTATAGAGAGATATATAGTGATAAAATCATATAAAGCAACAAGGTGACTGTATGAATATGTCTAGTCATACAGATCTGCATTACATCCTAGCAGATACAATGTAAATAAAAGATGATAAAGGGGGGAATTTGACAGAACATTCACAGCATTCACAGTGAATTTAGAGAGAAAGTACTGATAGAGAGAGATGGTCAGTAGTTAGAATGGCGTAATATAGATCAGGGAAATGATCACAAGGAAACAATGTGAATTCTCCAAACTAATAATATTGTAAAACCAGCAGTAGTATGGATCTAATGAGAAATTCGTTTGGTTGTAAACCTATTACAAAAAGCAACAAATTGAAAATACAATGACCTAGAACAGAGTTGTTGTTTTTTTTTTAACATTTTTGACCCAAGGCACACTTTACCAAGACACACCTCAATTCTGTAACCTTATCAGCAGTTTATAAATGTCACATTTTGTTATTCGAGAGGTATTCATAAAGCTCACTAAACTGACTTACTAGTTCTTATTGTTTGCAAAACTTGAATCACAATTTCAATACTGACACTTGTTAGAGAATCATGCCTTCAGCATATTACTTTCCAGAAGTCAAATTGTTTGTGACACACTTTTAAGTGGCTTGAGGCACACTGGATGAAAGCCACTGACCTAGAATTCACTTTTAAAGCAATTGTCACTACAAGTTCATTTCTGCTGTCTTTACTGCCATCTTATGGACAGAATATATACTACAGGCTGAAAAAAAGTGCAAAACTAACATGGTTATTCACTAAAAGGTGAACTGTAAATTTAAGGGCAAAGTGGTCGAATTGGAAAAAAATCCAGTTTGAGTACTGTGGCTTTAAATTTGTAATTCTCTTTCAATTCACTTTGAATCCTCACTCAATTCACTTTGAATGCAAACCGCTGACAGACATGCTTGGGAAGGTCGCGCCCACCTCCTTACACCGCTTCAAACATACCCAACTTGTTAACTTTGTCCACACCCTGCCACAAGGAACCACAATCACCAGAGACCACACCACATTCAAAACAGTTTGCATGCACCCAGACCCTCAACCACACGGAATTTCCTTCCTATACTCAATGCTCCAGGATGAGACCCCCCGTAGAAAAGCCCCTCTTTATGGGAAAATGGGAAAGGGCAATGAACAAGACGTTCACTAAAAAAGGAGTGGGAAAACATATGCTATCTTACATACCACTGCTCGGCCTATAGTAGAACACAGGAGATGGCCTTTAAAATATTGACTTACTGGTACCGCACACCACATCTCCTCCACAATATTGACCCAGAACACTCTGATTTGTGCTGGAGATGTGAAAAAGAATTAGGCACCACGATACACATCTGGTACATCAGTGCGTGTATAGTGGATGCAGTGTGTGTGTGTGTAGTGGATGCAGTGTGTGTATATTGTGTATATAAAATATACATATACACAATGTGTGTTTGGATGTAAGCATGTTTTTTGTATGGAGTATGTGTGCAGTGTATACACATACAGAGACACACAAATACACACATACAGAGACACACACATACACATACTGACACAGCGATACACACACAATGACACTCATTTTCCCACACACAGATACACATACATTCATGTACACAGATACACACTGACACACAAATACACACACACACTGACACAAAAGGACACTCATATACACATACACGCAGAGACAGGTGAGGGTGACCGTGTGGTAGGGAGTGTGTGTGCAGGTAACAGTGTAGGGGGGCAGGGTGAAAAGGGGTTACAGTGGGCGGCGGGCAGGGGGAGAAAGTGTTACAGTGGGCGAGCAGGGGGAGAAAGGGTTACAGTGTAGGGGGCAGGGGGAGAAAAGGCTACAGTGGGGGGCAGAGGGAGTGAAGGGGTTACAGTGTGGGGAGGGGGGCAGGGAGTGAAGGGGTTAGTGTGGGGAGGGGTGCAGGGAGTGAAGGGGTTAGTGTGGGGAGGGGGCAGGGAGTGAAGGGGTTACAGAGTGGGCAGGGAGTGAAGGGGTTACAGTTTGTGAGGGGGCTGGGAGAAAATAATTAACATTGGGGGGCAGGGTCTGGGGGCTGTGTCCTACCTTCATTGAATTCCCTGGTGGTCCAGTGTCTCTCCCTGGTGTCTCTCCCTGGTGGTTCGGTGGGTTAACGCTCTGGGAGCTCGCAAGACTTCTATCACACGGTCTGCAGCTCTGCACCTGGCAGAGCTGCAGACCGGAGGTGCTGGGCAGACTGATTGGAGGGAGCCCGGCGGCATACAGGGCAAGCTGTCGGGCTTCCTCCTGGTGTCAGTCTGCTTGCCCGAGTCCCCTGCGGCCCTGGATGTGTGGTTCAGCGCGACCCACTGGGAATTGCCCTGCGACCCACACTTTGGGAACCGCTGGTATATGCCATTACCTGCTGTAACTTAAAGGGACCCTAAAGTCACCAAACTAACTTTAACGTAATAAAGCAGTTTTTGTGTATAGAGGATACCCCTGCAGTCTCACTGCTCAATTCTCTGCCCTTTAGGAGTTAAATAAGTTTGTTTATACTGCCCTAGCCACACCTCCATGCATGTGTCTTACACAGCCTTTGTAAACACTTCCTGTAAACAGTTACACTTCCTTTATTGCACGGTCTGTTTAACTTCTTCTAGATCCATATTAGATTAATATGGGGGACATCACCTCTGTTTACATACCAGGCTGCTTCTACCTCCTACTACATGACTTGGGCCTTTCTGACTGTCCTATAATATGGATCATGCTGTACATATAAATTCAAATGAACATCAGGTAGAATTGTTCTAACGATATATTGAGCAGACATTGGGTGTTATACGGTCAGATATATATCTGTCACTTTATTTAATTGTAAATAAATATATAGCTTACAGGGTGCATTAACAATTAAACTAAAAAAAAGCACATATCAAACCAAGGAAAAAAGTTTTTCTTCTAAACTTAAAGAAAGACAAACTATTGGCATCAGAGCTCATATCTGATAATAGTCAAATCATGCCTGTTGTGTGGAGTGTGATAGAGAAAATGTGTGTTTCCTATTCACATATTAACCAAATAGCAGTGTAGCCAGTTACCTCATTCACCTGGGCCTGTGCTTGAAGTAGTTTACGATTGCCGTTTGGGGGTGGCCCTCCTGAAGCTGACCTGAGAAGAAATAAGATGATTAATGTGATTCAGGTTTGATTCATTTTCTCATTCATACAAATACAATGCTATCTGATGTCTCTCCATTTGTACAGATGTCCTGTACTCATGATCAACACAGATTTTTTTTATTTTTTTTTATTCTATATTTTTGCAGTGCAGGCAAATAACACAAGCAGGCAAGAGGTGCCCCAACGGCAGTCTTCCAGCTTTTCCCACGCTTAACATGCAGGGCACAAGATTAACATGCACAATTTTATGTTTTAATCAGGCTTAAGCTTTCGGCTTTAAACGTAGATTGAAAATATGGTTAAGATAGGACGAAGGTATGCAATTCGAGTAAAGCTGAGTGAGTCGGAAGCTTAGCGATAGCGAGTTGCAATAGCAACAGGTATGTTTACAAGATATGTATAGACATGGCTGACATAGGTTAGTAACACATTAAATTGTGCTTCCTCCCAGCAAGCTGGTTTGTTAACTTATGTATGGGAGTTGGGCTTATGGGTAACCAGAGCCCTCCTGGCTTTTAAGGCGATAGATTAGTGGTCTCATGGGTAGGTCTGCTGGACCAGCCTTGGAAGCAAGATTTTGAGACTATTCTCTGGTATGGATAGCAGTGTATGCTGAGTTAAATTGCTTGTTACATGTACGTTGTGCTACTAGGACATTGGGCATAGTGGATAGTTATCGACCGTGGGGCTAGTCATGCACCTGGCTAGCCCCGAGCCTGCCGGGATCTGTTCCTCACACTTTTCCTCCTGGAGGTATTGCTGGGGACTCTGCGTTTGCCGGAGTTCCGATGGGTGGCAGGAGGTGCTTTCTGGCCCGACCAGGTGTGAGTATGCCTCGCGGGTGCTGTGGCTTGTCTCAGGTATGTGACTTGTTTTCTTGTCCCGGTCGTGGGCTGCTTAGGGTGTACAGCCTCTGCTGATTTCTGTGCCGTAGGTGCTCTGGACCCCTCTCTGACCTCTGGTGGCCTGTGTGGCTTGTGTGTGTGTTCTAGGCGAGCCCAGAATCTCTCCCACATTGCTTCGAACCTCGCGTTGGAGGCCGCCACCCAGTCACTGGGAGTCTGCTGCTGTGCATTGGTGCCGTCGGCCATTTTTGTCCGGCCTCGTGGCTCTCGCTTGTCTGTAGCGTGTGGTCGGTTATTCAGCTCTGTTGTGTGAACCGGGATAACCCCCACCGGTACTGGGGGAGGAGGGGAAGGCTTTTTCCCGGGGGTCCAGTCTCTGTTTTCATGCCCGGGGAGCGGCCGTCTCCCTGTGGCATGGTCGTGGGTAGGCTGCGGGCCTCGATGTGTCCAGTTGGCTGCCCCGGTACTCGTGAGAGGTACCGTTCGGTACAGCAGCCCCTCGTGCTTATGATTATCTTGGCCTGCGGCTTGTAGGGAGTAGTGACTGGGTGTCATTCCCCATTTTCTGTCCCCAGACGTGAGAGCTCTTGCCCTGCACGTCCGGGCTGCTTGTTTGCTTGGCTCTGCCCCCGATCAACACAGATTCAACAAACTGGAACCACTGATGTGAGCACGTGGTATGTGGGTGGGCCCAGACCCTTTGCAGAGTCAATTTGCTCTTCTTGTTCACAACATGGGTCACCATGTCTGCAATAATGTTTCTTGTTGAAAGTTTTTCTTTACATGTATCTATATACGAGGACTATATGTAGGATTCCTTTAGTGATGAGTTCTCAGAAGGAAACACTATACTTACCATGATACTCAGCAATCCTTCTAAGTACAGAGGTGTACAGTTTCCAATTGTCTGACCCATCGTATATTCAAAGATGCCCATCCACTGCGCATAGGGTGAGGAGGGAGTCATTCAGCTCCCAGCAGCTTAATAAGAGGGGGAACCAACCTTGTTTTATTCGACCCTCTATACACAGACACAGAGAGTACAGAGAGTGGAGCATTGCCAGTAACCTGGTCCTTATCTCTCCAGTGTATAACGTCTGGGCTGTTTCTATTATCAGCGGTAAGTTTATATCTGGTAATGAAATAGCTGTTATTTCATTGAAATTCATAGGGAAACTGCAGTTTATTTAGAACAAGTAGAATTTGTCGAAAGTAGATAGTAGAACATAGAGAAAGGAGAGAAAGATCCAACAGTATAGAAATAGAAATAACTGCTTTATTAGCACTGAATACAAGTGTTCTCCTTAAACTAATATGGACATCTATATCTGCAAACGTTCCACAGATGCTCTACCAGTTGGGAAGTCAAAGTGCTCTTCTAATGCCCAAAGGGGGTATGGTTCCTTTAGAGCAGTGGTAGTGTCACTGCCTTAGAACTGGGAAACCTAGCTTCGCATTTTGGTTAGGCCATCTTACCAGTAGGCGTCCTAGGTCAAGATATCTAACGATATATATCTACCTCAAACCTGAATAGATTGTAGGCTTATTTCAGCAGGGCCTTCAGTACCTCTAAATATCCCCTTTGTATAATTGTCGTAGAGCCGTAGAATGTGGATCCTTACAGAACTGCGGCCACTTGGAGATGTTGAGCAGCAAATGCAGACCTGCAGGGGAAGGATTGGAACTGACCTCAGAACCAGGTGGAACATTCTTGAAACCAGGAACTGACGGGAATTCGCCAGAGTAGACTTTCTCAGTGTTCATTTTCAGAAAGTCTAATACGGTGTTTTAGAGCTTAGCACGTGTGTTTGTATTTAAAACTAACAAACTAATTGCGTTTCTTGTGACCCCGTTGGGTCTCCCAATGTGTTAAACTTGAAAATGATCTACAATGTTTCCAACATATTAATTGCCACTGAAGATGTCTAAAGGTGTCTTGTGCACTCCAGGTTTGGACAACTAGAACTTGTTTTGGTAACGAGGGAGCGTCATTTCCAGCTATTAAAATGTAGATGTGATTCTGCTTCACACATTGATGAGTAATATATTGATGACTCGTCACCCCACTTCTTTAATTCAAACCCTGGACTACAGACCCATACAGGGTTGTTCACTAATGTGAGATTTCAGAGTGAATTAAAAGTGAATTTCAAATCTTGGACCAGAGTAGCTGCACTGGAAGTATCGCTGAATTATAGAATTTTTCTGTTTCAGCTATTTTTTTTATTTTTTTTTAAATTCTTTATTTTATTTGTGCATAGATAGATCACATCTGGCTTACAATGCCACAACAGCTAGAGTAAGCATTTTTTGACATAGCTTGACAGTAGTTAGGCATTAGTGGATACTGCACAGTTTTATATATAATAACATTGCTTATCTAAATGTTGTTCTATGTTGCTGCATATAGAAGGTAAATTACAAGATTAAAGGACCACTCTAGGCACCCAGACCACTTCAGCTTAATGAAGTGGTCTGGGTGCCAGGTCCTTCTAGGGTTAACCCATTTTTTCATAATTATAGCAGTTTCAGAGAAACTGCTATAATTATGAATGGGTTAAGCCTTCCCCCTAATCCTCTAGTGGCTGTCTCATTGACAGCCACTAGAGGCGCTTGCGTGCTTCTCACTGTGATTTTTCACAGTGAGAGCACGCCAGCGTCCATAGGAAAGCATTGTAAATGCTTTCCTATGAGACCGGCTGAATGCGCGCGCAGCTCTTGCCGCGCGTGCGCATTCAGCCGGCGGGGTGGATCGGAGGCGGAGAGGAGGAGGAGAGCTCTCCGCCCAGCGCTGGAAAAAGGTAAGTTTTACCCCCTTTCACCCTTCCAGAGCCGGGCGGGAGGGGGTCCCTGAGGGTGGGGGCACCCTCAGGGCACTATAGTGCCAGGAAAACGAGTATGTTTTCCTGGCACTATAGTGGTCCTTTAAGCATAGCAGAGTAATATATGTTTAGTGCTATAAAGTAAGGTGTACCTATTGCAGATTGTGCTAGGTGTACTGGTAGTTGCTTATGAGCAGGGCCGGACTGGGCCGCGGCACCTGGGGCTGCAAGGCCACATATGTGCCACCGGGTGGCCGGTCCGGTGGCACACTGAGAGGGGGCCGGCCGCGTTCCAGACTGCATCCGCCGGGCCGGGTGGCAGCTTCCCTGGTCCAGCGGCACTCCAGTCACTGACTGCAGATGGAGGAGGAGCCTGTCTACCATGCTCCCTCGCGGTTCCTGTGCCAGGAATTGTGGGAACCGCGCGGGAGCATGGTAGACAGGCTCCTCCTCCATCAGCAGCCAGTGACTGGAGTGCCGCCGGACCGGGGAAGCTGCCACCCAGCCCGGCGGGTGCAGTCTGAAACGCGGCCGGCCCTCTCTCAGTGTGCCACCGGACCCTGGAGCTACAGGCTAGAGTTCACTCTCACCACTTCCTGGTGGTCGCAGTAGTAGGAGTGAACTCTAGCCCCATACACACACTGCCCACACACACACCATACACATTCACACACTGCCCCCACACACACCATACACATTCACACACTGCCCCCACACACACCATACACATTCACACACTGCCCCCACACACACTGAACCTTTCACACACATTGCACCCCTCACACATTGCACCACTGCTACTATACCCTACTACAGCCCCATATCCCAGCAGACTCCAGGTAAGTTGTCAAACTGTTCTTAAACGGTTTGACTACTTACTCTGGGAGGGGGTGCCGACGCTCATGGTACCATAACCACTACACAGAGGAGTAGTGGTTATTGTGCATGGAATATTTATTTAAATAATCTACAAGTGCCCCTCCCTGGCTCAGGCTCTGGATCCGTCACTGGTATATGACATGTATATTAATGTGTGTGTATATATATATATATATATATATATATATATATATATATATTATATTTACACATATTAATGTACATTTATAAATGCATAATACACAGAGAAATTTCATTAATATGTACCATATGTAATGAGCAGATATTGGCCCAGTCTTGTTGCTAGGTGCATACTCCAGCACAATAACATATTTAAAGTGAAGAGCACACCCACAGGACTTCAAAATAAACATTTTTACAGTTGTGCCCTACATACATTCACCATTTCAGTCCCATTAACAAGCTTTCCTTAATATGTCAAGGTAGTTGGACTGAAACATTGATTACATACAAAGGCACGTCTGCTTAAAATAAATCTGCACTTTTGTTTATTTTGAAGCCTATGAGTGCGCTTTTTACGTTGAAGTACTTTTTAATTTATCTGTTCTAACTCTGTATCTGCACACTATGCTGGTGCGACGCATTATGGGGCTGGTAAATATTTTTTTTCCAGGGCTGCTTTTAATTCCCAGTCCGGCCCTGCTTATGAGTTTCTGCATGTTGGTTATTAAGCTATTTCTAGCGATTATTCAAAATATTCAAAATATGTTGCTTGCTATTAAGATGGCTAGCTCAGGTGCAGGCATTATTTAAGTGTATACAACGTGGTGAGCCTAATGTGTAGCGTTCTTATTAGGTGATGCCAAGTCCAGGTTTAACCGATCCCCATCAGCCTTAGGTTTGGTGCCCGAAGTAGTCTGTTTCAGCTATTTTAACCATAAATTTGATATCTACCTTGAATTCTTACTTTAGTAAATGTCCCTGATAATAAACATGGGCAAAATTTCAATTTGCAGTACTAATTAATGCAAAGCCACTTTCTGCTCCTGCTTTTGTTACTATTAAACCAAGAAAAACATTATTGCCCATCTGCACTTCTGCAGAGGGACTGTAAATGTCATTCCCGTACCTCATTTCATTCACTGCTGAAGCTAATGTAGATGAACGTACAGTAGGTGGCATTCTAGTGGGGCACTTTCAGGACACTACAGGGTTTTTATGGAGGATGCTATAATAATTACTTGATTTTTATCTTGATTAATAAAAAAAAAGTATAATGCATGAAGTAACGGTTTCTTTTTAAAAAATAAATAAAAAATAGGGCTCCAGTGAAATGTGCCATCAATGTGCAATAGGATTGAAATAAAAGTCACTAGAACTGATTTTTTTGCTGGAATCTTCTTAAACTATGTAGAAAATAATGATGAGGTTTCTGTGTGAAGTTTTATTTTTTACACCTTAAAAATAATGTGTAACAATTGTGCTAAGAATATCTCGTTCAGCACCAGAGTGATGCAGTGTGAAATTTTAATTAACAGTCAAACACTTATTGCAGCAAATTGTGTGTGTGAGGGTAAGAAACTGGATGAGGTTTCATTTAGGAATAATTATTAGAATTCTACCAATTCTGTAAGAATTAGAAGTCTGTCTCTAATTGCATGTGAATAGTGGTTTTAACCTGTAACCTGGATGTGTGTAAAGTTACAAAATAACTTACAGTACAGTACAGAACAATTTTACAGTTGATCCATACTAAACCAAGCCCTGTCCTTTGCAAATCTACCTAAATCTGCAAAAAAATTAAAAAAGCCATTCCATGTGCATATGGTAGTGCTGTATATTCCGCAGTCATAATCAATGCAATGTAACTGACATTAAAAATCGATTTTTTAAAATGGTTGGCTGCAATCCATGTGTAGGAGTTCAGGGGTCTCAGTAATCTAAGTTTGCTCAAGGCACCACTCATTTGCAGAGTGTGGGTCGTGTGTGTTTAAGAAACCAATTGCAGTGCTTTCCATTATCTCCCAGCCCCTTGCCCCATCTCCAAGATTGGCACATGCATTGTCAGGTAGGTGGGATGTAATAATTAAAAGGTCCATATGATACCCAATCCTTGGGCTGGGCCCCTGTAAAGGCCATCTAATAAAAGCACGGACCATGGTATGCCCACTCACTTTGTCGTAGAATAAAGGGACCAGGGGCCGCCAAAATTCCAAACTCCATCAATGATGGAGATTCTACTTAAATAAATAGACAACCAAAGCTTAACCGGTGACAAGAACAAATAAACCTGTACTGATTGATCCAAGGAGAATATCAGATGACGTCAAGACAGCAATTCCCATTTTTAATGATCTGAACTGGTGTTACAAGCTAACACCTTCCTGGGTGACAATCCTCTCATCACAATTACCCTCCTTACTTCATTCGCCACCATAGCCCAGCTCACCCACCTCACTCTCTCCTCCACTGTTCGGTTTCCTCTACACACCACTTTTACCAGATTATTTTGACATCAACCCCTTCTCCCCTCTAACACTCTGTTCTTCCTCTTGCGTTTATTTACGCCTCCCACATAGATTGTAAGCTCATTTGAGCAGGATCTACTTCGTCTTTTGTCTCGGTTATATTCTGTGTAAATTACTTGTCAATTATTCCCATTGTAGAAGAAAACTTCTGCTGAATATATTGGAGCCATAGAAATGCTAATAATTATTATTATTATTATAATCAGACCCACTATACCCAGGTCGCGCATTGGAGATCCATTTATCGAGGACTTTTCATGTGATGCTTAGAAAAGGTTTTTTCTTTTTAAATTCTCCTTTATTTCAGAAACCAATGTTGGGAGGAGCATAAGCAGAAATGGTAAATGGTTTAAAGGGAAAGAATGAATAAAAAAGGATGAAAGATCCTCATTAACCTAGAGAGCATAGCAATTATGGAATAACCTTATGGTCACCTTTACATCTTCCTCCAGTCTAAAATTCTTTAAAAGATCCCTGTCAGCATTTAATACAGAATTGACCTGTAATCATGGTTAACTACATTTCTTACCTGTTCTGTGTTAAATGTATATATGTGTATTTTAATACTATTTTGTAATTTTATTATATTATACCCTATTGTAATAATGCCATGTTTGTGGGCCCATTATTTTATGATTAAATAAATTCCCTGCACCTCTCCTGATTTTTATATTTATATTTTATATTTTATAAGTGGAGCCCTGCTTGCTTTCCAAGTCTCCAGTATATACGCTTGGTTGATAATAACATTTTAATCTTCGCACACAATGCAAATCACACCTGAAACCATATTACAGGAAGAGTTCTGGAAATGTTAAACCTGACAGTAATTAGAGGATGCACCTATTACAATGTTACTTCAAACAAAACCAACATTTCAAAACGGAAATCTGAATGAGTCCTTGAAAAAGCAAACTGAACTAGAAATATGTAAGAATGATTCTGGACCTTAAATTAACATCTGAACTAAAATACATACTAAGTTAAACTACAACAACAACAAAAAAGACTCTCAAAACGAACTGTGTAAAACTGGAAAATCACATAATATTAATGTCAATCAAGGAGACCCCTAAAGTAGAAGCCATCAGAGTCCAGGTAGTAAAATAAAGAGCTTTCCACCAGCCCATATCTGAGGGATGTGGTTCCTTTAAATCACCATTTGAGTGAAAGAGAGAAGGGTATATTTAAAAATATATTTTTTTTTAGCAGCATCCAATATGTGAAGGACCAGATGCTATATGGGAGCCTGTATATAGCTCCCCCTTATCTGCCCCCCTGTCCTTCCTTAATTCACTCACCTTTCCTTGTTTTCCCTACTCTGTATGTTGTTAAATATATTTAATTATTTGAACAGTGTCATAGTAGGTGTCATAAGTCTATGTATTATCTGCAACATTCCACTCGCGCTGTCTAGGCATTGTTCTGTGTCAAAATTATACATTAAAAAAAATCAGTAATCTCCATGGCAATGTGTAGGAATGTCAGCACTGGGTTCAATGATAGTGTATAGGAATGTTAGTAACTCAATGGGAGTATGTATTAGCACTGACAGTCTGTAGTGATGTTTAGCAGCAGAATGTATAAATGTCTAGCACTGACCTCAGTGTCAGTATGTGTATAAGGAAAGGTATGTAGACCCAGGACGCGGTGCTGTACAGTATGGGAATGAATAACCCCATGTTAGCCCCCTGCAGTACAGGAGGGTCTCCCTGCTGCTCCCTGTAGGGTGGGGGATACTGTAACATTTGGAGTGGGACTTGCTGCCTGTACAGAGTTGTATACAATGGGCTGACTGTACAGGGTGTATACTGAGATACATAGCAAGCATTACAAATCATTTTTATTACACAATTTAAATGGAAATAGTTCAGGCCAAGGTTTACGATGCATTAATCAAAAGGCAGTGATATTAGGGGCTCAATATTAAGCAGAGGCTGCACTGGGGGTAGATTACTGTACAGTACTGAGCTCACATGCAGAGTTTGTCTATAGCGCTTCATCACTGAGCTCACTGTCAGCAGGTAATTGGTATCAGACAGTTATAAAGTTACTCACATGATCGCAGGAGATCGATTTCACACAGCAACAACAGAGACAGAGTGATGTAGCCAACACAGTACAGAGTTAGAGACAGGGGAGTGTCTGAGGACTGGCAGGGGGAGGGGAGAATGGGCAGGTACTGCCAGGGATACAATGTAGCACTGTACCTAATAAAATACTGACAGGGATACACTGTAACTGATAGAGTACTGCCAGGGATCCACTGTAACTGATCAGGTACTACCAGGGGTACAGTGTATAACTGATACAGTACTGCCAGGGATAGATGGTAACTGATACTGTACTACCAGGGATACACTGTAACTGACAGAATACTACCAGGGATACACTGTAACTGATCAGGTACTGCCAGGAATACATTGTAACTGGTAGAGCACTGCCAGGGATACACTGTAACTGATCAGGTACTACCAGGGTTACAGTGTATAACTGATAGAGTACTGCCAGGGATACACTGTAACAGATCAGGTCCTGCCAGGGTTACACTGTAACTGACAGAGTACTACCAGGGATACACTGTAACTGATCAGGTACTGCCAGGGATACATTGTAACCGGTAGAGCACTGCCAGGGATACACTGTAACTGATCAGGTACTACCAGGGGTACAGTGTATAACTGCACTGCCAGGGATACACTGTGCGGCGGAATGTATCATTATCCTTGGGACAAAGTATCTGAGTGTTATAAACTTTTTTCAGTTCGGGAGTTATCTTGCCCGAATCACCCTGGTTTGGCTCCAGAACATGAATTCCTCTTCCTCTTTCATACAAACTGAATACCGAGCTCTTTTGTGCGAGGCATCATTCACATCAGGTAATGCTTCTTGTGAAAAGCAAACCCAGAACTGGTGTGTGTTTTTTATAGGGCAGGGCAGCTGTAACCAACACCTCCAATCTCATCTCATTGATTGGACTCCAGTTGGCTGACATCTCACTCCAATTAGCTCTTGGAGATGTCATTAGTCTAGGGGTTCACATACTTTTTCCACCTGCACTGTGAATGTTTACATGGTGTGTTCAATAAAAACATGGCAACATTTCATTCTTTGTGTGTTATTAGTTTAAGCAGACTGTGATTGTCTATTGTTGTGACTTAGATGATGATCGGATCAAATTTTATGACCAATTTGTGCAGAATTCCATATCATTACAAAGGGTTCACATACTTTTTATTGCAACTGTATTTCGTTGCCTGCTCCGGTCCCAAGATAGGACAAGATAGGAGAGTGCTCTTCGGGAGAAATACACCACTAACTAGGGGGAGCATTTTCTCCCTAAAAGCCAAGGAGAGCATTAGTTGGTGTTCAAACAGAAACTCCTGAAAGATGACCGGCCGCTGCTCCTATTTCTATGGAATGATTTTGGGCTACAACCTCATGGTCAGACGGTCAGAACTTTACCCTGATGGCAATTTTCTTCCACTGAATGGATCTGAGTGCTATTTGGACAACTTGGGCGCTTAGATACGGGCTATACGGGGATATGACACATGTGGGGTTCATGTATAAATTGGGAGTGTTTTTTGTGATTTTCAGTATTTTCTGTTCGTGTCCCTGTAACGGAGAGTTAATAAGTTACTGGTCTTTGACTTACTTATCCCCCAGACACAGGGACGCCAGGGAGACGTTTATATTACTTTGAATGGAGACACCATGCTCGGGGTAGAAATTTCATATGTTTGGCCTGAATAAACCAGATGACTCCTAAAACTATGTCTCGTCTAGTTACTGGAGGAACACAGGCTATAATCACACATGGTTCCAGTCTGGCTGAGAGGAGAATTAGCGGAGGTAAGTAGTCAAGTTACCCGGGGTCCGCTACATCTAGTAGCAGTGGTGGGATGGTACCTCCCAGCCGAAAGGAACCAGCATTCACCAGGTATGATCGGAACAGAAATTGTGGATGAATTACGCTATGCTGAAACAAAAGACCCTCAAAGAGTTGCTGGAAGCCCGAGGACAAGTCACCAGTAACAGGTCCAAGGCAGCCCTAATTGCCGTACTCATGGAGGGGAACAGACCCAGCAGTGCTTCATTGCTACATGCGGCAGAAGAAACCGAATTCCAACACGAAATTAGGACCCGCTTGGCCTTCTATGGAAGCGACCCCGCAGAAAAAACATTGGCCCACACTATGTCAGAAGTTCAGGCGTACATCATGGTGAAGGCAGACCAAGAGAAAGAGTTACAGATGTCTGAATAGTAGTCGCTAGAAGTACCCACCGCCATCTCCCCAACAATCGAGCCGAAGTCTATAGTGCGTTCAAGACGTTTGTGGAATCCAAAGAGGACATAGATGAATTTCTGCAGGATTTCAAATGGCTATGCCACCTACATGATGTTGCTCCTGGCGATTGGGTACCCCTTTTGGCCGGGAGACTGACCGGCAGAGCAGAAGACGCATATCAAGCAGTTCTGGATGCTGAACTTCGCAACAATGCCTGGGTAATACAAGTATTGCTGGCTAGGTATGCCATTACTCCCGAGGCATATCGTAGAAAATTCCGCAAATCAAAAAAGGGAGAAAAAAATTTGCATACCTAATGGGCCTGCCATTTAACCAGGGCAGTCCTCAACTTGATGTAAGCTTACCAAGCCAAGACCCCGGAGGAGATGTTACAAGTTGTCTTACTCTAACAATTTTACAATGGACTCTCAGCGGAATTACAAGAATGGGTACAGAACAGACAACCCCTAACCCTAACTGAAGCCACTCAACAGGCACCAGTTATCGACTACCCCTTCACACCACCCCGCTGTATTCTCCCACTCCTCATCCCCAACAATGAAGCAGCAACCCGACACCATTGGCACCCCTGAGAGTGTCGAACCCGGCTGTTATTGGTGCCATCAATGTTTCCAGTACGGACATATAAGTAGAGAGACTGCACTTAACAGAGAGACCAATCTCAGTGGGTCCATCCCGGACCTCCACCAGCAGCAAGGGCTCCTGCCCATTGCTACCTCACAGACTTCCCTCCTTCCACTTCCAATTAACCAGTCACTGAGGAAGCTTGGGACATCTTACATGAAGCGGACCCAGTGCAAGCAGCAGCAGATAACAGGAGTCACCATCGGCAGTCTCCGGGACACTAGGGCTTCTCTAACCCTGATCAACTAGTCAGCAAGGCCGAAAACACTAGTGGTACCGTAGCTGACCAGGTAGCAGGGGGAGCAATCTACCGCCGGCCTACCATGAAAGCGGGGCAGCTTAGGGTAAGGGACTCAACGCATGTTACATGTTGACATGCTCAAGCCCTACCACGAGAAGACAGAGGATGTAGTGACTACCTGCGCTCCCGCCTCAGAAGATTTTGATAATCTTCCCCTGCCTGATCTAGAGGATGGGTTCAGGCAGGGTCCATTGAATAAATCCATCTTGGGGACAGGTTAAACAGTGAAAAGGGTAGGCAAGCTCAGCAGTTGTTCGCCATGAAAAGAGATACCTTTTCCAATGTGCAGGTGTACACCACCTTAGCCACACACAGAGTAGAAACACCTGAACAACTACCTCTCTGACAAACCCCCTACAGATTACCAGAGGCCATTCGGGAATATATGAGACAGGAGATCCAGGAGATGCTCTGCTTAGAGGTGAAGGGGGAAGTTATCATCATGGGTGACTTTAATCTTCCTGATGTAAATTGGAAAACAAAATTAGCTACTTGTGCCAGGAGCACACATATTCTAAACTCCCTACTGGAGTTGTCTCTAAAGCAAGTTGTTGAGGAGCCAACTCGTAAAGAGGCCATACTAGATTTAGTGTTAACAAATGGAGATTTGGTATCAGATATTACTGTAGGTGAAAGTTTAGGATCCGGTGATCATCAGTCAGTGTGGTTTAATATAAGAACAGTGACTGAGTCACACCACACAAAAACCAAAGTTTTAGACTTTAGAAAAACAGACTTTTCTAAAATTAGAATATGGGTAGAGGAGTCATTATCAGACTGGAGCAATTTAAATGGAGTCCAAGAGAAATGGGATTATTTAAAGTTGCACTATTGAAGGCAACAGAAAATTGCATTAGGCTTGTCAGTAAAAGCAAAAAATTCAAGAAACCACTGTGGTACTCCGCAGATGTGGCCAAAATAGTTAAAAACAAAAAAGTTAGCATTTAGGAATTATAAAAAAACCCAGAGTGAGGGAGACAAAATGATCTATAAGATTAGGCAGAAAGAGGCTAAGCAAGTTATAAGAGCTTCCAAATCACACACAGAAGAGAAAATAGCACAGTCAGTAAAAAAGGGGGGATAAAACATTTTTTAGATACATAAATGAGAAAAGAAAAGTAAAACAAGGATTAGTTAGATTAAAACAAAAGAAGGAAGGTATGTAGAAGAGGATAAAGGTCAGGCTGACTGCCTCAATGAATATTTTTGTTCTGTATTTACAGAAGAAAATGAAGGAAAGGGACCTCAGTTGAGAAAAAGGATAAATGAGTCATTTATTACACGTGAGTTTACAGAGGAAGAGGTTCTATTTCAACCGTCAAAAGTAAAGACAAATAAGTCAATGGGACCTGATGGAATACACCCAAAGCTATTAAAAGAGCTTAGTGGTGTACTAGCAAAACCATTAACAGATTTATTTAACCAATCATTGCTAACAGGAGTAGTCCCAGAAGATTGGAAGTTAGCGAATGTTGTGCCCATTTACAAGAAAGGTAATAGGGAGGAGTCGGTCAACTATAGGCCAGTAAGCCTTACTTCAGTAGTGGGGAAAGTGATGGAAACCATGTTAAAGGATAGGATTGATGAACATCTAAAAACACATGGATTTCAAGATCAAAGACAACATGGGTTTACTTCAGGGAGATCATGCCAAACAAATCTTATTGATTTTTTTGATTGGGTAACTAAAATTATAGATCAGGGTGGTGCAGTAGACATTGCTTACCTAGATTTCATTAAGGCCTTTGACACTGTTGCACATAGAAGGCTTATCAATAAACTGCAATCTTTAAGTTTGGATTCAAATATTGTTGAATGGGTAAGGCAGTGGCTGAGTAACAGGCAACAGAGGGTTGTAGTTAATGGAATATATTCGAAGCTTGGACTTGTCACCAGTGGGGTACCTCAGGGATCCGTACTTGGACCCATTCTCTTTAATATTTTTATTAGTGATATTGCAGAAGGTCTTGATGGTAAGGTATGTCTTTTTGCTGATGATACTAAGATATGTAACAGGATTGATGTTCCAGGAGGGATAAGCCAAATGGCAAATGATTTAGGTAAACTAGAAAATGGTCAGAATTGTGGCAACTGACATTTAATGTGGATAAGTGCAAGATAATGCATCTTGGACGTAAAAAACCCAAGGGCAGAGTACAGAATATTTGATAGAGTCCTAACCTCAACATATGAGGAAAGGGATTTAGGGGTGATTATTTCTGATGACTTAAAGGTAAGCAGACAATGTAATAGAGCAGCAGGAAATGCAAGCAGAATGCTTGGTTGTATAGGGAGAGGTATTAGCAGTAGAAAGAGGGAAGTGCTCATGCCATTGTACAGAACACTGGTGAGATCTCACTTGGAGTATTGTACACAGTACTGGAGACCGTATCTTCAGAAGGATATTGATACCTTAGAGAGAGTACAGAGAAGAGCTACTAAACTGGTTCATGGATAAAACTTACCAAGAAAGGTTAAAGGATCTTAACATGTATAGCTTGGAGGAAAGACGAGACAGGGGGGATATGATAGAAACATTTAAATATATAAAGGGAATCAACACAGTAAAGGAGGAGACTATATTTAAAAGAAGAAAACTACCACAACAAGAGGACATAGTCTTAAATTAGAGGGACAAAGGTTTAAAATAATATCAGAAAGTATTACTTTACTGAGAGGGTAGTGGATGCATGGAATAGCCTTCCAGCTGAAGTGGTAGAGGTTAACACAGTAAAGGAGTTTAAGCATGCGTGGGATAGGCATAAGGCTATCCTAACTATAAGATAAGACTAGGGACTAATGAAAGTATTTAGAAAATTGGGCAGACTAGATGGGCCGAATGGTTCTTATCTGCCGTCACATTCTATGTTTCTATGTTTCTATGTTTCTATGTTATAGAAGCATCAGAAAGTCCTTTGGCCTCCCTGGTGGTCCTCACCCCAAAACTCAACGGGACAACTAGGTTTTGCATAGACTATCGGAGGCTCAATGAGGTGTCATGTCCCGTATTGACGAGTTATTAGACCAAATGGCTTGTGGCCTGTACCTCACCACAATCGACTTGTACAAGGGGTACTGCTAAATTCATTTAGCTGCGGACGCCATACCCAAGTCAGCATTGGTCACGCCATTCGGCCTGTACCAATTTCTTAGCAATGTTTTATCGGATGGTGGATCGGCTTTTATTTGGCCTCCAGTAATATGATTGCGAATACTTGGATGACATTGCGGTGTTTAATAACACATGGGAAGATCATTTGGTACATGTAGGGACCATGCTAGATAAAATCAGAGAGGCAGGGTTAACGTTAAAGCCCAGTAAGTGCCATATTGGAATGGCAGAGGTCCAATACCTAGGACATCGTGTGGGTTGAGGGAAACAAACATCCGCACCAGCTAAGATTGAGGCAGTAGCTAGCTGGCCAGGGGGAGCATTCATTGGTGTTCGCACAGGAGCCCCTGAAAGTTGACCGCTGCCCCTTTTTCTATGGAACGATTTTGGGCTACAACCTCGTGATCAGCCCGTTAGAACTTTACTCCAATGGCGATTTACTTCCACCGAACGAGTATGAGCACTATTTGGACAACTTAGGCACTCAAATACGGGGATCTGACACATGTGGAGTTCCTGTATAAATTGGGGGTGTTTTGGGGAATTCTCTTTTTCTGTTCGGGTCGCTGTAACTGAGAGATAATTGAGTTACTGGTCTTTGACTCAATTATCTCCCAGACACAGGGACGCCTGGGAGAAGTTTGTATTACTTTGGATGGAGACCCCATGCTGGGGGTCTGTGTAGAGATTTCATATGTTTGGCCTGAATAAACCTGATGATTCCCAGAACTATGTCATGTCTGGGGATACTGGGGAAACACGGGTTATAATCACACAAGGTTTCAGTCTGGCTGAGAGGAGAATTAGCAGAGGCAACTAGTTGAGTTACCAGCGGTCCGCTACACACTGTAACTGACAGAGCACTGCCAGGAATACACTATAACTGATAGAGCACTGCCAGAGGTACACTGTAACTGACAGAGTACTGCCCGGTGTACAGTGTATAACTGATAGAGTACTGCCAGAGGTACACTGTAACTGACAGAGTACTGCCAGAGGTACAGTGTATAACTGACAGAGTACTGCCAGAGGTACAGTGTATAACTGGTAGAGCACTGCCAGAGGTACACTGTAACTGACAGAGTACTGCCAGAGGTACACTGTAACTGACAGAGTACTGCCAGAGGTACAGTGTATAACTGATAGAGCACTGCCAGAGGTACACTGTAACTGACAGAGTACTGCCCGGTGTACAGTGTATAACTGATAGAGTACTGCCAGAGGTAAACTGTAACTGACAGAGTACTGCCAGAGGTACACTGTAACTGACAGAGTACTGCCCGGTGTACAGTGTATAACTGATAGAGTACTGCCAGAGGTAAACTGTAACTGACAGAGTACTGCCCGGTGTACAGTGTATAACTGATAGAGCACTGCCAGAGGTACACTGTAACTGACAGAGTACTGCCCGGTGTACAGTGTATAACTGATAGAGCACTGCCAGAGGTAAACTGTAACTGACAGAGTACTGCCAGAGGTACAGTGTATAACTGACAGAGTACTGCCAGAGGTAAACTGTAACTGATACTGTACTGCCAGGAATACACTGTAACTAATAGAGTACTGCCAGAGATACACTGTACCTGATAGAATACTGCCAGGGACAAACTATATGTCAGGAACACAGTTTAGTGGATGGAGCCCAAGACATAGATAGATGCTGAAGGCAATGAACCAGGCTTGCAGAACCAAAGGATCAGACATAGAGAATAGTTGGGGAAACCAAAGGTCAGGACAGGTGGCATAGGTTCAGAAGCGATGATACAGGCAAGGGTCAAAATCAGGAACAGGATCAGGATCAGGATCAGGATACAACAGGAGAGTCTCTGAAGGTCTTTACACAATCTGGAGCACAGTACAACTGAGTGAAGAGTGAAGGGTGTGTGCGACTAAAATAGGGAAAGTGGGTGGTCTTGTTAATTGAGGTTCCACCCTGGTCTCCACCTCCTATACCTTTAAAAGGCTCTGTGTCTGCGTGTGCGCCCTTTAATTCTCCTGAAGTTCTTCCTTCTGTGTGGTCGCACATGGAAGTGTAACAGCTTACCTTGCTTGGGAGTCTGTAGCGCAGAGATATGCTCACCCTTGCAATTAAAGACAGGCCAAGGTGGTCAGATAAGAACTCACCTGGCCTGTGAGACTGTGCATGGGGGCTTGCAGGATAATGCTTCAAGTCGCAGTACAGATAGGACATAAACAGGAGAATAGTTGTGGGTAAATTCCAACCCTCAGTGCTGGATAAAAGGCAAGATCCAAACTTCAGGCTATTACCATTATTGGGCCCTTCTGGGGCGACCTTGTCTGGATGTCACGGTGAGAAGTGACAGGAAGCAGCAGCATTCTCACGAACAGACTTCTTTCCTTGCTGTGTTTGGGAGCCTAAGTCCATCTGACCAGTGTTCTGTCTGCAGTATAGGTGAGTAGCATTTGCATGAACAGAGGTTGTGTTTGTGCACATAGAGTTCTTCTGTCTGGTAAGTGGTGTTTGTGTGAACAGAGGTGCTGTTTGCATAAACGGATGCAGTTGGAATGGGTGACTGAATCGACCGTGCCGCATAGGGGGTGAGAGATGTGGTGTGGTGTGATGTAGGTGAGTGAAGGGACAAAGACCTTGTACTAGAACTGATAAAGTACTGCCAGGAACATGCTTTAATTGATACAGTACTGCAAAGATACACTGTAACTGATGGATTATTACTAGAGATACACCGTAACTGATAGACTACTACCAGGGATATACTGTAACTGGTACACAAGGTCCTATAAACACAAAATATTGTGAAGAACATTTCCCAGCTGTTAAAGCAAGGACCAACTCCATATTAATGCCCATGGTTTTGGAATGGTATGTCCAACAAGCTCATAAAAGTGTCATGGTCAGATGTGCACATAATTCTGGTCATATAGTGTATTTGCTGTATTATCAATGTTGTATCCATTAATTAGTAGTTTGCATAAATTGGACCGCTTCAACTCAAGGCAATTGATTGTTTTAACTCATACTGTTATTTTTTGGTTAATTAGGTGAAAAATTATATTTAGTGACTCATCAAGTCCTTTTTGGTGTTGACTTTGGTAATGCAAAAGAGAATGTGTCAATACATCTTTTGTGGTCTGACTGTAATCACTAAAGCTTGGCTGTATAATATGAGGTATATTGCTCTTTTTCTACAAACCAATAATGGTTAAAGTATCTAATGACATATTGTGATGGAGGCTTTATTTGATGCAGTCTGTTTCAGGATAATTCTTAGTATCTCAATCCTTTTTATTTAGCTGTGAGTACAGTGGATTGTGGCTTAATTGAATACGGTGCAGTAAAATTAAATTGGATTTGGTTTGACAATTTAATGTTTAGTGAATCATTGCCATTGACATCACTTTTGTGTAGATCTAACTATTCTGAAGTGATGTCTCCTAAATGTCTCTTTAATTTTCTAATGTTCTGTTGAAAGGATGTTAAAGGACACACACAATATCTTTATTGTTGTGTGTGTGTGTGTAGCGTGTGAGTTTAAGAGCACACACTCCTAGAGCGACTGTGCCTGCTTCCTTCTAAACAGATAAAATGCCCACATGGTTTGTGGTAATCATGGAAACAATGTTTTGTTTGTTTGGAAAACAAAACACTAAAGGAAATTGTGTTAGATTCAATAAATTGCATCCCACAGAATGTGGGCCCACGTAGGAAGTGAACTGAAGCCTATGATGGAGGACAATCTTATCAGGGCCAAATACAATTACTAAATTACACATTTCGAATCTGGTGGGTAATTTGATTAAAAAGGCCATGGAGACAATTATATCTGAAAAGAAACATCCCAATAAGGAAATGAAGATGGATCAGAGGAGAAAAGATGCGTGTGCCAGAGTATTAAATAAAACCATGAGAAATCCCTGTCTTTGTCTTTATAAAGCGTTATCACAGAGGAACTTGCAGGTTGATCTTAGAAGAGAATTGGACCACTTTGCAGAACGTGAACGACTACAGCAGTGGAACATTAAAAGGTTTGGAACTTTTGCTCACTTTGTGCCTATCCATAATTACCATGGCTACGATGATACAAGACAATAGATGCCAACAGGTATTTCTCAAGATTCTTTTTAACTGATCCCCAGACAAATGCATTATGAAAAACATGTTTTGAAATGAGCTGGAGTGACCTGCTTGTTGGCAAACCAAGGTAGGTTATTTATTTATAAAATATTTTACCAGGAAAGATACATTGAGATGTCCTGGGTCCACAAAACATTGCATTGATACATTATGGTACAATAAAATACAAAAACAATATTAAAACACAATAAATAAAAAATTTAACATAGAACAGATAAGAAATATATAATTAACCATGACAAGCGCCACATGTTTTGAGGTATGTAGAGAGGAATCACTTAAAGGACTTTAGGCTTAGGGAAGATTTGAAATTGTGTGGGAGGTCGTTCTATAATTGCGGTGCTCTGTAGGAGAAGGAGGATCGGGTCGCTTTCTTTATGTACTGAGGTAGGCTAAATAAAGTGCTGGTACTGGATCGGAGGTTATAAGAAGTGGGAACAGCCAGGGACAGCATTCTGCTCAGGTAGGGTGGGAGCTTCCCAGAAAAGCTCTTAAACACAAGCCTGGAAAGATGAAGGGTGCGTCTGGATTCCAGTGACAGCCAGTTTAGTTCTTTTAGCATGTCACAATGGTGGGTCCTGTAATTACATTGTAGCACAAATCGGCAGAACGAGTTATACAATGTGTTGAGTTTATTAATGTGGGATTGCTGTGCAGGTTCATATACTACATCCCCATAATCAATGACTGGCATCAGCATTTGCTGTATAATCTTTTCCTTTACTGTAGGGCTTAGGCAGGATTTGTTTCTGTACAGGGCACCTAGTTTTGGATAAAGTTTAGATGCAAGCTTTTCTATGTGCAGGCCAAAAGATAGATTGGGGTCTAACATCATACCCAAGTATTTGAAAGAGTGGACTGCGGTCAGTGTGCCATTTGAATTTGTTTTGATGAATAGGTGGTATTTGTGTTATTTAGGTACCGTTCCAAAGATCATTGTGACAGTTTTGTCAGTGTTCAGGAAGAGTTTGTTTTTTGCGATCCACTTTTCTACCTCTGTAAATTGGTCTTGGAGCACAGCCTCAAGCTGCAGTAGATTGGATTTGCTCGCATAGATTACTGTGTCATCTGCGTACATGTGTACATTTGAGGATTTGCAGACATTAGGCAGATCATTTATTCATAATGTGAATAGTAGGGGGCCGTGAATGGAATCTTAGGGAACACCACATGTGACTGGGAGAGGGAGTCGCTGTCAGAAATGGACACATATTGTGAGCGATCCGATACATATGATCAAAACCAGGTTAGCAGACAATCAACAAAACTGGAGTTTTTGAGTGTGTGCAGAAGAATGTCGTGGCCTTTGCAAAATCAAGGAAAATAGCTACAGTTAGGTCTCCTTGTTCCATGCCAGTTTGGATGTCTTTGCAAACTTTTAAGAGGGCAGTTGTAGTGGAGTGATTCGGACGAAAACCCGATTGATCAGCGGTCAGTTAGTTTGATTGTTGGTAGTACTCACATAGTTGCATATGCATGCATTTTTCAAAGATTTTTGACAATACTCACAGCAATGATATTGTGTGATAGTTAGAAACCAAAGAAGTGTCACCACTTTTATGGGTAGGCACTACTATTACAGTCTTCCAAAGTTTGGGTATGTATCCAGACACCAAGGATTCGTTAATTAGAGTTGTGACAGGTTTAGCCATTGCCGGCGCACTGAGCTTCAACAGCATTGCTGGGATTTGATCAGGTCCGGACTGGTTTTTAATTTTTAGATTATTAATATGTTTCTTAATGACACTAATAGGTACAGGTCTAAAAACTAACTTGTCTGTATTGGGCCTTTGCAAATTTAGTGGGGCCTGATCCACATTTGTAGTTTCAGGATGCGTGTCATTTATTTGCTTGGCAATCAGGGCAGTAGAGCATCTGACAAAATAATTGTTAAAGGCATTTGCTACATCTAAGGGAAGTTGCAGGGTTTGGTTATCCACTTTGACAGTGGAGGGTTGATAGTTATACATGCGGCTAGCCATTCAGCTGAGAGGAGGTGATAGTAATAACAGCTTCATGTTTAACAATAAATTTAATAGTGGCAGGCACTATTGTCACATTTAAAAAGAGGGAATTTTTTTAGACCATTCATGTAAAATAAACAAATAATTACGCAGTCATTAAATCTGTGTTTTTTTTTATTTTGGTCAACTGAGAAGCAAGATTTCAGTACTCCCCATTGCCTTTTCAAGCTAGGCTTATTTATAGTTTTTTTTTATTATCTTAGTACAATCTTCATATTAATCTCACCTTTGCCAGGTGATTTGCAAAGCAAACTGTTGCAAAAAAGTAAGTATTGGGTCACATTACTGACAACTAGGTGATCTGAATCTGAAAAAGCTTATATTAAGATAGATATATATATATAAATAAATGTTCCTTTAAATAATGTGCCAAGTGTTGTTACACTCTATAGCCTCATTCAACAAATGCATACTGCTAACAGTATTATTATATGACAGTATAAAAGGTATGGCAACTTCTTTGTCAATTTATTTTGTGTGTGTGTATATATAAAAAGGTCATAGTTCATAAATGCAGTTGATAGAAGTTGGAGAGATGTTCTTTTCTGTAATATCTTTTTCATTTATAGTGTATGGGTAAGTACCCAGCCTTATCTCTATAGCTTCTGTATCACAAAGTCCTTAAATATCAGTCTGACGAAGAATTGTAGAAAATGAAAGTACCCCTTGATAGAGCACGTGCACTCTGTGTCTAGATACATTTGATGTTTTGTTGAATTTTTTTAATGTGGTTTTGTTTTCATATTGCAGAAGTTACGCCTTGTCTGAGTGTCGCTGAGCCTGGATATGAGCTGGCATAAGAAATCGTTAGAGAAGGACAAAGAGGCAGCATTCACGGGAGAGAAAGGAACTCGAAATAAAAAACAGAGGATCATCAGGAAGAAGATATCATCCCTTGCCCTGCTCTGTGGATCATTAAAAACACAAAAGTAATAACCTTTAAGCATTAGAATTTACCTACTGCAGATCTGCACCTACCATGGAGGGACCATTAATTATACCCAACCAGTGTGCAGTACCCTGAACCCTTGACGTGGTAAAGCAAATTTTGGCTTTCTGTAAGAGCCATTTCTTACTTGGGGCGTAAAATAACCATGTTCACTATTACAATAATGTGCTCGTAGCCCTCCACTAGATTTGTGTCCAAATGTCTGTTCTGGTGGCCCCATTATGGTGTGACCCTCAGATATCTGTGTGGTTACTAGAATGACACATGAGTAACAGAAGGCTAGAAAATTAAACAAAATCTGGATTCCACATACAGAAGTATAGAAATCCTGGTGGAAGTAGTCTTAATTTATTTTGAGTGGTGGATTGGAGTCAATCTAGACACCGGTATGGCTATATTTTACAGCTATTGGCCTATTTAATTACCAATGTGTTTGCATGCTCAATTTGGGATAGATTTTGCAAGACGAACTGCAACACTATGTTACTTCTATGTCTGACCTCCCTTATTCTGAAATATTTTTTGTTGGTTCCGGTACCGGAGTCCCTAAAATAAAATTTAATGTGTGGGAAAAAAGGAATTCAATTTTTGGAGAAGACCAGCATTTAACATTTAGCTGACCCCTTTAGATAGCCAATTCCTCCCCAAAGTCATCAATGCTTTATAATAAAGATGCACAATAGTAAATAAAGTAAAAAATACATCAGGAAAGTAAGAAATATAATAAAACTACTGGTAATGTTAACTGCAGTCTTTCAGTAAGTACGTTCCTGTATTAAGGGAATGTCTTTGATACTATTTTATTTTGTAACAAGCCTGTTGTTATTCCTTTAAACCAAGCACTGCTACTTGAGTCCACCAGGTGTTAGGTGAATGCAGTACTTACCTTATAGGAGGTGCTCTGAAATACAAACTAAGTCTAATAATGATTTAGCCAAATTGTTGGAGGAAGGTCTTGCTCATTATATCATACACTAGTTGCGGATTATAATGTGGCAAATGGTTTGTAATCAAAGAAAAACACATCCCTGTTTGAAAACATAGAAACATAGAATGTGACGGCAGATAAGAACCATTCGGCCCATCTAGTCTGCCCAATTTTCGAAATACTTTCATTAGTCCCTAGCCTTATCTTATAGTTAGGATAGCCTTATGCCTATCCCACGCATGCTTAAACTCCTTTACTGTGTTAACCTCTACCACTTCAGCTGGAAGGCTATTCCATGCATCCACTACCCTCTCAGTAAAGTAATACTTCCTGATATTATTTTTAAACCTTTGTCCCTCTAATTTAAGACTATGTCCTCTTGTTGTGGTAGTTTTTCTTCTTTTAAATATAGTCTCCTCCTTTACTGTGTTGATTCCCTTTATATATTTAAATGTTTCTATCATATCCCCCCTGTCTCGTCTTTCCTCCAAGCTATACATGTTAAGATCCTTTAACCTTTCCTGGTAAGTTTTATCCCGCAATCCATGAACCAGTTTAGTAGCCCTTCTCTGAACCCTCTCTAAGGTATCAATATCCTTCTGAAGATACGGTCTCCAGTACTGCGTACAATACTCCAAGTGAGGTCTCACCAGTGTTCTGTACAATGGCATGAGCACTTCCCTCTTTCTACTGCTAATACCTCTCCCTATACAACCAAGCATTCTGCTAGCATTTCCTGCTGCTCTATTACATTGTCTGCCTACCTTTAAGTCATCAGAAATAATCACCCCTAAATCCCTTTCCTCATATGTTGAGGTTAGGACTCTATCAAATATTCTGTACTCTGCCCTTGGGTTTTTACGTCCAAGATGCATTATCTTGCACTTATCCACATTAAATGTCAGTTGCCACAATTCTGACCATTTTTCTAGTTTACATAAATCATTTGTCATTTGGCTTATCCCTCCTGGAACATCAACCCTGTTACATATCTTAGTATCATCAGCAAAAAGACATACCTTACCATCAAGACCTTCTGCAATATCACTAATAAAAATATTAAAGAGAATGGGTCCAAGTACAGATCCCTGAGGTACCCCACTGGTGACAAGTCCAAGCTTCGAATATATTCCATTAACTACAACCCTCTGTTGCATGTCACTCAGCCACTGCCTTACCCATTCAACAATATTGGAATCCAAACTTAAAGATTGCAGTTTATTGATAAGCCTTCTATGTGCAACAGTGTCAAAAGCCTTACTGAAATCTAGGTAAGCAATGTCTACTGCACCACCCTGATCTATAATTTTAGTTACCCAATCAAAAAAATCAATAAGATTAGTTTGGCATGATCTCCCTGAAGTAAACCCATGTTGTCTCTGATCTTGAAATCCATGTGTTTTTAGATGTTCAACAATCCTATCCTTTAACATGGTTTCCATCACTTTCCCCACTACTGAAGTAAGGCTTACTGGCCTATAGTTGCCCTGACTCCTCCCTATTACCTTTCTTGTAAATGGGCACAACATTCGCTAACTTCCAATCTTCTGGGACTACTCCTGTTAACAATGATTGGTTAAATAAATCTGTTAATGGTTTTGCTAGTACACCACTAAGCTCTTTTAATAGCTTTGGGTGTATTCCATCAGGTCCCATTGACTTGTCTTTACTTTTGACAGTTGAAATAGAACCTCTTCCTCTGTAAACTCACGTGTAATAAATGACTCATTTATCCTTTTTCTTAACTGAGGTGCCTTTCCTTCATTTTCATCTGTAAATACAGAACAAAAATATTCATTGAGGCAGTCAGCTAGACCTTTGTCCTCTTCTACATACCTTCCTTCTTTTGTTTTTAATCTAACTAATCCTTGTTTTACTTTTCTTTTCTGATTTATGTATCTAAAAAATGTTTTATCCCCCTTTTTTACTGACTGTGCTATTTTCTCTTCTGTGTGAGATTTGGAAGCTCTTACTTATAATTTGCTTAGCCTCTTTCCGCCTAATCTTATAGATCATTTTGTCTTCCTCACTCTGGGTTTTTTTATAATTCCTAAATGCTAACTTTTTGTTTTTAACTATTTTGGCCACATCTGCGGAGTACCACAGTGGTTTCTTGAATATTTTGCTTTTACTGACAAGCCTAATGCAATTTTCTGTTGCCTTCAATAGTGCACATTTTAAATAATCCCATTTCTCTTGGACTCCATTTAAATTGCTCCAGTCTGATAATGACTCCTCTACCCATATTCTAATTTTAGAAAAGTCTGTTTTTCTAAAGTCTAAAACTTTTGTTTTTGTGTGGTGTGACTCAGTCACTGTTCTTATATTAAACCACACTGACTGATGATCACTGGATCCTAAACTTTCACCTACAGTAATATCTGATACCAAATCTCCATTTGTTAACACTAAATCTAGTATGGCCTTTTTACGAGTTGGCTCCTCAACAACTTGTTTTAGAGACAATCCCAATAGGGAGTTTAGAATATGTGTGCTCCTGGCACAAGTAGCTAATTTTGTTTTCCAATTTACATCAGGAAGATTAAAGTCACCCATGATGATAACTTCCCCCTTCATTGTCATTTTAGCTATTTCCTCAACTAGTAGATTATCTAACTCTTCAATGTGTCCTGGGGGCCTATAAATCACACCTAAAAGTAGCACCTATATATACTTTACGTATACTATGTGAGCAGGAAGAACATCCTTCTTCCTATCCATGTTATTTTATGCAGTTATATAGCACCAACGCATTCCGAGCACTTTATAATTCTAGATAGGGACATTTGAAGGTGAAGATGTGCATGCTTAAATGAGCTTGCAGGCTATAAGGATTTGAGGTAGGTGGATATATATTCTTAGGTGCCTTGCCCAAGGATACTTATTGCTACGGTGGTCTAACTGGGATTCAAACATGGGTTTCCTGGTATTTTGCCACAGCTGCAACAACAATAATAATTACAATATATTTTATCATTGCCTGTTCAGATTTAATGGTGGGATGTGAACTCTTTTCAAACATGGCATTTTGTCCGCAGCCTGAAGAAGCAGATACCAGAGGAGAAAACCAAACCTCCGAGGCGAATTGGACCAAAGGAACCCAAGACGACCCATGAAGAATCATGTTGTGGCCGGATGGAGCACCCTAGAACAATGTGCCCTAAATGTGAGATAGTTAGCTGTCGAAAATGTGACACTCTACATGCCCACTCCCTGTTTGTGGCTCATAGTTTATTAGATCATTATGATGTTTGAGAGTGCTCAGACATAACTTGAAAATACAAATGGAAATGACTATTTCAGAGTTGATAAAAGTTACATCATAGCTGTTTAATTAATCCTTCCTTACAGAGACCAAACCTAAAGTTACACAATTATAACACTGCAGAAAAACTTACCAATAAATGACATTTACCTGTAAATTAAAATAATCTTTAAAATGAAAGATTGCTAGTTTACACAATCCAACAGTCAGTTAATGTCTGTATTGTATTTTGAGTTTTTTAAAAATTGTAATTCATGTATATTGAAAATATGTGCATCATAGCATAAGGCAACACACGTGTTGCAAAACCAGAAATGGTAAGATAACAGAAAGAAAGCCCATCATCATGACGAGTACCAGTTTTTTTGGGGTAAAATTTGATTAAAATAAATAAATAATGCACTTAAAAATAAAATAAAAAATTAAATACTAATAATAGATTACTTGTACGGCTAACAGAATCCATCCCCTTTGCACACACCCTTTATATGCCTACTCCATAATGGCTGAAAGAGCATCAAGGTAAATGCACAGACAGTTACTTATAATGACTCTTAAACATAGCACTTTAGAGGTTGGTGGATCGTATTGTCGATTATGCTATAACAGCAAAGGCCACACAAATCCAGTGCACAAACAGTGGCTAGCCATGGCAGTGCGGATGTTTGCTACCCAAAATGTGCATTATACTCAACCAGTCTAAGGGTAATAGTTGGAAACATGAGGAATCGCATGTTTTTGGATTGTATGTTGATTGTTATGTGACAGAATGTGTGAATGTGACAGGCCAAGTGAGCGAGCAGGACTAAGAGCTGAGGCAGGCAAATGATATATCCTGGATTTATGTGGCTGGGTGTAAATTGGGAATTAAAGTGGGAGTAGGCAATGGGGTGTGTGCATATTAATGAAAAGTAAGGGAATTGGGTTATATGTACTGGTGGGCGCAGCGGTAATGACAGGGAGATAAGTAGCAGGTATGTGGGTGTTACATAGTTACATTGGCTGAAAAGAGACATGCGCCCATCAAGTTCAGTCTCATATCTGTTTTTGCTGTTGTGTTTGAAGCACTTCCAATTTTACAACAAACCAGGAATAAATTCCTTATTGACCCCAGAATGGCTATTAGCCCACAAATTAAAAATTATATCCCTGAATATTATGTTTTTGCAATTATTCATCCAGTTGCTGTTTATACATCTGCACGAATTCTGATAAAACCACTTCTTTGGGCAGAGAATTCCACATCTTTATTGTTCTTGTAAAAATTCCTTTCCTTTGCCTTAGACTAAATCACCTTTCTTCCAGTCTAAATGCGTGACCTTGTGTTAATGAAAGGGAGGTATGCAACAGAAAATGCTTGGGTTAGTGACTGGTAGGTAAGCTGGTAAACATATGACAGTGTATGTAGGGATAATAACCCCTGTGGGGGTCAATGACTGGGAAGTGAATTGGGAGTTATGACAGAAGCAGTGTAAATTAATCTAACCATCCTAGTCTCAATATTCATGTGAGTTGTACCAGTAGTTGTCGTGCCATGAGTTGACACTTAAAGAGATACTCCATGCACCATGATCACTTCATTGAATTGTCATGTTTTCTGGAGTCTATAGGTACAGTATTTCACTTTGAAATGCTGCCGAGATTAACCCATTAGCTGCCAAAGGTGTACATCTAGCTCTAGCAGAATCTGTTGGCAGCTCAGAGCAAAGTTCTGTGCAAACGTTGCATGCTGGCATCAGACAGCTAATGTGGACATGGCCTCGCTCCCTCCATACCACTCATGACGCATTGTTTCATTAAATGAAATTAACTTTTAAAGAGTAGGATGTCCTTCAAGGGCGAGTTGTTCAGCTGATCAGCTGAAATTGGTGAAGTGTACACATTTTTAAATACACTGCTCAAAAAAATAAAGGGAACACTTAAACAACACAATGTAATTCCAAGTCAATCACACTTCTGTGAAATCAAACTGTCCATTTAGGAAGCAACACCGAGTGACAATCAATTTCACATGCTGTTGTGCAAATGGGATAGACAACAAGTGGAAATTATAGGCAATTAGCAAGACACCACCAATAAAGGAGTGGTTCTGCAGGTGGTGACCACAAATCACTTCTCAGTTCCTATGCTTCCTGGCTGATGTTTTGGTCACTTTTGAATGCTGGCAGTGCTTTCACTCTAGTGGTAGCATGAGACGGAATCTACAACCCACACAAGTGGCTCAGGTAGTGCAGCTCATCCAGGATGGCACATCAATCCGAGCTGTGTCTGTCAGCGTAGTGTCCAGAGCATGGAGGCGCTACCAGGAGACAGGCCAGTACATCAGGCCGTAGGAGAGCAACAACCCAGCAGCAGGACCGCTACCTCAGCCTTTGTGCAAGGAGGAACAGGAGGAGCACTGCCAGAGCCCTGCAAAATGACCTCAAGCAGGCCACAAATGTGCATGTGTCTGCTCAAACGGTCAGAAACAGAATTCATGAGGGTGGTAGGAGGGCCCGATGTCCACAGGGGGGGTTGTACTTACAACCCAACACCATGCAGGACGTTTGGCAAATTCGCCACTGGCACCCTGTGCTCTTCACAGATGAAAGCAGGTTCACACTGAACACATGTGACAGTCTGGAGACGCCGTGGAGAATGTTCTGCTGCCTGCAACATCCTCCAGCATGTCCGGTTTGGCAGTGGGTCAGTAATGGTGTGGGGTGGCATTTCTTTGGGGGGGTTGCACAGCCCTCCATGTGCTCGCCAGAGGTAGCCTGACTGCCATTAGGTACCGAGATGAGATCCTCAGACCCCTTGTGAGACCATATGCTGGTGCGGTTGGCCCTGGGTTCCTCCTGATGCAAGACAATGCTAGACCTCATGTGGCTGGGGTGTGTCAGCAGTTCCTGCAAGACGATGGCATTGATGCTATGGACTGGCCTGCCCATTACCCAGACCTGATCCAATTGAGCACATCTGGGACATCACGTCTCGCTCCATCCACCGTCACGTTGCACCACAGACTGTCCAGGAGTTTGCAGATGCTTTATTCCAGGTCTAGGAGGAGATCCCTCAGGAGACCATCCGCCACCTCATCAAGTTGTAGGGGGGTCATACAGGCACGTGGAGGCCACACACACTACTGAGCCTCATTTTGACTTGTTTTAAGGACATTACATCAAAGTCAGATCAGCCTGTAGTGTGTTTTTCCACTTTAATTTTTGAGTGTGACTCCAAATCCAGACCTCCATGGGTTGAAAAATTTGATTTCCATTTTTAAATTTTTGTGTGATTTTGTTGTCAGCACATTCAACTATGCAAAGAACTAAGTATTTCAGAAGAATATTTAATTCATTCAGATCTAGGATGTGTTCCCTTTATTTTTTTGAGCAGTGTACATTTCTATGGGAGTTGCAATAGCAATTATTTGAAGAAAAAAAATTATATTTTTGTCAAATTTGCAAAATGTTAAAAATTAACTAGTGGGTGGTACCAGCAGAGGGTGAAGTGATTATCATGCGGACTGAAAACAGGAATGGACATAAAATAATTATATTTTTATCCACAATAATCTATGTGCTGTTGGTATTAGCAATGCCTAGTTGCTCCTTTTTACCAACAAACTTAGAAACAAGCCCACCATTTGCCAAAAAATAAATAAATATTTTATTATGATTAAATTGGCCCCTCATTTCCAAGTGAATTGACATTCAAACTATGGCCATAATGTTTTAACATGTGCCTCTGTTGGTGCATTAACCTAATTATTATTATTTTATTATTTATATAGCGACAGCAAATTCCATAGCGCTGTACAATGGGACTAACAGACACGTAATTGTAACCAGACAAATGGACGCACAGGAACAGAGGGGTTGAGGGCCCTGCTCAATGAGCTTACATGCTAGAGGGAGTGGGGTATAGTGACACAAAGGGTATAAGTAGGGGTAATTAAATAGGTTGCTAGAAAACTATTCACTGGGAACTTAGGTTATTTTTGACAGTTGCAGGAGAGAAGTCATGGGAGGAGGGGGAGTGAAAACCCACTAACTGAAGAAGTGTGTTTTCAAATATTTTTTTGAAGGAGTGGAGACTGGGTGAAAGGCCTCAACGGGACATACTTGTGTATTAGGGAGGAGAGGTAGGTTGGAGCAGTATTATGTAAGCAAGCACCAGAATCTAACTGGAAGCCAATGTAGGGACTGAAAGAGGGGGAAGGCGTGGGAGGTAAGGACAAAAAAATGAGCCTTGCCCCTGCATTCATTATACATTGCAGCGGTGCAATCTGGGAACACGTAAGACCACTGAGAAGGGGCGAGAAAGAACAACGGTATCGACCAGCACCATAGCTGCATCTGGTGTTAAACAGGGACTGATGCGAGCTATGTTTTTGAGATAGAAACGGCAGGATTTGGTGATCGACTGGACGTGAGGGGTGAAGGATAGGTTGGAGTCAAAGAGAGCACCTAGGAAGCCAGCCTGCGAGGTAGAGGTGATGGAGGCGCCATTGACTTGGAGGGAGACAGACACAGGAGTGGCAACACTTGAGGGAGGAAAGACCAGAAGTTCTGTATTGGACAGGTTGAGTAATTGGTCACAAAGCAGCCATCCAGTTAGAAATTGTGGAGAGGCAGTCAGAGACACGAGTCAAGATGGGTGGAGAGGGATCAGGAGAGGACAGGTAGATTTGTGTGTCATCTGCAAATAAATGATAATGCAAGCCAAAGGAGCTGATGAGTTTACAAAGGGAGGCAGTATAGACAGAGAACAGTAGGGGACCAAGGACAGAACCTTGGGGAACGCCAACACAGAGGGGTTGGGGAGAAGAGGCAGAGAAAGAAACACTGAAAAAGCGCTGGGAGAGGTAGGAGGAGCACGAAGAGAGAGCAGTATCCCGTAGACCGAGATTACAGAGAATGGGAAGAAGCTGTTGATGAGCAACAGTGTCAAAGGCAGTTGAAAGATCAAGGAGAATTAGGATAGAGTAATGACCGAGATTTAGCAGCGATTAAATTGTTGGATACTTTGGTCACAGCTGCTTCAACAGAGCGACGAGCGCGGAATTCAGACTGAAGCGGGTCAAGCAGAGAGTTGGATTCAATAAAGTCCGTCAATCTTGCATACACAACTCTCTCAAGGATCTTGGAGGCAAATGGCAGTAGCAATATAGGGCGGTAGTTGGATAGGGAATTAGGGTCAAGGTTGGGCTTTTTCAGAATCGGCGTTATAGTTGCATGCTTGAAGGGTGAAGCAAATGTGCCAGAGGAAAGGGAGAAATTGAAAATTTTAGTGAGAGGAAGAGCAAGAGAGGGAGACAAAGTGTGGATGAGATATGAGGGAATAGGTGGTGGGGCGGGAGGACCAGAGCAGAGAAGAAACCTTTTCCGTTGTAGTAGGTGCGAATGAGCATAGAACAGCGTAGGGAGCGGGGTTGGGTGATGTATTGGAAGGGAAGGGAGAGAGGTTAGAGATCTCTTCACTGATTGTAGAAATTGAGTTGCAAAGTTTGAGGTGGACAGGGTGGTAAGAGGAGAGGGAAAAAATAGGGCAAAGGAGAGCATTAAAAGTATGAAATAGAGGTGGTACAGAGATTGGTGAAGATGAGGTCAAGAGTGTTCCTGCTGTATGAGTTTCTGAAGTAGACCACTGTGTGAGGCCAAAGGAGGAGGTTACAGAGAGCAGACGGGAGGCATCAGGACAGTTGAGGTTGTTGATTGGGATGTTAAAGTCCCCAAGTATGAGGGAAGGAGTGCTAGAGGAGAGAAAGTGGGGTAGCCAGGAAGAAAAGTGTTAAATGAATAGCCTAGGATGACCACGGGGGCAATAGATCATGGCAGTTCTTAAAGGAGTGGGCTTAACTATGCGGACAGTGTGAACTTCAAAGGAAGTAAAGGATAGGCCTAATGAGCCCTCTCATCTGGTATACATACTAAAAAAGGTTTAAAACTTTTAATAAAGAAATAGATTTTAATTAAAACAAAATCTTTACTTTATAGCTTGTAAAAGGTTACATGGTATTATATATTTTTCTGTACAGATGCGGTTTAGACTATTATGTAAACAGATAGGAAATACTATAGTAACAAAAAAGCTGGTTCACACTTTCCTAACTTCCCCATGCACTCTTATATTAAAAAAAAAATAAAAAAAAATATCTTAGACACAGTAAGAATGTTGTTTAGATTTATTGAGTCCAATTTGGAATGGCGTTTGTCTCTATACAGTGTAAAATCATTTCTATTACATTCTCATTAGAGGAGCTGTTTAGTCCTCTGTGCTTTGTACAGATTTGTATAAATCCAGTGTAAGACATAAAGTGTGCATCAGAAGACGAACCAGTAGTTAAAATGCAATACCTGTAAGATACAGATAGAGAACAGTCTTTCAGCATCTGCTGCAAGTCCCATCATATTTAAACAGGAAGAAAGGTCTTTCAAAGAAATGTCCCAGAAAACACTCACATTCCAAAGTCTTAATAAATACAAAAAAAAATGTGGTGAGACTGGAAAAATCATGATAAAAATAGTCTTCTCACATTCATATATATATATTTTTTTTTTACATTTTTTGTTTAAAAAAAAGGGAGTTGGGGAATAAATAGCACTTTCTTTATTTCTATCATATTTTCTTCCACGTATCCTGTAGTTCTTTTTTTGAAATTGGTCACAAATGACTCCACAGAAATCGACAGTTGTACACATCCACTGATTGGCAACTCAACAGGAACTCCACTGCTACATTGCACATGATCACAAACGTTCGTGGATTATTTCATTCTTCCCAAAATTCTCATAAAGTAAATTGAATTTAACTTCTTAAGGCAGCTGAGATGAGTAACAAGGTCCAGGCCTCCCTACAAGAAGTAAGCAATTACAGCAATGCATCATACTGCTTGGTTAATGTGGCCTCTCTCTCTGTAAGAGGTTTATCCTTGCCACCTAGGAGTGTGCAGAGAAGCACCTCACAATTCTTACACTCCAGACTTCCATAATATCAAGGATCAAGTCCTGGCAATGGAAAATATTACCTTGGGAACTTGGGGAGTATATTATAGTTAAGACACATAACTCTCATTACTTGGAAGCTCTGAGTAATTCAGTATGGCTCCATTCACACACACACACGTACACACACACACACACACAAAAAAAAAAACACATTAAATGAAAGGCTCAGGTGAGATATTCGAGAACGTGTGCAAAACCAAAGCATTTCCAAGGGCAACGAGAGTTTATTTTTTCCAGGTTTTCGGTTCTCAGTTGTAGCCTGGCCACTGACACATCCCTTTTTCTGGTCTCTGTGCGCTAGGACGAATGTAAAGCCATCACAGAAAGTTTGAGTCTATGGATGGCAGCAGTGTCCTTGTATTGTGCAAATCTGTTGTGCCTGGGCCTTTCTTAACAGAAAGTCTCTTACAGGTTTCCTTGCTCTTGGACATCAGTGAAGTAGCTCACACAGGGGACCCAGCTATACCTGTCCCACACTTGCAGACTCCGTATTTATGGTGGCATGTGTTCTGTCAAGTCATCAAGTGTCTGAACTGCTATCAAAGTGCCAGTAATTTGTGATAACACCTAGGGCTGAAGGATGACCTTAGGACTTGTTGTAATCCTTTCTCACAGTGTGTGCCATCCAGTTAACTTTGGTTGTCCAGCTCTCTTTCAAAGCCTCGTCAAACTTCTGTCTGAATTGTTTAAGTGCTTCATCATCAGTCTTACCGAGAGCGAGAGAATCCTGAAGGGGACAAAGAAAGAATGCTTTCATACATCGAAAATTAAAAAGAAATCTTCCAGTTTGACTAATGATTTACAGAATATAGGTAATATTTGAGCTTTTACTATTTTAAGCAAGTAATATACAAATATAATTAATACTTTGAAACACTTTCTTCAAGTTGACACTTTGCCTCCCAATTAACATTGTGGTATTTTCATGGCATTTCCTAATATAATTTGTCACAACAGAGGAAGTGCATCAACCAGAGTGTAAAACATTAACACCAGCGTTCACCCAAGACTGATCTGGTGTTGTATGATATAGGATGACGGGAGTAGCAAACTGCACAATGAGTAGAATATAGCTTGCTGGCACATTACCTTGACATACTGGATGTCCTTAACTGAACTCAGTTCGGGGAGTCCAGCTGTCAGCATCAGTGCAAAGAGAGTGATAATGAGATTCCCATTCCTGCGAAGTATCAGATATGCATCCTCACAATACTGTCGGAACCTTTATAACCAAAGACACAAACATCAGAAAAAGAACAGCACGCATACTGTCCCAGCATATCAAACACAAACGTGATTTAAAAAAAAAATAAAAGTGCTAATTAATTATGTGTTATGGAGAGAAAGACAATTTAAAGATTTGAAGATGATATCTTCAGAAACCTCACAGAGGAAGGGTAACAGATACATCAAGAAAAGTTGTAATGGTCTTGTAATGATAAGCAAGGCTATTGAAAAAAGTGTTGGTCACTAATTCTTATTTTTGGACAATCTTTATTAGATTTTTTTCCATAGTGTTGTGATTAGGGGTGGCCATTAATTCTATCTCTGCCTGCAACCACTTAGCTGTACCTATTTGGCAGGTCTGGTCCACTCCTTCGCCAAAGTTCAGTGAAGTGTGCAATGTATAATATATACATATATAAATGTGTTTTCTAATTCAGCATTCAACTCTAGACTTTCTGAAATTATCTGCTTGAACGTGTGAATTAAAGGTTGCGTAATTATGATAACTGGGCTGAGAACCACTGATAATAGACTGAGAAAAGCCTAATGATAAAAGGATTTAGTGTATTTCACATTTTTTATGTAAGTGAAGGATGTCTGAGACATGTAAGTAATTAAAGTTTGGAAATGTGAATTTATTAAATGAAGCCAGATAATGAAATTGGGTGAGTTTTGGTAGTAGAGAACCCACCTGCCAAATTTCTCTGTGTTTCCGGTTTTCCCCTGTTGGATAACATGGATGAAGTCATAAGTTAAAATGAAAGGACCTCGCTCCCTCTTAATTTTAAATTTGGACTTGAAGTTCCCCAGAATGTGTCCAAAGTCAATGTGGAAAAGCTGGAAGGGAAAGACAAAATGGTGTTACCTGCATGACAGTAATGTTATAGGTTATGAACAAATTATACATGGTCTGGGTTATTTACTAATTTGAGATTTTTTTAATATTCAAGACAAATAATTATGAATTGGAAATATTCACCAGGCCAGCTATGCTTTCAGTACAAGATCAACTATTTTGGTCTAAAAATTTTAATTCACTTAGAATTTTCAAATAGTCTCACTTTAGTAAATGGGCCTGTATGTATACTTTTTCAGTAATATCTAAAATAATGATATTGCTTTTTGAAGCTATGAACATCTTTACAAGTGCCCAACTGAGAAAGTTATGCTGTTAAAAAGGATTGGGTATGAATTATAAAGTCTTTATAGAATGTTTGTTATTTGAGCTGAGGATACAAACCCAACACTTTGCTACAATATACATCCATTAATACAATGTAAAGCATATTTGTTTAATATTACATTTTTTTTTTAAAGCAAATTTACCAGCTTAAAGGAACACTATAGTCACCTAAATTACTTTAGCTAAATAAAGCAGTTTTAGTGTATAGATCATTCCCCTGCAATTTCACTGCTCAATTCACTGTCCTTTAGGAGTTAAATCACTTTGTTTCTGTTTATGCAGCCCTAGCCACACTTCCCCTGGCTATGATTGACAGAGCCTGGATGAAAAAAAAAAACTAGTTTCACTTTCAAACAGATGTAATTTACCTTAAATAATTGTATCTCAATCTCTAAATAGAACTTTAATCACATACAGGAGGCTCTTGCAGGGTATAGCAAGCTATTAACATAGCAGGGGATAAGAAAATCTTAATCAAACAGAACTTGCAATAAATAAAGCCTAAATAGGGCTCTCTTTGCAGGAAGTGTTTATGGAAGGCTGTGCAAGTTGCATGCAGGGAGGTGTGACTAGTACAACATGGCTTAGCCCCTTAGTGACCAGACAGTTTTTCAATTTTCTTACCGTTAAGGACCAGGGCTGTTTTTACATTTCTGCAGTGTTTGTGTTTAGCTGTAATCTTCCTCTTACTCATTTATTGTACCCACACATATCATATACAGTTTTTCTTGCATTAAATGGTCTTTTGAAATATACCATTATGTTCATCATATCATATAATTTACTATCAAAAAATTTATAAAATATGATTTGACCCCCAAAATCTGTCACACATCTACAACCGCTAAAAAACACCCATGCTAAATAGTTTCTAAATTTTGCCTTGAGTTCAGAAATACCCAATGTTAACATGTTCTTGGCTTTTTTTGTTGTTGAAAGTTGTAGGGCAATAAGTACAAGTAGCAAAATTAACAATAGTTACATTGTAATATTGATATCTGTCAGGAATCCCTGAATAACCCTTTACATGTATATACTTTTAAAAAGAAGACAACCTAAAGTATTAAACTTGGGGTATTTTGACTCCTTTCATGCAACCATTTTACCACCAATCTATGCCAAATTAAAATAAATAAATAAAATTGTGATCTTTTTGACACACACAGCAATTTAAGAATACATGTACGGAGAACTCTAAGGGTTACTGCCAAAGAATACCTCAATATGCGTTCATCAACATCTCCTGAGTAAAGTGATACCCCCCATGTATAGGTGTGTCGGGTTCTATGGGGGCTAAAAGACCTTATTTGGAGGGTGTGCATTCCAGTTTTCCAACATGGAATTTTGACATCTGGTCATCATGCATCCATGTCCTATTTGTGACATTTTTGAAGCTGGCCAATATAATTTACCCCCATCAAACCATAGATTTTTGAAAAATAGACACCCTAGGGTATTTCAACACTTTCCATGCACTAATTCTACCACCAGTCTTCGTCAACCTTTTGGGTAGTCATTTTTTTCTCACATTGTACTTTAGGCATGGATTCTCAGTTCCTGTTATGTGTTACTGACAAAGAACACCCCAATATGTGTTCAGCTACATCTCCTGAGTACAGTGATACCACCTATGCATAGGTTTGTTGGGTGGTTTGGGGGGTGCAATGCCAAACTTTTGACATGTGTTTTTCAAATTTGACATATCTTTGCCGATCTTCTTTTTGGGGCCTTTTTACATATCCCAATTCATTTTCTTGCCACGAACGTGCATATATTTGAAAAGTTGACAACCCAAGGTATTGTATATGGGGTATTTAGATGACTTTGATACAACGGTTTTAGCAAAAAAAAAATTAAAGAAAATGTGTGATGGTAATATTTCTATTTTGATTTTTACACACTCATTTGTGTGTGATTTATGGGAGCCTGTTTTTGATTATTGCAAGAAAACATTCCAGGTTGTTTTTTGCAAGGCCTCTTGAGTACACTCATGGCCCCATCCATAGGTTGAACTTGATCAGAAAAACAGTCTGGCACAGTAAATGTAAAACAAAAACAAAAACAAACTCAGGAACAGTAAATGTAAAAAAAAATAAAAAAATTCTAAGTGGACCAGTGTGTGATCTCGCTTGAAGCAGTCCCCAATGCAGAGTCCATGCTGTCCAGTACAGTCAGGACAGTAAAAGACTGTGTCCTTTCTCTGCCCCCTCTTGAAACAGACTCTGCATATTTTTTGAGGATTCTGCTTTGCCGCATTTGAGGGGTTTTTAAAAATAACCTGGGTAGCCCCAACTCTGTTCTCTCCAATCACCACCTTGGGAGCAGGTGCATCTTTGTACAAAATTCACGAATTGATCTAGAGCTGAAACTGTAAAAAAGTCTGTTTCATTCCAGGGTTTGCTTTTTGAACAACAAAAAAGCATTGTGGGTTGTAATCTGCATTAAGTAAATTGCAACCTTTTTGTACCAGGCACTTGTCTTACGTATAATTAGGTAGGGCTGCAGCAGCTGGTCTGCCAGATCAACCCCATCAATATACCGGTTATAGGCCTTGATGCACACTGGCTTCTTGGTGCTCTCAGCTCTGCCACGTACAGAGACCTCCACAGTCCTCTCAGTGTGGATAGTGGTAAGAAGGTACACGTCCTTCTGGTCTCTGTACTTAACTGTCAAAAGCTCCTCTTGGCGCAGAGCTGAGGTCTCCTCCCTTGAGAGCCGGGTGCGTGCAAGTTGTCCTGGGAAACCTGCGCAGTTTTTCTGATTGTAAGTAAACTAGAAAAATGGTCAGAGTTGTTGCAACTGACATTTAATGTGGATAAGTGCAAGATAATGCATCTTGGATGTAAAAACCCAAGTGCAGAGTACAGAATATTTGATAGAGTTCTAACCTCAACATATGAGGAAAGGGATTTAGGGGTGATTATTTCTGATGACTTAAAGGTAGGCAGACAATGTAATAGAGCAGCAGGAAATGCTAGCAGAATGCTTGGTTGTATAGGGAGAGGTATTAGCAGTAGAAAGAGGGAAGTGCTCATGCCATTGTACAGAACACTGGTGAGACCTCACTTGGAGTATTGTACACAGTACTGGAGACCGTATCTTCAGAAGGATATTGATACCTTAGAGAGGGTTCAGAGAAGGGCTACTAAACTGGTTCATGGATTGCAGGATAAAACTTACCAGGAAAGGTTAAAGGATCTTAACATGTATAGCTTGGAGGAAAGATGAGACAGGGGGGATATGATAGAAACATTTAAATACATAAAGGGAATCAACACAGTAAAGGAGGAGACTATATTTAAAAGAAGAAAAACTACCACAACATGAGGACATAGTCCTAAATTAGAGGGGCAAAGGTTTAAAAATATCAGGAAGTATTACTTAACTGAGAGGGTAGTGGATGCATGGAATAGCCTTCTAGCTCTAGTGGTAGAGGTTAACACAGTGAATGAGTTTAAGCATGTGTGGGATAGGCATAATGATATCCTTGCTATAAGATAAGGCCAGGGACTAATGAAAGTATTTAGAAAATTGGGCACACTAGATGGGCCGAATGGTTCTTATCTGCCGTCACATTCTATGTTTCTATGTTTACCGCAAGCTACTGTATCAAAACAATACAGTAGCTTAAACAAAGGGACACTTGTATAAAAATTGGCAGTATACAAGTGGTATCCTTTGTTCATAAGGGGGAACATCAGCTCCCAGACAATTTTGCCACTGGTTCCCTTATGTTCTGGGCAACCTGGAGGGTCAAGGTGGCTATCCTTTCCCTCTATACCCAGAAGGCATGAGTATACCCAGTCTCGCTATCACAGAGCTTATACACCTTTACACCATACCTGGAGTGCTTGGAAAGAATATACTGCTTGAATCCCAGCCTTCCCTTATACTTCATCAGGGATTCATCCACGCAAATATTCCTTCCAGGTGTATAAGCCTCTGCAAACCTGGCAGCAAAGTGGGTATTCAGGGGACGGATTTTATACAGCCTGTCAAACTGGGGATGCTCCATAAGAGGGCACAGGATGTTTTTTTTTTTTTTTTAATTCTTTATTTTTGGTGCAGTAAAGATTACAAACAATCCTGTGGTGCCACGACAGCAGACACAGGCACAATAATGTATACATCGTCATGGCTATAAACAGTTGCACATTTTTGAAATTATAAGACAGGTTGTATGCGTGGTTTAATTAGTTGCGAGCAGATTAGTTACGTCGGCAATTGTGAGATTCCTTCATAATGAATAACTGGAACCCAGAGTGAAATCTTTGCCATTAAACATGTGCTTCTATGTGAAGGCATAGGTATAATGCATGCTTGTAAATTGCTTGTGTAACGAAGGCGTGTTGTACATGAGTGCCAGTCAGCCAAGTTCAGCTTCAGTAAGTGGATAACTGACAGGCTATGTGATAGCTTGAATGGTGTGTGCAGTACAGCAATATACAGGTATGTAAGGTATATTGTGAGATTGCTATCTAGATAAGAGTAGTCAAAAAGTGGACATTTCTTTACAGTTCTGCGTTAATAATGAGTCTCTGTTTAGGAGGCTGCAATAAGGCATATCTAGCGTCTATTGTAGCAGAGGCTTTAAGTGTGTACCTCTGTGATTCTTGCAGTGTGGGTCCATTTTTTAGCCTATACCCAGTGCAGGGAAAGATATTAGAGGTGCGTGAGAGTCCCGCTGGGGCGCAGCACAGTGCAGCGTCGCTGGTTCCTGCTGTTGGCTCGTCCGCCCGTCGTAGTAAGGGTCTGTTCTGGTGATGTAGGTGAGAGATGTTCCCATCTGATATCCTGGGGCCCTCTGTGGTTTTGGGTGGCTTTTGAGCCGTGCGGGGAGCCTGCCAGTCGCCGTGACTGCCAGCTCTGTGGGAGTGGAAGGTGTCAGTGGCCCGTCCCGCCGCCTCTTTCCAGGAGTGCATCCATTTTCACTGCTCTGGTCGGTCTCGCAACCCCGAGCAGGAGCTTGTGAGATGGTATCCTCCGCCTTTGGAGGAGGTTTCTGCAGCTGAGTTCTCAGGGTCTTTCCCCTCCGGGTCTTCTGCTTTGGGTGCTTGGAGCGGGCTTTGGGCCATGGGCGGGTGCCTGGTGAGTTAGTCGTCCGCCACCCCTGTTGCACGGTGCCGGGGACCCTGGGCTTGCGTCGCCGCTTGTCTGTCGGTGGGGCATGAGGGTCAGGGAGTGTATTCTCTCTCCTCTTCTCCCCGTGAGACTGTGCCTCTCTATTCTGTAGCATCCGCCAGAAATTGTTGAGCAGCTTATCTAGCCGTTCTTCTAGTGTCGCTTGCGGGCCTCGAGTCGCCTTCGTAGGTGATTCCGCCGCCATCTTAAGTTCAGTGGCGGAGCTGGGTGCCGGCCTCAGAATGGCTGGGTTATGCGGTGCTTCAGCTTGCCAGGGGTTAGTTGCTGGAGCCGGGATATCCCTCACCGGCGGGGGGGGGGAGAGGAAGGCTCGTGGGTGGTCCTCCGCAGCGATAGAGTCTGCTTCCCTGGTGCTTCAGGCTGGGTGATCGGCCGCCTCACCCGCGCCCTCGCCTCCAATTAGGTCACAAAACAGGCTGGTTGTCGCTGCAGTAGGCCCTGATGATGCAGCCCGCGTTCTTGGTAGCTCAGCCTTCTGTGAGTAGGATCGGTGCGATCTCCCTTGCATCCCCAACGTGGGTGGTGCAATTTTGGGGGATTTGGTAGCTTAAAATTTATGTTAATTTCGATTGAATTAAGGAATTGGACGGGAGCTCATGCTGCACACGTCTGAACAGTTCCACAGCCAGGCTCCGCCCCCCCACAGGATGTTTTTGTTGAAGTGCATGGAATGTAGAATCATTTCATACCTCTTACTCGACACACACTGGGAGTAAATGGGGGTAGAGCAGATGGGGCTACTGCTCCAGTAGGAGCGGATGGAAGGCTTCTTTATGATGCCCATCAGCATAGTCACTGCCCAGAATTTTTTTTTTTTTTTTTTTTAATTCTGGCACAACGATGGGGGCCCATTACTGCTTTGCAAAAAAAGATTCAGGCTTTGCAGCACGGAACTGATGGGCATATAAATTAGTTTGGGCTACAATGTTCCCCAATATATTATCGCCCAGAAACACCTCCATAAACTGCCGTGGGCTAAATCCTGCAACATCCACATTGATGCCAGGATTTGCAGTGAAGGGTGGGATATCTGGCCTCAGCATTGCTAGCTGGAGAAGCACGTCTCCTCCTGGTAGGGGGCCTAGCAGCCACAGATACATCACTAGCAGCTGACACTGTATCTACTGATGTATCAAAATCAGGGTTGGAGTCAGACATAGATGTGTCAGACTCTAACGCAAGGATGGCATACGCCTCCTCAGCGCTATACAACCTCTGTGACATGATCACAATTACTTTATTTAGTCACTCAAAAAAAAAAAATCACTAAAAAAAATGAAACCCTAGAAAAATGCACAGACCGCAAAAAAAGTGATGCGGTGCAAAAGCCTGTGATCACTGGCAAGATAGGGGTTAATGGCTCTGAAAAGAGCCTTTGGGTCTCACAATTTTACAAATCCCTACCTTAAACTCTCTACCTAAACACAGATCTCTCTCTCACTCACTAAGTGAAGAGAGGAAGGAAGATCCACACTGATCAAAGTCAATATTTACTAATACTGACCTGACCAGACAAATGAGGATTATAGTAATAATACATTTTATTATAGAGGCAAGCTCTGATTGGATGACCCTAGCCTGCCTCTATGATGAGGCAGGCTAGGGATACCCCTAGAAGCCCCATGGTGCACTGCCTTTACAAAGGCAGCACCATCTTGGGAGCCACATGGCTGGGGGATTAATTCATTTAATCCCCCTTTTTTTATTAAAATGTATTTTATTGATTTTATTTAAATCTTCCCCGACCCATCGAGGCACGATGGCTTCCGATGCTCTGCTACACTGCCGGGTGCCACGTGGGGTTATCCGGAAGTGATCGCTCCTGGGGAGGCCAGGCAGACAGGAGAGGTATTGCAGGATGCCTCGACATCGAGGCATCGCTGAAATATCCTTAGAGTGGCTGGAAGCGATCATGATCACTTCTAGCACTCATATTTGCAACAGACGTACTAGGTACGTCCGCAGTCCTTAAGGACCTTTTTGGTCGGATGTACCTAGAACGTTCGCGGTAACGTGTTAAACCAAGTCTTTCTTTTCAAATGCTTTTTATTGTTTAAAATAATAATAATAAAAATAACAATTGTACATTTTTGTCAATGGTTTTAACAATCAATACTATTTAAACAGTATGGTATGTGGACAGTGACATAATAGCAAGGGTCTTTGTTATGGTTACATTATTAATTCTATGAGTAGCAACACAAAGATCATAAATGAAATTCTTTCTTTATAGGCAGGCTTTACAATGTTGGAGCGGATAGAATATCTCACCTGTCCTGTTTTCCTGACCATGATATTGTCATTGTGTCTGTCTCCGATCCCAAGTACATAAGTAGCTACACAGTAGCCAGCGCAGGACAAGGTGAACTCTTCAATAGCTCGCTCAAGATCATCTCTGAAACAGGGAAAATAATACCTGTGATGATTGTTCTAATAATACGGTTATTATCACCACTATTGCCCAGTTACAAACAAGCATCTCACACCAAATAGAAACTGGAAGAAAGTGGAGTATCAGGGAAAGAAACAGAGTATGAGTGGAGATGAGGAGTGAGCGTGCAGGAAATTGAAGTTTGTTTTAAGTGTGAGTGACAAACGTGTAGTGAGTTTCAGTTTGTGACATTACCCCGCGTTGTTTTCCTTGATCCAGTTCAGCAGAGCGTCTTTGTTGAAGGCAGCTGCTGCAGCGAGGTTGCTGCAGTCCAGCTGAATATCTGCAATGGTCTCTGCTGCAGATACAACCTCGATCATCCCACATCGATCTCCTGTTGCCAGGCAGCCATAAGGCACTATCCTGAAAAATACAACATTTTACATGCTTTATTATTTATTAAAACTATAATGCATTGGATTTGGTGCTCCATAGTGGGGGAAAACCCAATTTTTCACAACGAGCAGAGTTTAAATTTTACATAACAAAAAAAAAAAATTATATCTCTATGTCATGTATTTAAAGCGGCAATGTCACGCCGAACGTACCTTTCCCCAATCGATTCCTCTTCTCTCCCTCTGTCAGGATCTGTTCTTCATTTCTTCCTGTCTGGTCTAGTTTTCTTTAAAATATAAGACAAAGAAGGGACTACTTTGTCTTATGTATATTTCATACGCCTGACCAACTATGACCAGCGGAGGAGTAAAGTGTGCTTCATTTCCGGTGGTCAGAGAAATTTCCCACAATTCTCACCTTTCCTCTGTGTTCTCGTGATGCTTCCTGTCAGTATTCTAGAACGTCCTGTCCCTTAGGACGAAATTCGGTAGTTTCGCCGGCATTCTGTCTAACAGAATGAGAACAGTTCGTCCATTCGTGTTAGGATGAAATTCAGGATTGAATGAAACTCCGATCCTATTCGTGCCACAGGTAGATCGCTCCCTATTTCCCACGGTATTAGGGAGCTATCTACTAAAAGGCTGAAAGACTGTTGCAAAAAAAACACAAAAAAGACCCCTCCTCTAATAAAGTGCCCTTTGATGGAGCTATAAGAAATTATTAATGGGGGGGGGGGGGCATAGTGTTAATTAAGACCCTCCCCTAATCCCCCACTCATGTACTGCGAGTGGGGGCCAATAAACTTAACGGGGACCCAGTGTGTCCCCCTCTGCCCCCACCCATGAGGGAGAGGTGGGAGCACTTAAGTGGCAAAAGGGGGGACGACAACGACACACCTACTGTTGTCCCCCCGAGCGGTGGGTGGGGGCCCTAAAAGACAATGGGGGAGGGGAGGAACCTATTGGGCGACGGGTGGGGGCTAAATGTTTAATATTTCAATCTGCCTAATGCTAATATGGGGGCATGTGGCACAGCTCTGTGCCGCTTCTTTTTTTACATATTACAAGGAGGGAGTTGCGCACTGGTTGCTCCCTCCTTGTAATAAACCAAATGAAAGAATGAAGAGGTCTTCGTTAATTTGTTTGAAATTTCTATTCATTTATTAGTCTTTCTTACGAATGAATGAATAGATGAAATTCCCGTTCGCATGCCCAAGTGTTTAACTGGGCATGCACAGGAATTTCACAGCGCTATCTAGTGTGGGCAGATCTAGGTCCGGGCACAAAATAAAGATGCAAAAATAATTATAATGAGGGGCTTAGGGGCATTTGGGGGTGACTCGGGGGGGCAATTAGATGTAGTGGAGTCGGGAGGGGGGTTAAATTTTTTTTAAAAAACTGGATTCGGCCATGACAGTGCCGCTTTAAAAGAACAATGAACAGCCAAAGATTATACTTTTATAGGGATGATCTGTGCATTACCTTCCAAATTAGTCTAACAATGTTGGAAAGGCTTAATTAATCTTAAGAGCAAAGTACTGTAAAAAAGTACATCAAGTAAATAGGGGAAAACTCATTCCTATTCCCATGTCTTGTGTGCAAATAACAAACCAAGTTGCTGTCAATGCATGTCACCATACCAACGCCAAAGGTTTAAGGGGGCTGAAGTTGGGGTAAAAAATTTTTTTTTTTGCAATAACAATAAAGAACCAAGGACTATCCAAACCCTTAGTTGTATGTAATAATATATAAAGACCCTAGTACGAGTTCACGAATAAAGACACACACATAAGTAAACAAAAATGTCAAGTAACATTTTTCTTTTTAAACAGACCATAGAACAGCCCGCAAGTGCAGGTTTTGGTATTTTCTGATCAGCCCAACTGGTTTACAGACTGTACCTTTATAAACCCACTTCATGCTATACTATTGTCTCATAATTGTTTTCTTTTTAAAGAGCAGTCATTCATTTGAGTGCCAGCAGAGGGGGCTGTATCATTTTTTTTAGAATTATATCGCGCAAAGAACAAGCCAAAAGATCCTTTACATAAAAAACTACTGGTTCATTGCAGGTGGAACACAATTAGCACAGCAAAGCTATGAAGTATATTTTGGAAGGTGAGATTTCATATCCCCATATTGGATGTCACTCTGAAACCATATTACTATTTTTAAACTATCTGTCCGTCTTCCTATCTAAATATGCACGTAGGAGTAGTCTGCCTATTTCTTTTGTAAAAGCATGGCTTTTATATATTTGTTTTAAGATCCGTACAGCAGTTTGTTTATCCAAAACATCCGTAAACTCATCTATTTTATTAATTCTTAGTATTTTTTGTATTTCCGAAGTCCCATCCATAAACCAATCCATCCGTTTTAATTTAGAATACAACGTAGCGAGTTGGAGATTAGCAGAAAATATTCCATCTCAGATTGGCCGGGTACGATTTTCCAATCTAAAACTTCTATAAATCTTACTCTCAGTCTTGTGCATCCCCTGCATGTATACGGTGCACGACAAACTACACTGAAAACATGTTACTGTAGCTATCAAGAAACAAGATTGGTACATGGGTGTTATTTTTCTAAACAAGGTGCAAGGCGCAGTGTGTATTAAGGGTCTCAGTACATGTGATCTCTCAGTAATGCATCCTAACAAAAGGTGACCGTGCACTCCGTGTGAGAACAACAACTCTGCGTTAGTGACAATTTGATGTGAAGTGTTGAAATGGGGTCAACTGGCATTCCTCCATAGGAGTTTGTCCTGGCCGTTTGGCAGTGTTCACAGGCACAAGTCCATGTAACTTCCCTTCCAGGGGCTGTGCAATGACAGCTGAGGTCCCGAGAGAATCAACAGGAGTGGTGTATAAAAACATCCTTGTCAGACAGGACTTTGACAGGAGTCACATGGAGGACAGATTGTATAATGGAGCGTGGGGAGGGAAATGTCAATGCAAATTCTCTAGAATCAACTCACAAATCTGTGGGGGGTGAGGGTGCAACAACACGTCTATCAACACTTACTACTCCGACAGCGTTACCTGTCTTGATCTGTGCTAGGAAAAGACAGTGTAATTACCCGTTTAGATCTGTGCTAGAAAAAGACACAGTGACACAATCACTTCTGAAAAAGTGAGAAATGTGAGGAAAGTTCCAGAAGAATTGGGATGGATGTGACTTTTGGATTCAGACGGACTTACAAACAATTAAAGAGTATCAAAGTTGGATTCAGTATTTGCACATAATCCATAGGATGAGTTTATATAATAATCAGCTTATGATTATAGTCATTGAAAACCCTAGGATTTATCAATAAAAGCTTGCCATTAGAATTGTAATGAACACATTTACTGCTGGGAGACCTAAAACGGTTTACCAGCCTAGGCTGCTAGCAAGTCCTAACTAACCATGTTTGTAAACATACAAACACATTTAGAGCATTTGGGATCAGTGTTTGGTTATTAGGGTAGTGATAATTCGGTGAATTAAGTTCCTGCTCAATTTAAAGAGTTTGTAAGGCCCAAAGAACATGAGAAGCTGTTAAACAGTCTATGGTCAGGAGCAAGAGGTCTCAAAGGAACATCCTTACCGAAGGTCGAGCCCAGATTCCTTCCAGAGCATGTCCATGAGACGCAGTAACTGAAGTGCAAGCATATCCTGCCTCAGATCTGTGAACAGCAGTAAGGAAGGAAAGCAATAAGTTATTCAACACGTAATTTGCTAAATATTTAACAGAGCCACCCTTGACATGTTACCTTATTAGAAAACCCCACTATAACTGTCTTATAAGGATACAGAACACAGTGCAAAAGACAAGTTATTCTTCACAATGATTCAGCTACATTAATCATTCAAGCTGATGTATCATGTTCTAACCCATCACCAACGGTGATGTCTTCAAGCTGACTGCTCACCGTCTCCATTCTTGAAGATGATTCCCATCGACTCCCCTCCGAAGCCTCTGTTGTTGTATACGATCCAGAGTGGCTTCATTTTGGAATCCATGTATTTACACTTATCTATTCTGTGGAAGAAAGAAAGCAAATAACATCGAGTCGTCAGAACGGTTACTGAACAAATATAACTGATTAGTAAATAACCCCGGAAGTCTTTTACTCTTCCAAGGTGAGAATTGCTGGGAATTTCAAAGTGAATCTCAAAACGTAGGCCAAAAGAGAAGAATTTGCAGAACTCCTTTTCTGCAGTTGAACTATTTTGGCCTTAAATTTGAAATGTACGTTGAATTCCCAGTTATTCTCACTTGAGTAAACCCAGAGTGCAAGCTCCCACCATTTACCATTATTTGTAAATAGCATTTTCCTCGAACCACTGTTTTAACAGGAATTCAAGATATATAGCAGCAATACACCTGTGTGTGTGTGACAGCAAGAAGGACAACACTACGTTTTTAAATAAAGTAATCCAATAACGGGCCAGAGGAAGAAGACAGTCACAGAAGACATCACATGATTTTTTGTTCCAAGGAAATTACAAACGGAATACTGAAAAACAAAAGGTACAAAACGTAGCATTTCCCCCAGTTAGTGTGAAATGAATAAAAAGATGAAAGCAGTATTGTGAAGAAGATCTTACAGAAAGAATTTCACACATAATTTGCATAATGAGCAAACAAAGTAATTCTAACACTCTCTGGAGGCCAGGAATCAGGGTACTGAGGACAAAGTATAGTTAATTCAACCATGCTACTAAAAAAGTTTACCACAACTGTATAAATCTGAGGACTCATCGGTCAGCCATATATTACAGGGTTATCCCCAGATATGACAAAGTGTAAAATGCCCGTATGACAACGGGAGAGACACTCACACAAGTTCAGACAGTGTAACGCTGGGGTTAAGAGGTGACTGGATGTCTGTGAGCGCCTCCTTGTACGCATTCTGCTTTAGACAGGCGTGCATGGTTTCCTTATTCTTCACCTTACTTTGCTTCATGGCATTCAGCTTAATCAAACTGTTCAGAGTGCGAAGCTTGTTCAATGCCTCTACCTGAAAAAGGAAGAAGATACCCGGTTACAAAAGTCATGCAGTGTACTGCTAAGGTGACCACTTCTAGAGACAGGTCAGGAGAACACCGTCAGGAAGTGTCAGACAGCAGAATTGCAGTGTCTGTGTGGCAGTAACATTCCACAACAGTAAACAGAATTCCGAGCAGTGACTTTATATGCTGAGCTGGTAGCCAATGTTTAGAAAGCCATAGTGTGATTCCAATGTGGGATATTTGCATGACCTTCTTGTTTATCTGAAAGATGTACAGTAAGTACAGTAAGTGATGACTATCCTTGGCTCCCTACACATTTGCTAACTTTATAACCCATGATGCCCAGCCAGCCTCATTGGATACAAAATTCACAAACATTTAGGGAGCAAAATGTTGCCATTAGTGGTGTAAAGAGTTGGGATGTAAGATAGACATATAAAGCAGGCGATGACAAGGAGTCACGTGTATTCTTTCAACAACCTTAATGTTGGGTTTAGGCTGCATAGATGTTAACCTTGGTCTTCAATGCATACTCATACGCATCGCTCAGCACACACACACAGAGCATTTTTAAGCTTTTTTCCAAGAATCTATCAAGGTTATTTACAAACAACTATCTTAAATTCACGATATCTGGATTTAGTCACACAATATGGCCATATTGCATTTAAGCCCCCCACTTTTTACAGAGTACCCCAACATCGGTGGGTTCTAACCTACACTTTTAACCACAATTAAATAATGTAGACCGCGCTAGTGGAGCATGGAGAGGACAGCATCAGGCTAGTATAACTAACTCATGCTGCTCCCCTGGGCCTCCTCTCCCCATATGGCGGTGTCACCATTGTTTTGTTTTGTTTTGTGTGCAAATTATGCAGTGACCCCATAAAGTGACAGATTGCTTTAAAGAAATGCAATTAAAAATAAAGAAGTTATTCTAGATCTTGGAATAAAGAAAAATCAAATACAATATGGAATTATGGAATACTTGGCAATATTTTTGACAGTCTATTTATTTCATAACCTTTATACCACGTATCCATAAAATAATTCCCCCTAGCTTTTATGTAGCTGTAACACTCATCAGTCACAGCCACAATCTGAAAGAAGTGGTAGGAGTTGTCAAAAAAAGGTGGAATGGGGGTGATTAAAGATGCTGTCCAACACAACAGCTGGATGGCTACAGATTGTCAGCTCTGCTCTGAACACAAGGACAGGACTGCGGATGAGAGTTATTTCAAGAATGGAGGTTTTGTTGACACCAAGTAACATCCAACACATTCTTACAATTACGAACACAAATCTAATTCTTGGCATTGTGGTAATAAATAAACAGACCTAAAAAATATATAGTGCTTCTCTCGTTAACGGGGAATCAAAAGTAAAGGAACCGAAGGTAATATTTCAAAAAACAATTTCCTTTCTTTTACAAATTAATTTATTTTATTTCTATCTACAACTATTTTGAACTTACACCCCATAGGATGTGAAATCACAGTACTTCTAGATAAAAAAAAATAAAAATTTTTTTCTAAATAAACTGTAATTCAATTGATTCTACATTTAATATTTTTAATAAAATAAATGTTTGTCCTTCAATTTTGATTTCTCCTTATCGAAAGAATCAGTTTATGTTTATGGAAGCATTCTGCTGGCTTATGACCTTTGTTAGATGGTTTAAAAAAGGCAGTATAATTAGTAGTCTTTTTCTGTTCCCAGTTTTATACAGATCTAAGCCAGATGCCAATGGGTAGGACATAGAAACAGTATAATGTGAAAAACATGACCTAATAATAATTATCCATATTGTACCTTTACAAACTGACAAATTAAACTCATTAAATTATCCTTTTAGTATTGATGGGAATAATAATAGTGTGCTGCTTCTCACCATATGCACTGAGAAAAATTAAAGTTTTGTTTAAGTTCATGGTTGCTTATAAAAGCTAGAGAAACCAGTGAGTGATCCGGATTCTGTTACTACCTCATGTGAAGGAGAAATGAAATAGACAAGAAAGGTTCCATAGGATTCTGTATAAAACTTGGGGTATCCCCATGTAGTCCCCAAACTCTGGTCCAAACCTTGTTTAGCAGAAGAGAAAAGTTCTAATGCTTTTTGGAGCCAGCTATGATCATACCTGTTCCCACGACTACCCATGATGCCACATACGTCTTACCTGCCGAGATAGCACTTTCATGTGTGCGATACTGCCCCTGCAATATGCTTCTAGCAGGAGCCCAAACTGCACAGAAACCGATGAAATGTGAACTTCAGATCTGCAGATAGAAAAGGGAGATCAGTAAAAATAGAAAGAGAAATGCATTGGTTTAACATGGGCTATAATTATTATTAATGATTTATACAATATATAAAATGTCGCAACACTAACAAGGTTATTCACTAATGTGAGAATTCAAAATAAATTTAAAATTTCAAGTCAAAACAGACAACCTGGAAAATCTCTTTAAGTTCAGGTACTCTGGCATTAAAGGAACATTATAGTCACCCAATACCACTTCATCAATGAATTGGTGTTGGTGCAGCAGTCCTATCATTTCAACCTAGTGTTAAATGTAAAACATTTACCCTGCAACGCAAAACCTTGTCATTTTTTCTAGAAACTGAAATGGTTAGACATTGGTTCTCTATGAGAAGTAATGGACTGGAGCAGATCCCAGAAGAAATCAGGAGGCATGTTGAAGTCTTCAAAGGCTGCAGTAGAGGAGTCCTGACACTGGAAAAGGTGATATATATCAAACTCACGACTCAGGCACTCACCAAAAAACAAAATATTAATCCAACAGGGACCCAGGGGGGTCGAAACGTTGATTACACTTTGAAAAATTTCTCCCAAGGAGTGCTCTATATTTATTTACTTTCTAAAAAATTTTTATTGAGGTAAAGAGGGACACAAATAAAACAGCAGTTAAACATGGCATAATGTGACAAAGCTTTGAGTAAACTTTGCATAAAAAAAACCAACCTCATTTTCATTTTTGTGGTGAAAAATCATAACACGTTAATATATTATCTGCCATACGGTGCAGGAACGGCCTATCCATGTGACCAATCATCAGGTGTTGGGCAATAGAAAACTCTTTAAGAATACTGTGTGGTCAACCAGCTATATCAAGTATGGAGTGTAACCTGATAGGATCTGCTTCTAAAAACGACATGTAACCTTAAAAAGCGTGGCTAAAGGTTAAAAGGGGAGTATTTTGAGGTACCTAAGTATACCAGTGACGGGGGTAGGTGGAGGCTTAACAGGTATGGTCACCAGTTTGCTATCTGAGACGGTTAAGACGGGAAGCATAGCCAGTAACAGAGTAGTCTTTATTTAAGTTACTTTTGTAAACGCAAAGGCAGGTGGATAGATGGGAACCTATACACCCAAAATAATGATTGCTATTGTCAGGACTACAGGTTCCCGTTATACCTGAAACAGTAACTGGAATATGATTAAAACATTCTTCTAAAATATTAAGGAAAATAGTTTCATACTTATTGTAATTTTCTTTTCCTGATCATTAAACATGGCAGCATTTACTTATGAGTTATACCCAGGCAGTATATATAGTGTCAGGAATTGAGTTCAAATACAGCTAATTGTTATAAAAACCATTATTGAGCTGCACAAACCTTTTAATCCTGTTAGGGAGGTGGTAGATCTATTTATTCCAATTTCAGAGTTCTATTTTCTGTCGTCTCTGCTGTAAGGGGAGGAGCTAACCCATGAGTAAATGCTGCCATATTTGACCGGGAAAAAAGTTCTGATAAAGCTTAGACTGTTTTTTTTGTAACACCAGATCGGCACCTTTTCCTTTGCACTATCTCCTGCTTGGGCAATTCACAAGAAGGAGGGTGCTGTAAGACACAGCAGGAAGCAATGGGAGCATTGGAAAACATTATCCCTTAAACTGGTGATTTTTTTTTTTAACATGTTAGGAGTAGATCTACTTTCAGGATATATCTGTTCTATCAACGTATATCATTGTGAACAGGACACGGTTTCCTGGCATTAATTTTGATGTAATTTACAATCTATACATTTAACTCAATAAACAATGTACATATGACATACCCCAGTAAGGGAATTGATAGGGTTAATGTAAAACACACATCACTGACAAGGATTCATTTAGATATAACAGTTACAGTACGTGCTGAGTGGTTCCCACAGTGCTGTTCACGAGCATTAATGTTGTTTGATGAGCAACATGTGTGTCTACTTATGGGCACATTATGGCTTCAGCGGGACATCTTTTAATATGATCTATCATTCTGTACATTAGTGCATGTATTCAGTGAAGATGTATCTGGAAGAGTCTACACATGTTTCTTTAACATTGAAAGGAAGTGCTGCTACATAGGGGGCTAATGCAGTGAGCAAAACGAAAAGGGCTTCAGACAGACATGGTCACATACAGAATATAAAAGCTGGCAAAAGATCAGTTGGGTTTGAGGTTTCACAGCGGGCAGTAAAAGAGCAGTCGGTTCTTTCATCACATTCTGAGTGTGGAATGTTTACAAGGATTTAATGGATGTCCTGCAAGTGCCAGAGCTTGCTATATCTCTATGATGCTGGAAGGGACATTGCTGTGTTGACGTACCTCAGATGCCAGAAGAGGAACTGTCCAATTCTCCGGTTGGCCAGCGCTCTCTGCAACAGAAAACGGGAGAGGGCACAGTCCAGAAAAGGTTCGTACTTCAGAACCTGCACGAGTTGCAGGAGATACTGGGAGAGCTCTTCGTCACTGGCCAAACAAAGAGAGAAAGGTCAGCAAATCACATTATCCAGAGGGTTTTACCAAATCACATTATCCAGAGGGTTTAACCAAATTACACTGCACTTTAATAAAAGGGTATGGAAGTGGGAGACGGTTCTACATGCAAGCAACACTACCAGAGATTATGTTTGAAAAGAACAGCTGTAGATCACTTTTCCTGCAGGTTCCACTAAGGAACAGGATCTTATGTTTTTTCCTTGTAACTCAATAGGGATACGTTCAGTTCACTTTCCTCACATATAGCAATATTAGGGACTTGTACAGGTAACAATTCCTGCAGGTAACACTTATAGGCTCAGGCAAATTAATATGTACTAAGGGTAAACACACTAACAGGATTAGATCCCATTCACTGCAGGTAGTGCTAACAGTGATAGGTGTAGATCATATTAAAAGTATAATAATAATAATAAAATACAAACCCCATTCACTGCAGGTGATACTAGTAGGAATCGATATAGGTTTGTTATTTACGCAGGGGACATTTCAGGGGTAAAACACACATACAATATGATCCCTATCACAGACAGAAATTCTTACACGTCATTAGTTCCACCAATATTTCTGCAGATTTCCAAATGTGTTAACAAAAGAGATCATTATTTACCTCATGGTCTTCAGACAGTTGACTGCATATTCTCTTACATATTGGTCAGGATAGTTAAAATCGAGCAGCTCCAAGGCATCCCTTGGGGGAAGTTTTGACCAGATTTGCAGCAATGCTTGGAGCTTTAAAACACAACATAGGGTAACTGGTTAGTATGGTTATCTGTACTAGGCACATGAATAGAAGGAGGAATGCTGATTAGTATTTTAAATTAATTATGGAGATACATTAAATACAATCTATTAGGCAGAAGAAGGAATAAATAGAAAGCTGCAAATGGCATCAATGTATGAAGCCATTTACAATCCAAAGTTTAGCCATAGCTATTCTAAGTTATTAAGTCAGAGTTTAGCAATCATTGTACTAAACCAGCAGTTAGCCATCGTTCTATCACAATGCATTCCTGGAAGCACCTACGATCCCAGCGATGACATGACCAAGCCATTATAACCAAACTGTTGCATGGTTTGAGATGATTTCCCTCCCAATAAACCATTATTCATTGCACCTTTTAGGAGTTGTCTACCATTGCTTTTCTCCACCACATCACTAAGGCCTTGATTTAATAAGCTTGCCAAATTATTTAATACTACTAGTAAAACTCTCCAAATGATTTATCTACAAGAATACCCATAGACTGTAATGGCGACTGATACATTATTTGGAAAGCTTATTAAATCTAGGCCATGGTTAGATGCTAGCCATCACTGCACTAAGTCAGCAATTAACCATTACTGTTCCAAATCACATACTGGCCATTGTAGAATTAAATCATAGATTGCCCATTAGAGGAAATGTAGAAACCTTGTGATCCATTACAGAAGCATTAGATAGTGCTGTATTAGCACTGATGGTTGTTGCATGTTAATTAACCACATGCAAAGTAAGAGGAGAAACTGACGGAATCCCTGGATTCTACTATGGAATGAAAGTGATGTTTATCCATATTGGCTAACTACTACTTACTGAGGAGCTTTAGATCAAACATGGTAATTAGTGCTGGTACGTACTAGAATTACAGTCAGCACAGCACATATTACCCAGGGACCATACTGAATGCTACATCAATATAGTGATATATACAAACAGAATTACTAAGTTAAATAGAAAGCAAAAGTATGTATAGTCTCTGCTGAGCAGTAGTTTTCCAGAGACGGATTTATTGAGCGTGTTACTGCTTCCCTGTTTATGATGGCATTGTCTGGATGTCTAATATCAGACAGGCAGGAAGTTGTTGTGTATGAAATCTGGCTCTACTCCCTTCTGATTGCACCTGGAGCTCTACATTTAGAAACACATTGCTTCCAAAATTGGATGAAATATTCTGTATTCCACACAGCCTCCCCATGAAAGTAGAGCGTAACATTACAGAATTATGATATGTTTAATGTGCAGGGAACGGAGAAAGAATGAAAAAAGCACGCGTGATGAATCAGATTGTCAGCTTGCCATGTGTTTGCAGCATGCAAACACTTCATATGTCGACTAGTTCATAAAAATAAAAATGCTTGATGTAGCACTCAGAAAAGGAAGAACAAGGTATCCAGAAGGCTCTCACTGCAAGTGGTAACACATTTGGAGTTGCCCAGCTCGATGAGCTTAGGACACACTGTAGCTTCACAATGCTACAGGCTTTAAAGTCACCACACTGACTATGTCTGCCCATACAGCACAATATTGGTATGTCCTCAGAAAGGGTGAATGGCATATCGGTGAGGTAATACAGTGCACACTGCTCTAGCATGTGAAGGATCCTGTCAAACACGCATTCACACAAGGTGGAAATTCAGCTTTCACCCCCAGAATAGATTAAATACTAAACAATAAAAACAAATGCATCTGTTAAATGGAAACATTCACACTACTGAAACCAAAATAATATAGGATGTTCAAGTGAAGAATAGCTCCTGAAGAAAGCTAATTATTACTATTAATAAAAAAAACCATTACGGATTTATTTTATTCTGACACTATACAGCATTCTGGGCAACACTTGAACGGCCTTTGAAGAGGGACAAAGGTTACTGTCATGCAAACCATGCAAAGATATCGGTCTAAAAAAGGATGAAGCTGATAGACTTTGATATATAATTTCAAACTCAAGAACTATGTAAGGAAGATGTCTAAACATGTTCTTTAATTTCTTTTTTAAAACATTAACAAAAATTACATTGCACAATATTGTAATATTATGTCAGGGCAGCCAGGGGGCAGGCAAGTACTGAGTGATTTCAATGTCTTGGAAGTGAGCGAGTGTTCTACAGCTTGGAAGGAAGCAGAGGTCTAAATGACCCAGAAGAGTGCGGAAATTCCAAAAATACAGCTCTCTGTGTGTTTACATTCCGCCGCTGTAAATCTGGAAGGGAAGTCAGAGCCTGAGAGGAGCTCTGTGACCAGGAGAGATAATCAGCCATCAAAATGCAAGGCCTGAGGACGCCCAGAGACCAAAGGATGTCTAAAAACAGCTCTGCACCCAAACGACCTCCAATCAGGGAGAACAGACAGGAAATCATTTAGTTGCAGCCTGCTCCAGCTGCACTTTGCTCTTAAAAAAATAAATAAAATGCTAGCATTTAACCCCTTCCTGACAAATGAGCAGACAAATCCTGCTACATAGTGGCCGTCGTGTCAATTGTCATGAAGTGGATTAACACTGTCCTGCCTGTTATAAACCAGGGCCATGTAAAGACTTGTAGAATTATTATAACAGAAAACAATGAGAACTTTTTTGGGGGGAGAAAATAAAACACTACAGCCCCCTGTGATGCATAAGACACGTGTGAGCGTTGTTAGATTACATTGATTATGAACTGTGCACATACATGCTGGTGTTTTACAGCCTGCCTTTTTTTGATTTTATCCTTTCCCATATTAATCAGCCGTGTTACTGTGTTTAGCTGAAACGATCTTGGAATAAACTTGGTAGACCACACCGGAGAAAATCTTGTGGAATGAGAGGACAAGTAAAAACCTCAAACATCAACTCAGTGTGTACTGTAGCACGTATGGTGAGTGTGAACTATTGAGTACATAGTGCACTATTATATTAGCTAAGCCAAACAATGGTGACACTCACCTGGGCCACATCCTCCAGCTTGTTCCACTTGACAGACAGTAGTAGTTTTGGAAGTGAGCAGGGGAAATTTTCCCGGCAGTCGTACCGCAAGGTCCAGATGAGATCCTTTTCATTTTCACATAGCTGGCACAATGGGTCCCTCTCCATTATCTCCTTTAGCTCAATATTAAATTTCTTTCCACCACGACCCTGCCAGACAAGGCACATTTAGGCACACGTTACCAAAACTGTGTGCACACAAGCAATAAGCTCCAGAGTTTCCAGCTGCTTGGGAGTCAACGTATATGAAACGCCTACTTTATAGGTATGAATATGACCAGACCAAACCGTGGAGAAAATTTTAAGTGTCCATAATTTCCACTGATGATAATTGTAGTGGGACAGAACTTTGGCCTCAATTTATTAAAGCTTTTGAAATGATTCAATACTATTAGAAAACTTTACAAATAATTTATCTTCAAAAATTTCCTATAGCTTTTAATGAAGACTGACCCACCGTGGTACCTGGAAATTTTACGGTGGGCTGCTTCTCTACCTCTGCATAGCTACAGAAAAGGGAAGGGGGGGAAAGAGCACCAGCAGAGGTGCTGAGTGTCCCATAATATTGCAGGCAGTCCATGAGAATAGGGGAATGCCTGCAATCATTAATTAGATCTTAGCTCTGCAGGGCCTGTGAAGGAACTGGGCGGTACCTGCCCGACAACACCGGCCAACTCCTTCACAGCGCACTATAGCCTTGGGAAGCCTTACCGAAGGAGTAAGACTTCCTCCAGCATTACACCGCATGGGAGCTGCCAGTTCAGGAGGGGAAGAACATGATGCAGCTCCCAGATGACAAGTACACTAGACCACCAGGGTACGGGAAGTGGCCTAACAACTTATTCTGCTGGAGGAGAGAGAGGAATATGGAGAGAGATAGCTGGAAGGGTGAGAGATGGAGCTGGAGAGAAGAAGGAAGATGGAACTGGGAGGGAGAGGGAGTTGGAGGGGAGAGAGATAGGAGGAGGATGGAGCAGGTGGGGAGAGAGGTAGAGAGAGAGGGAGCTGGAGGAGGTAGAGAGAGAGGGAGCTGAAGGAGGTAGAGAGAGAGGGAGCTGAAGGAGGTAGAGAGAGAGAAACATAGAATGTGACGGCAGATAAGAACCATTCGGCCCATCTAGTCTGCCCAATTTTCTAAATACTTTCATTAGTCCCAAGCCTTATCTTATAGTTAGGATAGCCTTATGCCTATCCCACGCATGCTTAAACTCCTTTACTGTGTTAACCTCTACCACTTCAGCTGGAAGGCTATTCCATGCATCCACTACCCTCTCAGTAAAGTAATTCCCTTTATATATTCCCTTTATATATTTAAATGTTTCTATCATATCCCCCCTGTCTCGTCTTTCCTCCAAGCTATACATGTTAAGATCCTTTAACCTTTCCTGGTAAGTTTTATCCCGCAATCCATGAACCAGTTTAGTAGTCCTTCTCTGAACCCTCTCTAAGGTATCAATATCCTTCTGAAGATACGGTCTCCAGTATTGTGTACAATACTCCAAGTGAGGTCTCACCAGTGTTTTGTACAATGGCATGAGCACTCCCCTCTTTCTACTGCTAATACCTCTCCCTATACAACCAAGCATTCTGCTAGCATTTCCTGTTGCTCTATTACATTGTCTGCCTACCTTTAAGTCATCAGAAATAATCTGCCCTTGGGTTTTTACGTCCAAGATGCATTATCTTGCACTTATCCACATTACATGTCAGTTGCTACAATTCTGACCATTTTTCTAGTTTACCTAAATCATTTGCCATTTGGCTTATCCCTCCTGGAACATCAACCCTGTTACATATCTTAGTATCATCAGCAAAAAGACGTACCTTACCATCAAGACCTTCCGCAATATCACTAATAAAAATATTAAAGAGAGGGAGCTGAAGGGGAGAGAGAGGGAGCTGGAGGGGAGAGAGAGGGAGCTGGAGGGGAGAGAGAGGGAGCTGGAGGGGAGAGAGAGGGAGCTGGGAAGAGAGAGGGAGCTGGGAAGAGAGAGGGAGCTGGGAAGAGAGAGGGAGCTGGGAAGAGAGAGGGAGCTGGGAAGAGAGAGGGAGCTGGGAAGAGAGAGGGAGCTGGAGCTGGGAGAGGGAGAGGGAGATGGAGCTGGAGGAAGGAGAGGGAGATGGAGCTGGAGGAAGGAGAGGGAGATGGAACTGGGAAGAGAGAGGGAGATGGAGCTGGAGGAAGGAGAGGGAGATGGAACTGGGAAGAGAGAGGGAGATGGAGCTGGAGGAGGGAGAGGGAGATGGAACTGGGAAGAGAGAGGGAGATGGAGCTGGAGGAGGGAGAGGGAGATGGAACTGGGAAGAGAGAGGGAGATGGAGCTGGAGGAGAGAGGGAGATGGAACTGGGAAGAGGGAGGGAGATGGAGCTGGAGGAGAGAGGGAAATGGAACTGGGAAGAGAGAGGGAGATGGAGGAGAGAGGGAGATGGAGGGAAGAGGGATGTGGAACTGGAGTAATATCTACACAAAATACTGACTCTGCATTAAAGGGCTGGTATTTTTTTCCAGGACTGTTTTTATTCCCATTCTGGTCCTGGGAACTTCTGTAGATATAATTATTTGAAAGCTTTTTGCAACTGTATTAAACCATTCAGAAAGCTCATTAAATCAGGGCTTTGTCTCCAGCAACTTGTCACAATTGTCAGACAATTATGGTTGTATTTACATTACAGGCGTCGGTTGGGGAAGAATTCTCAAGCACCCTACCCATCCCAAATTATCAAATTATCTTTGCTTGTTCTAAAGTTTAGGGAATGCACAATAGAGTGATGAAGATAAAAAAAAAAAAAATGATTTACCATACAGAAAAATGACAAAGTATATTAAAATACACCCAAACAGAAAAAGTACACATTTGTAGTCAGAGAAGGCCCCCAATACTAGACAAACTAGACCTGTAATAACCTTTTCATAAAAAAATAAAAATAAACGAGTATATTTCATAATTAGGTCATAAATATGGTTGCCCCTCATGAATTTCCCATTTTTCAAACCACATTTCTTTTAATCCATTTTATAGGAATTAGCAATGATTAGCATATAGAGCAACCACTAGAGGGCAGTGACGTATTATTAAAATGAAACACTATAGTCTTTTAGCAAGACGTGTGACTAAATTACACAATTTTTACATCTTCAACTCTTTAACCACTTACATAGTTACATAGTTACATAGCTGAAAAGACCAAAACAAAGATTATAAGTGGAGCTCTATAATACCTGGGATACTTGAATATATGGCAGATGTATTCAATGATATGCCTTTACAATAATCTGTAAATGATATATAACATACACATAGTGCAGATGGTATGAACTATATATAAATGTGAATAGAAAAAATAAAGGTGGTAATTCACAACTCACAAGAGTAGAGCCAATAGGTCACCTGGCTCTAGTGTGAAGCGCTCTGTGATCTTATAAGGGGAGATCAACTACCCACTGAATGTATATCCTTCTGGTTTCTTCCTCCTTTGTATGTATCAAGCAGACAGGAAGGTCCCAATGATGAAAGGATCCAAAATTTATTAATAAACAAAATAAAGATTGCAGCAATTACAAATAAAATCCAAAACGCGTTTCGCCAGAGACCTGGCTTCCTCAGTTGTTTTTTTTTCAACCAACTGAGGAAGCCAGGTTTCTGGCGAAACGCGTTTTGGATTTTATTTGTAATTATTGTGGACTTATATAAGCTCATATATTTTATTATATGTGTTATTTGGTTTATTAATAAATTTTGGATCCTTTCATCATTGGGACAGGTATTATAGAGCTCCACTTATAATCTTTGTTTTGGACTATTGGTGTTTGTGAAGGTTAAGGGGATCCTCCACATAAGCATTGAGCTTAATTTGTATTGTTTGTGTGTACACCCCTTGTTTGTTTGACATAGCTGAAAAGAGACTTGCGTCCCTCAAGTTGAGCCTTCCTCACATATGTCTTTGCTGTTGATCCAAAGCAAGGCAAAAAACCCAGTCTGAAACACTTCCAATTTTGCAACAAACTAGGAAAAAATTCCTTCTTAAACCAAAATTACTGTCAGATATCTCCTTGGATCAAGCAGCTATTACCCCATGACGGTTACAAATCTCAAATCTGCAAAATGTTGGTAAAATCCAATTTAATAAGGACAAATGAGGTGCAAAACAGACTTTAATCCGCTAATTTGCAATTTCAATTGAGAGTATATTTAGGTTTTCTGAGAAGATAAATTCAACAAACTTACCAAATTGCTGCACTCTTTATTAGTTTGGTTTCAGACTTATTTTAGCACCTCTGTGTCGTCAAACTTAACTCCACAATAAATAATCAAATAGACAGATTTAATGTTATTAGATACGCTTTTCAAATGCTTTAATATTTTTGGATAAAAATTTAAAGTAATTGTTTAAAATATCAGAAAATATATCATATATAGAAATAAGTTATGAATATATTAAATTTTTTTGCATAATATTTAAAATGTGTATCCAAAAATATAAAATTATTTGAAAACTTTATCCAACAATATTAAATCAAGCCATAATTAGGTCTGCTGGCAGTATAAGCCTAATTCTGGATTCTGGTTCATACCACCCACCATAGTGTGATGGAAAGTAGATTATTCACGGTATTAATATCCGCATATCTTCCCTCATTCTTGGTCACGATGTCTCAAACATTAATCAATTACTTATCTGTCCCAGTGACACCATTATCCTCATCTTTGTACCATCGTGATTTTAACACATCTTAATAATACGTAAGAATTCTGGAAGTTCCAAATCCATGTGGCTTGTCAATCTAATGCCATCGTGATTCTCTATCCTAATGCCTCGATCATTTGATGTTCCAATGCCCCCAACTAGTCTGTCACCATCATTCTCTGTCCAATGCCTTCATCAATAATAATAATGTCCCTACGCATAATTTCCGCTTGCAATACCAATATAATTGCCTATCTGCATGCTGCATGGTT